>JARJHM010000157.1:0-497755 GCA_033356055.1 Carex pumila
AGTCAGGTCCCTGGTCGCGTAAAGCTACTTCCGTTGATCCTCATCACTTTACCAAATCTAAAGCCAAAGGGGTGACAATTGCAGAAGCTGGAGCTTCAGCTTCGAAGGTAACCAAGCTTTCTGATAGTATCGGTAAAGGAAAGGCGGTTACGCCGCCAGAAACTGATGACTTTGCTTCGATTGATTTAGAGTATGAGTTTGATCAGCATGGGCAGGAGATTGGTCACTGGTCTAAAGCGGGATCTGGGGCTGTAGGCTCGTCCTGTCTGACATCAAGCATTCCTTTTTCCTCTACTTTGGCTTCCGAGGTACCCTTAACTTCTACCCCTGCCCTTTCTGAACTCCCCATCCCTCCTGCCTCTCCCCCCATCATCCCTACCTTCTCACCTCAGCTGGCCTTCACGCCCACTGTCACCCAGGTCCCACTAATACCAGAAGGGTCCACTAAGGATTGGGCTACTTGGGTTGCCTCTGATGGTACGACCCTGATAGAGGTTCAGTGTGGCTTGGTGGAAGGGGTAACCATTGAACATTGCCCCAATCGTTAGGTCAAGGTTCATACACCTCAAGGTGTAGTTCAGTGTGCTACCAAAGACATCTTTTCTGCCATGGTTGATGACTTGTCAGCGCAGAACAAACTCCGCAAAACCACAGTCTCTGATGCACCTTTCCCGGTGTCTACCCCAACCTTGGGCCAAACCTCTGCTACACCTATCCAAAGGGGAGAATCTGTTCCTAAAAGGCGAACGAGTGGATCTCTTTGCAAACGCACTGTTGTTCCCTGTGCTATCCCTCGTCGCAATCTCAGGTTGGTGACTATAGGCTCTAATGACACTATTCTCACCAAGACACAGAAGTTGGCTAAAGCAAAAGTTGGCTTGGGATCCTCCAGTTCAGGTATTCTTCTTGTCAATAATTTCTCGTTTAACAGGTTAACTGATGAGAAAATAGAAGATCTATTTAGGGTGTATAAAATTAGTTTTAGTCAAGCTAGAATTAGCACACATGATTTGATTAGAGCTATCCAGAACATGAGTAGAACAGACTTTGATAAGTTGATCCAGGATGTTTTTGAACAGCAGAAACATAGCTCTGATGATTCACAAATGGTGGTCTTAGACTAGAACTCTTTGGGGGTAGTTAGTGTACAATGAATATTATGATTTGGAATGTGAGAGGGCTTAATGCCCCTAGAAAAAGACAGATATTGCGAGATATACTTCTAGAGCATCAAGTAGGCATTGTAGCTATTCAAGAAACCAAAAAAATCTGATTTTACTCCTAGAGTCCTTAAATCTATTTCAACTAGAATTGATAAATGGGTTTGGTTACCTATTGTAGGTAGATCTGGTGGTATGTTATTTGGTTATGATAGTGATAATTTTCAAATGCTAGATTCTAGACTGAATAGATATTATGTAGATATTTGAATTCATAATAGGAAAGACCTGGATAAATGGATGATGATTGTCATCTATGCTCTTGTAGCTAGACACCTCAAATTTGAATACTGGTCTGACCTTTTCAATAGTAGGAATGGCCAATTAGACATGTGGCTTTTATGTGGTGATTTTAATTCTATTAGGAAAAGGTTTGAGAAATATGGTTTGAATTTTGATGTCCGTCTTAGCACTAAATTCAATGAGTTTGTGAATGATTTCCATCTCATTGACCTTAAGCTTCCAAATAGAAAATATAGCTGATCTAATGGGACTCATATGGCCTTGCTAGATAGAATTTTAGTGTCTTTAGATTGGTTAGATACTTACACCAATTTTCAGGTTCTAGGATTGTCTTCTTATGGATCTGATCATGTTCCTATCCTCGTCCAACTTGGTTCCCTACAGAGAATGAATTATGCTCTCTTTAGATTTGACCCTGAGTCGTTAAAAAATGAGGATTTTATTAGATTAGTGATTAAATGGTGGGAGGAACTTCCTCTTTCCCCCTTACACACTGGACACTACTGGCACCGTAAAATGAAATCCCTTAAAAAGAAAATTCGAGCTTGGGCCAAGAATTTTTATGGGGAGAAAAAAAGGAAAAAACACCACATTATCACACAATTGTCACACCTGGATATTATTAGGGAGCATAGGGACTTGACTCAAGCAAAACTTATGTCTTGGCACGATTTGAAAAATCAATTAGATAATTATTTCTTGGAAGAAGAATTGTACTGGAAATTATAGTCCAAGCAAACATGGTTAGCAAAAGGCGATCACAATACTAAATATTTTCATAGGATAGCTTGTACTAAATCTAGGAAGAATAAAATTCAGATGTTGGAAATTGATTAGCAGCTTAGTACTGATGATCAAGCTATCCACCAACATGTCTTAGATTTCTATAAAAATTTGCTAGGTACTTCTGGATCTACTTTTGCTAACCTGGAAGTTGGATTTTGGCAGGATAATGAAATGATCTTACCAGCTGAAAACAATGCTTTGATTACCCCGTTCACAGAACATGAAATTCACCGTGTTGTTTTTGACTCAGAGGCTCATGGGGCCCCTGGTCCTGATGGGTTTTCATTTGTTTTTTATCAGTTCTTTTGGGAAACCATCAAACATGATCTCTTTTTGTTATGTTAGAAGTTCTATTAGGAAGAATTGACATTAACTCTTATCAACAAATCTATTATTTGCTTAATCTCGAAAGAACTTGAGGCTCAAAATATCAAAAAATTCAGATCTATCAGTCTTGTTAATTGCACCTTTAAGATCATTTCAAAAGTCCTAACATTTTCGCTTAGAACCAATTCTTCAACGCATAATTGATCATAATCAATAAGCTTTCCTCAAAAATAGATATATTCTTGATAATGTTGTCTTAAGCCATGAGATCATACATCACTGCCAGGTTACTAACCAGCAAGGAGTTGTTGTTAAAAGTGACTTTGAAAAGGCTTACGACAAGATTAACTGGAATTATCTAATCTCTTTAATGTACAACAGAGGTTTTCATCCTATTTGGGTTTCTTGGATGAAAACATGGCTGTACAGTTCCCAATTGTGCGTGAACATCAATGGGCATCTCACTCCTTTTCTTTTGTAAGAGGGGAGTGAGACAAGGAGATCCTCTTTCCCCTTACTTATTCATTTTAGCTGCTGATACCCTTAGCAAGCTTTTTAAAACTGGGCGAGAGGCTGGAAAATTAGTGGGACTGGGACCTTCTTGTGTGAATAATAAAACTTTAATCAATGCCCATTATGCTGATGATACAGTTCTTTTTCTTCAAGCAACACCCCAGTGTGTTCTTACAGCATGGTAGACTATGGTTATCTTTGAAGGTATTTCAGGGGTTAGAATGAATTTAGATAAAACATAACTCTATCATATTAATCTGGATGACCCAACAGCCCATTACTTAGCTGATTTGTTTAGATGTAAACTTGACTCCTTTCCTTTCAAATATCTAGGGGTTCCTTTGCATAACCAGAAGTTGTCAGTGGCTGATTGGAGGTTCATCATAGATAAAATTTCAAATAAATTGCAGAACTGGAAAGGATAGATATTGTTTTTAGGAGGTAGACTTACACTAGTGAATGCAGTCGTGTTAGCTGTCCCCTTGTATACCTTATCTTTATACTCATTTCCCCAACAGGTACTAAAAAAAATTGATCAGGTTAGAAGGGTTTTTCTCTGGCAGGGTACTAGTACCAAACAAAAATATGCTTTGTGTAATTGGGCTATGGTTTGTATGGCCAAACAATTTGGGGGCATGGGGATACTAGATTTACACCAAATGAACATTGCTCTATTACTCAAATGGTGGTGGAAATTTAGAGATCCTGCTTACCAAGCAATTTGGAAAACAGTTATCCACCTCAAATATTATTCATTGACACTAGCCTTGCCTTTCTCTTCCTTCTGGCAAGCTGTTATAAAAATCTTGTACCACAATGGTCCCTGGCAGTCAAGGAAAGGTTCTATTTTGGCAAGACCTTTGGTATGAAAATTGTTCTCTTATGAGTAGACTCCCTCAATTGTATGAAGTGTGTACCACTCCACAGTTGACTGTACAAGAGATGGTTACAACCCAAGGGGGGGCTATGAAATTCAGACAAAATTTAACTAGCATTTTACTACAAGAATAGGGATCCATCCTCCAACTTTTAAGCATTGTGTCCTTTAGTCACAATTTAGATCAACTAGCTTGGAGATGGGACTCAAATAGGAAGTTTACAGTTAAATCTTTATATCAATTTCTCAATTTCTGAGTTATGTTAGTCCACTACCCTTTACTTTGGTGGAAGCTTCCTGTACTACCTAAAATCTGAGCATTCATGTGGTTGGTCCAAAAACATAGAATCCTTACAAAAAAGTCCTTTCCAAGAAAGGATGGACTGGTGATCTCTCTTGCTAGTTTTGTAAATATATCGAAGATTCCAATCACTTGTTTTTTCAGCGTCACTATGCTCAACACATTTGGTTTTGGATGGGGAGTTGTCGGGTGTATTCTAGACAGTGGTCCTCTCTTTCTGATGTACTTCAGTTTGCTACCCAATTAAATAAAAAACAGAAAACTGCTTTCCTTCTGGTGGTATGTTGGGTGATTTGGAGTATCTGGAAGCACCGTAATGATTTATGTTTTAATCACAGTTTTATATATACTTGTAGAAATATTGTCTTACAAATTGTTTCTTTGGTTTCTTATTGGTCAGGAGCAGTGGAACCTGCAGTTCTGGAAGCAACTCAAATGTGGCTGCCATAGAACATCGATGCAATTCCCATCCAAGTGCTGGAACCAGAAGACTGCTTGATGTTGGACTAGGTGACTGGTGACGAAGACGAAGATTAACCCACTAATCTCTTTTAGTAGTTTAGTGCATATGTGCACTTATTTTACTATTAGTTTTTTTATTTCTACAGACTTTCCTCTTAATATACCTCATTTTGACAGTGCTTGTGTGCACTTAGTTAATTCCAATAGTTTGCTTTGTGTTTTGTTGATCCGTTGTTTTGTTTGTGGTGGTACAGTGGAATGATGCCCTTGTACTGGTACAACTAAAAATATTTCTTGATGCTGTAAGTTACAAATAGTTTCAATATATGAAACGGGCTGTTATAGCCTTTTTTTCAAAAAAAAAAAAAAATTGTAACCACCCTCTACTCTTGCAATCTGAAGACACCACTATGGTGCTGCAAAGGCCTTAAATTGGAGTGATGTATTTAAGTTGCAACCACCCTCTTCTATTACCATCTAGAGACACAACTAGAGTGCTGCAAACTCCTTTAACTTAAGTATTGTAATACGGTTACAATCACCCTCTTCTCTTGCCATATGGAGATACTACTAGTGACTATTACTAATGTGCTGTAAACACATTCGATTGGAGTGTTGTATTAGAGTTGCAACAATCCTCTTCCCTTATCATTTCGAGACACTACTAGAGTGCTGCAAAGACCTTCAATTGTAGTGTTATACTAGGGTTGCAACTACCCTTTTTCCTTGCCACCTGAACATATTACTAAAGTGTTGCAAAGCCTTTAGTTTGAGTACTTCATAGACCTTGAATTGGAGTGCTGTATTAGGGTTGCAACTTCCCTCTACTCTTGCCACATGGAGACATTACTAGTGTGCTACAAAACCTTCAATTGGGGTGCTATATTAGGGTTGTAACTACTCTCTTCCATTGCAATTTGGAGACACTACTAGTGTGATGTAAACATATTCAATTAGAATGTTGTATTAGAGTTGCAACTACCCTTATTCCTTGCCATTTGGAGACGCTACTATGTTACAAAGACCTTCAATTGCAGTATTGTACTAGGGTTGCAACTACTATTTTCTCTTGCTATCTGAAGACACTACTAGAGTGCTACAATAGACCTTCAATTGGAGTATTGTATTAGGGTTGCTACTATCTTTTTCTCTTGCCATATGGTGACACTACTAGACTGCAACAAAAATCTTTTATTAGAGGGTTGTATTAGAGTTGCAAATACCATTTTCTCTTGCCATATGAAGACACTACTAGAGTGCTACAAAGACTTCAATTAGACTGTTGTATTAAGGTTGTAATTACCCTCTTCTCTTGCCATATGGAGACACTAATGGTGTGTTGTAAAGATTTTCAATTGTAATGTTGTATTAGGGTTTCAACTACCCTCTTCTCTTGTCATCTAGAGACACTACTAGTGTGCTGCAAACACAATCAATTGGAGTGTTGTATTAGGGTTGCATCCACCATCATCTTTTGCCATTTGGAGACACTGCTAGAGTGTTGCAAAGACCTCCAATTGGAGTACTGTATTTAGGTTGCAACCACCCTCTTCTCTTTTCATATGGAAACACAACTAGAGTGCTGGAAACTCCTTCAATTAGAGTGTTGTAATTGGGTTGTAACCACCCTCTTCCCTTGCCATATGAAGACACTACTAGTGTGCTACAAATACCTTCAATTGGAGGGTTGTATTAGGGTTGTAACTACCATCTTCGCTTCACATTTGGAGATATTACTAGAGTACTACAAAGACCCTTCAATCAGAATGTTGTATTAGAGTTAGAACTACCATCTTCTCTTGTCATATGGAGACATTAATAGTGTGCTGTAAATACCTTCAATTAGAGTGTTATATTAGGGTTGCTACCATCCTCTTCTCTTGTCATCTAGAGACACTACTAGAGTGTTGTAAACTCTTTTAATTCGAGTTGCCATAGGGTTGCAACCACCCACTTTTCTTGCTATATGGAGACACAACTAGTGTGCTACTAATATCTTCAATTGGAGACACTACTATAATGCTACAAATATCTGCAATTGTAGTGTTGTTTTAAGGTTGCAACTTCCATCTTCTCTTGCTATCTGAAGACAATACTAGAGTGTTGTATTAAGGTTAATACTATCCTTCTCTCTTGCCATATGGAAACACTACTAGAGTGCTCCAAAGACCTTCAGTTGGAGTGTTGTATTAGGGTTGCAATTACTCTCTTCTCTTGCCAAATGAAGCCACCCGTATGATTTCAAAATTTTAATTATATATATAGGTATTTAATTGAATTTTATCTTTTATAAACTTTTTTATAGTCTAGCTACCCTCAATAAATAACTAATGTTTAGTTGTAGCCTAGTGGTTAAAGCTCTATTTTATAGTTAGGAGGTTTTGGGTTCAAATCCCACACACCACAATTTGCATTTTAATTTTCAACCATCCCTAATAAAATTTTCTAGTTCTGCCCCTGTGAAGACACTAATAGAGTGCTAAAAAGACCTTTCATTGGAGGGTAGTATTAGGGTTGCAACTACTTAGTGCTGCAAACTAGAGACCTTCTCTTGCCATCTAGAGACACAATGAGAGTGCTGCAAACTCCTTCAATATGAGTGTTGTAATTGAGTTGCAACCAACATCTTCTCTTGCCATATGGATACACTACTAGTGTGCTAAAAAGACCTTCAATTGGAGTGTTGTATTAGGGTTGCAACTACATTATTCTATTGCCATTTCGAGACACTACTAGAGTGAAGCAAAGACCTTCGATTGAAGTGTTGTATTAGGGTTGCAACCACCCTTTTCTCCGACCATCTGGAGACACTACTAGGGTGCTACGAAGGCCAATTGGAGTGTTGTATTTGGGTTGCAACCCCCCTCTTCTCTTGCCATATGGAAACATAACTAGAGTGCTGCAAATTGCTTCAATTGAAGTGTTGCATTTGGGTGGCAACCACCCTCTTCTATTCCCATATGGAGACACTACTAGTGCACTGCAAAGACCTTCAATTGAAGTGTTGTATCAGAGTTGCAACTACTCTCTTCCATTGTTATTTTGAGACACTACTAGAGTGATGCAAAAACCTTTAATTGGAGTGTAGTGTTAGGATTACAACCACCCTCTCTTCTCCTGCCATCTGGAGGTACTACTAGGTGCTGCGAAGGCCTTCAATTGGAGTGTTTTATTTGGGTTTCAACCACCCTCTTCGCTTGCCATATGGAGACACTACTAGTGTGCTACAAATACCTTCAATTGGAGGATTGTATTAGGGTTGCAACTACCCTCTTTGCTTCACGTTTGGAGACACTACTAGAGTGCTGCAAAGACCTTCAATTGAAGTGTTTTACTAGGGTTGGAATTACCCATTTCTCATGTCATTTGGAGACACTACTTGTGTGTTGTAAACACCTTCAATTAGAGTATTGTATTAGGGTAGCAACCGCCCACATCTCTTGCCATCTGGAGACACTACTAGGGTGCTGCAAACTCCTCCCATTGGAGTGTTGTAATATAGTTGCAACCACCATCTACTCTTGCCATATGGAGACACTACTAGTGTGCAAAGAATTTCAATTGGAGTGTTGTATTTAGTATTGCAACTACCCTTTTCCCTGGCCATTTGTAGACATTACTAGAGTGGTGCAAAGTCCATTAATTGGAGTGTTGTATTAGGGTTGCAACCACCCTTTTCTCTTGCTATATAGAGACGCTACTAGTGTGCTACAAGTATCTTCAATCGGAGTGCTATATTAGGGTTACAACTACCTTCTTCCTTTAACATTTGGAGACACTACTAGAGTGCTGCAAAGATATTCTATTGGAGTGTTGTATTAGTGTTGATATTACCCTCTTCTCATGCCATATGGAGACACTAATAGAGTGCTAAAATGACCTTCCATTCGAGGGTTGTAATGGGGTTGCAACCACCCTCTTCTCTTGCCATCTGGAGACACAACTTGAGTGCTACAAACTCCTTCAATATGAGTGTTGTAGTTGGGTTGCAACCATCCCCTTCTCTTGCCATAAGGAGACACTACTATTCTGCTACAAAGACCTTCAATTGGAGTGTTGTATTAGGGTTGCAACAAATATTTTCCTTTGCTATTTGGAGACACTACTAGAGTGGTGCAAATACCTTCAATTGGAGTGTTGTATTATGGTTGCAACTACCCTCGTTCCTTCCCATTTAGAGACACTACTAGAGTGCTGGAAAGACCTTCAATTGAAATGTTGTATTAGGCTTGCTACTACCCACTTCTCCTGCCATATCAAGACACTGCTAGATCATTACAAACACCATCAATTTGAGTGTTGTAATTGGGTTGCAACCACCATCTTCTCTTATCATATAGAGACACTACTAGTGTGTTACAAATATCTTCAATTGGAGGGTTGTATTAGGGTTGCAACTACTTTCTTTCTTTAACATTTGGTGACACTATTAGAGCACTACAAATACCTTCAATTGGAGAGTTTTATCAGGGTTGCAGTTACCCTTTTGTCATGCCATATGGAGACACTAATGGTGTGCTATAAATACTTTCAATTGGAGTGTTGTATTATGATTGCAACTGCCCTATTCTCTTTCCATATCAACAAACTACTTAATTATTACAAACATCTTCAATTGGAGTGTTCTATTAGGGTAGCAACCACCCTCTTCTCCTGCCATCTCAAGACACCATTAGGATTTTGTAAACACGTTCAATTAGAGTGTTGTATTGGGGTTGCAACCACCCTTTCTCTTGCCATCTGGAGACACAACTAGAGTGTTGCAAACTCCTTCAATATGAGTGTTGTAATTGGGTTACAACCACCATCTTCTCTTGTCATATGGAGACGCTATTAGTGTGCTATAAAGATATTCAAATTGAGTATTGTATTAGGGTTCCAACTATCATCTTCTCTTGCCATCTGAAGGCACTACTAGAGTGATGCATATACCTTTAATTAAAGTGTTGTATTAGGGTTTCTACTGTCCTTTTCCCTTGCCATATAGTGACACTACTAGAGTACAACAAAGACCTACAATTGGAGTGTTGTCTTAGGGTTGCAGATACCTTCTTCTCTTACTATATGAAGACACTATTAGAGTGATACAAAGACCTTCAATTAGAGTGTTGTATTAGGGATGCAATTATCATCTTCTCTTGTCGTATGTAAACACTAATGGTGTGCTGCAAAGACTTTAAATCTGAATGTTGTATTAGGGTTACAACTATCCTCTTCTCTTACCATCTCGAGACACTACTAGAGTGCGACAAAGACCTTCAATTGGAGGGTTGTATTGGAGTTGGATCCATACTCTTCTCTTGTCATCTGGAGACAAAACTAGAGTGCTACAAACTCCTTCAACTGGAGTGTTATAATAGGATTGCAACCACCCACTTCCCTTGCCATATGGAGACACTAGAAGTGTGGTATTAGTGGAGCACACTAATTGAAAGTGTTTGGAGCACACTAAACCTTAATACAACTTCTAGAGTGCTCCAATTGAAAGTGTTTGGAGCAAACTACTAGAGTGCTACAAACTCCATCATATGGAGTACACTAAACACCTTCAATTAGAGTGTTGTATAAGGGTCATAAAAGCTCTATTATCTTGCCATTTGGAGAGACTTTAGAGTGCTCCAAACACCGTCAATTGGAGTGTTATATTATGGTTGTAAATGCTCTATAATATTGCCATATAGAGACACTAGCAAGGTGCTCTAAACACTTTCAATTGGAGTGTTGTGTTAGGGTTGTAAATGCACTATTATCTTCCCACCTGGAGAAACTGCTGGAGTGCTCCAAACACCTTCAATTGTAGTGTTGTGTTAGGGTTGTAAATGCCCTATTATCTTGCCATTTGGAGACGCTACTAGAGTGCTCCAATCACCTTTAATTAGAGTGTTGTATTAAGCTTGTAAATGCCTTATTATCTTGCCATATTGATACAGTACTAGGGTGCTCCAAACACCTTCAAGTGGAGTGTTTTACTAGGGCTGTAAATGCCCTGTTAAATTGCCATGTATAGACACTATTAGAGTGCTCCAAACACCATCAATTAGAGTATTGTATCAGGATTACAAATGTCGTATTATGTTCCTATATAGAGACACCAACAGATTGCTAGAAACACATACAATTGGAGTATTTTACTTAGGTTGTAAATGCCCTATTATCTTGAAATCTGGAGACACTACTAAAGTGCTCCAAACACCTTCAATTGGAGGTATTAGGGTTTTAAAAACACTATTAT
Organism: Carex pumila; assembly: GCA_033356055.1. Classification (NCBI taxonomy): domain Eukaryota; kingdom Viridiplantae; phylum Streptophyta; class Magnoliopsida; order Poales; family Cyperaceae; genus Carex; species Carex pumila. Next base: position 10,962 of record JARJHM010000157.1, read on the forward strand.
CTTCCCATTTTAAGACACTACTAGAGTGCTCCAAACACCGTCAATTGGAGTGTTGTATTATTGTTGTAAATGCTATAATATCTTGCAATATAGGGACACCAACAGAGTTCTCCAAACACTTTCAATTGTAGTGTTGTATTAGGGTTGTAAATTTGCTATTATGTTGCAATTTGGAGACACTACTAAAATTCACTAAACCCCTTCAATTAGAGTGTTGTATTAGAGTTGTAAATGCCATATTGTCATGCCATTTGGCGACACTATTAGAGTGCTTCAAACACCTTCAATCGAAGTGTTGTATTAGGGGTGTAAATGTCCTATTATCTTGCCATATAAAACACTACTAGAGTGCTCCAAACACCACGAATTGGAGTGTGGTGTTAGGGTTGTAAATGCCCAGTTATCTTCCCATCTGGAGAAACTACTAGAGTGCTCCAAACACCTTCAATTGTAGTGCTGTGTTAGGGTTGTAAATACCCTATTATCTTGTCATTTGAAGACACTACTAGTGTGCTTGAAACACCTTCAATTGGAGTGTTGTGTTAGGGTCGTAAATGTGCTATATTCTTGCCATTTGGAGAAACTACTAGAGTGCTCCAAACACTTTCAATTGGAGTGTTGTGTTAGGGTTTTAAATGCACTATTATCTTGCCATTTTGAGACAGTAGTAGAGTGCTCCAAACATCGTCAATTAGAGTGTTGTATTAGGGTTGCAAATGCCCAATTATCTTGCCATATGGAAACACTACTATAGTGCTCCAAACACCTTCAATTGGAGTGTTGTATTAGGGTTGTAGATGCTCTATTATCTTGTCATATAGATATACTACCAGAGTGCTCCAAACACCTTCAATTGGAGTGTTTTATTAGGGTGGTGAATGCCCTATTATCTTGTCATATAGAGACACTACAAGAGTCTGCATATACCATCAATTGGAGTGTTGTATTAGGGTTGCAAATGCCCTATTATCTTGACAACACTTCTAAAGTGCTCCAAACACCTTGAATTAGAGTGTTGTATTAGGGTTGCAAATGCGCTATTATCTTGCCATACAGAGACACTATTAGAGCACTCCAAACACTTTCTATTGGAGTGTTTTATTAGGGTTCTAAATTCACTATTATCTTGCCATATAGGGACATCGGCAGAGTGTTCCAAACACTTACCATTGGAGTGCTGTATTAGGGTTAAAAATGTGCTATTATCTTGCCATTTGGAGACACTACTAGAGTGCATCAACCACCTTCAATTGGAGTGTTGAATTAGGGTTGTAAATGCCCTATTATCTTGCCATTTGGAAACACTGCAAGAGTGCTCCAAACACCTTCAATGGGAGTGTTGCATTAGGGGTGTAAATACCCCTATTATCTTGCCATATAGAAACATTACTAGAGTGTTGCAAACACCATGAATTGGAGCATTGTATTAGGGTTATAAAAGCCTTATTATCTTGCCATTTGAAGACACTACTAGAGTGCTTCAAACACCTTCAATTAGAGTCTTGTATTAGGGGTGTAAATGCCCTATTAATTTGCCATATAGAAACACTACTAGAGTGCTCTAAACACTTTCAATTGGAGTGTTGTGTTAAGGTTGTAAATGCACTATATTCTTGCCATTTGGAGAAACTACGCTCCAAACACTTTCAATTAGAGTGTTATGTTAGTGTTCTATATACATTATTATCTTGCCATATAGATACACTACTAGAGTGCTCCAAACACCTTCAATTGGTGTGTTGTATTAGGGTTCTAAATGAACTATTATCTTGCCATTTTGAGACACAACTAGAGTGCTCCAAACATCTTCAATTGGAGTGTTGTATTAGGGGTTATAAATGCACTATTACCTTGCCATTTGTAGACAGTACTAGAGTGCTCCAAACACCGTCAATTAGAGTGTTGTATTAGGGTTGCAAATGCCCTATTATCTTGCCATATGGAAACACTACTATAGTGCTCCAAACACCTTCAATTGGAGTGTTGTATTAAGGTTGTAAATGCTCTATTATCTTGTCATATAGGGACACTACAAGAGTGCTCCATATACCATCAATTGGAGTGTTGTATTGGGGTTGCCAGTGGCCTATTATCTTCTTGCTAACACTTCTGGAGTTCTTCAAACACTTTCAATTGGAGTGTTGTATTAGGGTTGCAAATGCTCTATTATCTTGCCATATAGAGACACTATTAGAGCGCTCCAAACACTTCCAATTGTTGTGTTTTATTAGGGTTGTAAATGCACTATTATCTTGCCATATATGGACATTAGTAGAGTGTTCCAAACACATACCGTTGGGGTGTTGTATTAGGGTTAAAAATGTGCTATTATCTTGCCATTTGGAGACACTACTAGAGTGCTTCAAACACCTTCAATCGGAGTGTTGTATTAGGGGTGTAAATACCCTATTATCTTGCCATATAGAAACACTATTAGAGTTCTCTAAACACTTTCAATTGGAATATTGTGTTACGGTTGTAAATGCACTATATTTTTGCCATTTGGAGAAACTACAAGAGTGCTCCAAACACCATCAATTGGAGTGTTTTGTTAGAGTTTAAATGCACTATCTAGAGTGCTCCAAACACCTTCAATTGGTGTGTTGTATTAGGGTTCTAAATGAACTATTATCTTGTCATTTTGAGACACAACTAGAGTGCTCCAAACATCTTCAATTGGAGTGTTGTATTAGGGGTTATAAATGCAGTATTATCTTGCCATTTGTAGACAGTACTAGAGTGCTCCAAACACCGTCAATTAGAGTGTTGTATTAGGGTTGCAAATGCCCTATTATCTTGCCATATGGAAACACTACTATAGTGCTCCAAACACCTTCAATTGGAGTGTTGTATTAGGGTTGTACATGCTCTATTATCTTGTCATATAGATACACTACTAGAGTACTCCAAACACCTTCAATTGGAGTGTTGTATTAGGGTGGTAATGCCTGTTATCTTGTCATATAGAACACTACAAGAGTGCTCCATATACCATCAATTGGAGTGTTGTATTAGGGTTGCCAATGCCTATTATCTTGCCAAATGGAGACACTTCTAGAGTGCTCCAAACACCTTCAATTGGAGTGTTGTATTAGGGTTGCAAATGCACTATTATCTTGCCATATAGAGACATTATTAGAGTGCTCCAAACACTTTCAATTGGAGTGTTTTATTAGAGTTGTAAGTGCACTATTATCTTGCCATATAGGGACACCAGCAGAGTGTTCCAAACATTTTCCATTGGAGTGTTGTTTTAGGGTTAAAAATGTGCTATTATCTTGCCATTTGGAGACACTAGTAGAGTGCACCAACCACCTTCAATTGGAGTGTTGAATTAGGGTTGTAAATGCCCTATTATATTGCCATTTGGAGACCCTACAAGAGTGCTTCAAACACCTTCAATTGGAGTGTTACATTAGGGGTGTAAATGCCCTATTATCTTGGCATATAGAAACATTACTAGAGTGCTCCAAACACCATGAATTGGAGCGTTGTATTAGGGTTGTAAATGCCCTATTAACTTCTCATTTGGAAAAACTACTAGAGTGCTCCAAACACCTTCAATTGTAGTGTTTTATTAGGGTTGTAAATGTCCTATTATCTTGTCATATAGATACAATACTAGAGTGCTCCAAATACTTTCAATTGGAGTGTTGTGTTAGGGTTGTAAATGAACTATATTCTTGCCATTTTGGAGACACTACAAGAGTGCTCCCAACACCTTCAATTGGAGTGGTGTATTAGGGTTGTAGATGCACTATTATCTTGATATATAGAGACACTACCGGAGTGCTCCAAATACCGTCAATTGGAGTGTTGTATGATGGTAGTAAATGCTATATTATTTTGCCATATAGGGGACACCAGTAGAGTGGTCCAAACACTTTCGATTGGGGTGTCTTTTTAGGGTTGTAAATGCCCTATTATCTTGCCATTTGGAGACATTACTAGAGTGCACCAAATACCTTCAATTGGATTGTTGTATTAGGGTTGTAAATGCCTTATTATCTTGCCATATAGATAGTACTAGGGTGCTCCAAACACCTTCAATTGGAGTGTTGTTCTAGTGGCAGTAAATGGCCTATTAACTTACCATGTACAGACACTACTAGAGTACTCCAAACACCATCAATTAGAGTGTTGTATTAGGGTTGCAAATGTCATATTGTGTTGACATATAGAGACACCAGCAGAGTTGGTCCAAACACCTTCAATTGGAGCATTTTACGTGGGTTGTAAAAGCCCTATTATCTTGAAACCTAGAGACACTACTGAAGTGCTCCAAACACCTTTAATTGGAGAGTTGTATTAGGGTCGTAAATGCTTTAGTATATTGCCATATAGGGACACTAGTACAGTGCTCCAAACACTTTCAATTGGAGAGTTGTATTAGTGTTGTAAATGCGCTATTATCTTGACATAAAGAGACACTACTGGAGTGCTCCAAACACCGTCAATTAGAGTGCTATATTATGGTTGTAAATGCTCTATTATCTGGCCATATAGGGACACCAGCATAGTGCTCCAAACACTTTCAATTAGAGTGTTGTATTAGGATTGTAAATGAGCCATTATCTTACCATATGGAGACACTACTAGAGTGCACCAAACACCTTCAATGAGAGTATTGTGTTAGGGTTGTAAATGCCCTATTATCTTACCATTTGGAGCTACTAGAGTGCTTGAAACACCTTCAATTGGAGTGCTATATTGGGGGTGTAAATGCCCTATTGTCTTGCCAGATAGAAACACTACTAGAGTGCACCAAACACCAAGATTTGAAGTGTTGTATTAGAGTTGTAAATGTCGTATTATTTTTCTATCTGGAGAAACTACAAGAGTGCTCCAAACACCTTCAATTGGAGTGTTGTGTTAGGGTCCTCAATGCATTATTTTCTTGCCAAATAGATATACTACTAGAGTGCTCCAAACACCTTCAATTGGTATGTTGTATTAGGGTTCTAAATGGACTATTATCTTGCCATTTTGAGACACTACTAGAGTGCTCCAAAGTCCTTCAATTGGAGTGTTGTATTAGGGTTGTAAATGGGCAATTATCTTACCATCTAGAGACACTACTAGAGTGCACCAAACACCATCAATTAGAGTGTTGTGTTGGGGTTCTAAATGCCCTATTATCTTGTCATTTGGGGACCCTACTAAAGTACTTCAAACACCTTCAATTGGAGTGTTGTATTCGGGATGTGAATGCCTTATTATCTTTCCATATAGATACAATACTAGAGTTCTCGAAACACTTTCAATTGGAGTGTTGTGTTATGGTTGTAAATGAACTATATTCTTGCCATTTGGAGACACTACAAGGGTGTGCTCCAAACACCTTCAATTGGAGTATTGTATTAGGGTTGTAAATGCAATATTATCTTGACATATAGAGGCACTACTAGAGTGCTCCAAACTCTGTCAATTAGAGTGTTGTATTATGGTTGTAAATGCTATATTAGCTGGCTATATAGGCAGCGGAGTGCTCCCAACACTTTCAATTGGAGTGTTGCATTAAGGTTGTAAATGCGCCATTATCTTACCATATGGAGACACCAATAGAGTGCACCAAACACCTTCAATGAGAGTGTTATGTTAGGGTTGTAAATGCTATTATCTTGCCATTTGGAGACCCTACTAGAGTGCTTCAAACACCTTCAACTTGAGTGTTGTATTGGGGGTGTAAATGCCATATTATCTTGCCATATAGAAACACCACTAGAGTGCTCCAAACACCATGATTTGAAGTGTTGTATTAGGGTTATAAATGTCCTATTATCTTCCCATCTGGAGAAACTACTAGAGTGCTCTAAACACTTTTAATTGGAGTGTTGTGTTAGGGTTGTAAATGCACTATATTCTTGCTATTTGTAGACATTACTAGAGTGCTCTAAATACCATCAATTAGAGTGTTGTATTAGAGTTGCAAATGCCCTATTTTCTTGCCATATAAGAGACTCTACTAGAGTGCTCTAAACACCATCAATTAGAGTGTTGTATTAAGGTTGCAAATGCCCTATTTTCTTGCCATATAAGAGACTCTGCTAGAGTGCTCTAAACACTTTTAATTGGAGTGTGGTATTAGGGTTGTAAATGCATTATTATCTTGCCATTTGGAGACACTACTAGAGTGCTCCAAACACATTCAGTTGGAGTGTTGTGTTTGGGTAGTAAATGCACTATATTCTTGCCATTTGGAGACACTACAAGAGTGCTCCAAACACTGTCAATTGAAGTGTTGTATTAGGGTTGTAAATGCACTATTATCTTGACATATAGAGACACTACTGGAGTGCTCCAGACATCGTCAATTAGAGTGTTGTATGATGGTCGTAAATGCTCTATTATCTCGTCATATAGGGACACTGGCAGAGTGCTCCGAACACTTTCAATTGGAGTGTTGTATTCGGGTTGTAAATGTGCTATTATCTTGACATAACACTACTTAAGTGCTCCAAACATCGTCAATTTGAGTGTTGTATTATGGTTGTAAATGCTCTATTATCTTGCCATATAGGGACACCAGCAGAGTGCTCCAAATGATTTCAACTGGAGTATTGTATTAGGGTTGTAAATGCGCTATTACCATGCCATTTGAAGACACAACTAGAGTGTACCAAACACCTTTATTTGGTGTGTTGTAATAGGGTCGTAAATGCCCTATTATCTTATCATTTGGAGACAATACAAGAGTGCTCCAAACACCTTAAATTGGAGTGTTTTATTAGGGTTATAAATGCACTATTATCTTGCCATATAGAGGCACTAGTAGAGTGCTCTAAACACTTTCAATTGGAGTATTATGTAACAGTTGTAAATGCACTATATTCTTGCCATTTAGAGAAACTACTAGAATGCTCCAAACACCTTCAATTGGAGTGTTGTATTAGGGTTCTAAATGCACTATTATCTTGCCATATAGATACACAACTAGTGTGCTCCAAACACCTTCAATTGGTGTGTTGTATTACGGTTCTAAATGAACTATTATCTTGCTATTTTGAGACACTACTAGAGTGCTCCGAAGTCCTTCAATTGGAGTGTTGTATTAGGGTTGTAAATGCACTATTATCTTGACATATGGAGACGCTATTGGAGTGCTCCAAACACTATTAATTGGAGTGTTGTATTATGGTTGCGAATGCCGTATTATCTTGGCATATAGAGATACTACTAGAGATTTCCAAACACATTCAATTGGAGTGTTGTATTAGGTTTGTAAATGCCTTATTATCTTGCTATATGGTTACGTTACTAGAGTACTTTAAACACCTTCAATTGGAGTGTTGTATTCGGGTTGTAAATGTACTATTATCTTGCCATTACTAGAGTGCTCAAAACACTGTCAATTGGAGTGTGGTATTAGGGTTGCAAATGCCCAATTATCTTGCCATATCTAGGCACTACTAGAGTACTCTAAACACCTTCAATGAGAGTGTTGTTTTAGGGTTGTAAATGCCATATTATCTGGCATATAGGGACACTACTTGAGTGCTCCAAATACCGAGAGTCGTATTAGAGTTGTAAATGCCTTATTATCTTGCCATACAGATACATTATTAGAGTGCTCCAAGCACTTTTAATTAAAGTGTTGTATTGAGGTTGTAAATCCGTTATTATCTTGCTATTTGGATACAATACAAGAGTGCTTCAACCTTCAATTGGATTGTATTGGGGTTATAAATATCTTATTTATCTTGCCATATAGATACATTATTAGAGTGCTCCAAACACTTTTAATTAGAGTGTTGTATTAGGGATGTAAATCCGCTATTATCTTGCCATTTGGATACACTACAAGAGTGCTTCAAACGCCTTCAATTGGATTATTGTATTGGGGTTATAAATGTCTTATTTATCTTGCCACATAGATCCATTATTAGAGTACTCCAAATACTTTCAATTGGAGTGTTGTATTAGGATTGTAAATACGCTATTATCTTTCCATTTGCAGACATTACTAGAGTGCTTCAAACACCTTCATTTGGAGTGTTGTATTGGAGTTGTAAATGCACTATTATCTTGCTATTTGGAGACACTACTAGAGTGCTCCAAACACTGTCAGTTGAAATGTTGTATTAGGGTTGCAAATGTCCTATTATATCGCTATATAGAAACACTACTAGAGTGCTTCAAACACCTTTAATTGGAGTTTTGTATTAGGATTGTAAATGCCTTATTATCTTGCCATATAGATACATTACTAGAGTGCTCCAAACACTCTCAATTAGAGCGTTTTATTAGGGTTGTAAATGCACTATTATCTTGCTATTTGGAGACACTACTAGCGTGCTTCAAACACCTTGATTTGGAGTGTTGTATTGGAGTTTTAAATGCACTATTATCTTGTTATTTGGAGACACTATTAAAGTGCTTCAAACACCGTCAATTGAAGTGTTGTATTAGGGTTGCAAATGCCATATTATCTTGCTATATAGAGACACTACTATAATGCTCCAAACACCTTCAATTGGAGTTTTGTATTAGGGTTGTAAATGTCTTATTATCTTTCCCTATGTACATTACTGGAGTGCTCCAAACACTTTTAATTAGAGTGTTGTATTGGGGTTATAAATCTGCTATTATCTTGCCATTTGGATACACTACAAGAGTGCTTCAAACACCTTCAATTAGATTATTGTATTGGGGTTATAAATTCCTTATTTATCTTGCCATATCCAATGTTGCAAAATGCGGTTCTATGCGGTGCATATGTGGCCGCATATGCGTATGCAGTTGGAAACCGCATAGGAAAAAACATATGCGGTCTAATATGCGGTTCCGCATATGCGGTTCTATGCGGTTCTGCATATGTGGTTCTGCATATGCGGTTCTGCATATGTGGTTCCGCATATGCGGCCGCATATTCAGCCGCATAGAACCGCATTATGTTTGTATGCTATGAAATTTGTGTATTATGTTATGATAGTTGACTTGTGATATGTTTGTATTATGTTATTTTATGTTCTTTGATATGTTTGTATTATATTGTTTGTGTTTTTATGTTTGTATTTTTATTTTTATTGTGAGATTATGCATATAATGATACAAATTATATATGAATTCTTATTTTAAAATCCGCATATATTAGTCCGCATAAAAATCCGCATATGCGGCCGCATACCGTATATGCGGTATGCGGTGCCCTTCTGCATACCTTCCGCATACCGCATTTTGCAACACTGGCCATATCGATACATTATTAGAGTGATTCAAACACTTTCAATTGGAGTGTTGTATTAGGGTTGTAAATGCGCTATTATCTTTTCATTTGGAGACATTACTAGAGTGCTTCAAACACCTTCATTTGGAGTATTGTATTGGAGTTGTAAATGCACTATTATCTTGCCATTTGGAGACACTACTAGAGTGCTCCAAACACTGTCAATTGAAGTGTTGTATTAGGGTTGGTAATGCCCTATTATCTTGCTATATAGAGACACTACTAGAGTGCTCCAAACACCTTCAATTGGAGTTTTGTATTAGGGTTGTAAATACCTACTATCTTGATATATAGATACATTATTAGAGTGCTCCAAACGCTTTTAATTGGAGTGTTGTATTAGGGTTATAAATGCGTTATTATCTTATCATCTAGAGACATTACTAGAGTGCTTCAAATACCTTCATTTGGGGTGTTGTATTGGAGTTTTAAATGCACTATTATCTTGCCATTTGGAGACACTACTATAGTGCTCCAAACATTGTGAATTGAAGTGTTGTATTAGGGTTGCAAATGCCCTATTATCTTGCTAGACACTACTAGAGTGCTCCAAACACCTTCAATTGGAGTTTTGTATTAGGGTTGTAAATGCCTTATTATCTTGCCATATAAATACAATACTAGAGTACTCCAAACACTTTCAATTAGAGTGTTGTATTAGGGTTGTAAATGCGCTATTATCTTGCCATTTGGAGACACTACTAAAGTGCTTCAAACACCTTCAATTAGAGTGTTGTATTGAGATTGTAAATGCACTATTCTCTTTCCATTTGGAGACACTACTAGAGTGCACAATTAGGGTGATGCAAATTCTTTGAACTAGAGTGTTATAAGAGGGTTGTAACCACCATCTTCTCTGCCATATGGAGACACAACTAGTAAAATTGACTTCAATTAGAGTGTTGTATTAGAATTGAAACTACCATCATCCCTTATTATTTGGAGACACTACTAGAGTGCTACAAAGACCATCAATTGAAAGGTTGTATTAGGCTTGCTACTACGCTCTTCTCTTGCCATATGGAGACACTTAGGATTACAACTATCATATTCTCTTACCATATGGAGACACTACTAAAGTGTTGCAAAGACTTTCAATTGGAGTGTTGTATTAGAGTTGCAACTACCATCTTCCCTTGCCATCTGAAGATACTACTAAGGTGTTGCAAAGACCTTTGATTGGAGTGTTGCAGACCTCATTCCTTACCATTTGGAGACACTATTGGTGTCTTGCAAAGACGTTGAATTGGAATGTTGTATTAGGATTGCAACTTCCCGCTTCTCTTGCCATATGAAGACACTACTAGTGTGCTACAAAGACCTTATATTAGAATGTTGTATTTGGGTTGGAACTACTCTTTTCCCTTAATAAAACACTACTAAGGTGCAAAGACCATCAATTGGAAGGTTGTATTAGGCTTGCTACTACCCTCTTCTCTTACCATGTCAAGATACTACTAGATTGCTGCAAACACCTTCAATTGGAGCGTTATATTATGATTGCAACCACCATCTTCTTTTTCCATCTGGAGATACTACTAGAGTGTTGTAGACTCCTTCAACTAGAGTGTCCTAATATGGTTTCAACTACCCTCTTCTATTGCCATATGGAGACAGTTGCTACAAATACCTTCAATTAGAGTGTTGTATTAGGATTGCAACGACCCTCTTCCCTTAACATTTGGAGACACTACTAGAGTGCTACAAACACCTTCAATTATAATGTTGTATTGGGGTTGCAACTACCATCTTCTCTTGCCATATAGACACTACTAGAGTTCTACGTAGACTTTCAATTGGAATGTTGTATTAGGGTTGCTACTACCCTTTTCTCTTGTCATATGGAGACATTATAAGAGACAAAGACCTTCAATTTGAGTGTTATATTAGGTTGCAATTTTTCTCTTCTCTTGCCATATGAAGACACTACAAAAGTGATAAAAATACATTCGATTGGAGGATTGTATTGGGGTTGCAACCACCATCTTCTCTTGTCATCTGGAGATAAAATTAGAGCTCTGCAAACTCCTTCAATTGAAGCATTGCAAGAGGATTGCAATCATCCTCTTCTCTTGCCATATAAAAACACTACTAATGTGTTTCATAAACCTTCAATTGAAATATTGAAACAAAACATATCATTTTGACCAAATAAAATTGTGTAATAACAAATAAGTAATAACCATACTAACAGTACTGCTAGTTACAAATGTTATATCCTTTTAACTTTGAAACATATCAAGCTCAGAAACTATATCAATTCTTTATATTGTGTACACTAATTAGTTGTACGATACGATTATCTAACATATCATGCTAGATACATCAATTTTTAATATTCAATAACAATTCATAGGTGAATCCCTAGTTCACGATTTGATTATATAATAATACGGAAAATTGGCTGATGTTGGTAATGGTTTATACCTCATAAATACAATATTGGGTCAAATTGGCCATCATACATACTTTCAGAAGAGTGGATTCAAATCTGCTGTTTTTCTAAAGAGAATAGTAGGGTGGTGCTCTCCATTTTTGTCTCTATCTCTCTCTTGAAAAAAGGAGGAGAGAGAAAGAAGAGAGAGATAGAGAGAAGAGCACGGATATATAGCAGGGATTTTGAATAGCAGCGGATCTCATTCTCAGAAGAGTAGCGACAAACTAAAAAAAAAATAAATTGGTTATCTGGCAAAGAGATTATAAAAATACCTACTTCCATCAAATTAAAGGAATACAAAAATTAATTAAGGTGGAATGCTTTCCACTGCAACAAAGATAATCACCAAATTGCTGCGACTATATACTTTCTTCTTCATTATGTACAGTTTCTTTAGTTTATAAATCCTTCTCTAATTTGCAATCACAGATCCATCATTTTCCAAATAATTTGCAAAGTAAAAAACCGAGCTTCATCTTTCATGCCAAAACAAATTAAAGCAACACTAGGTATGGATGACATGATCCCAAAAAGAAAAGGTATGGAAGCATGCATGTTTCATAGTGGCAAGGCTTAACTCAACAACGTGTCGATGCTTTTGTTCTGTCATGCTATTTTGTTGGGGTGTATGAGGATATGAAGTTTGATGCATGAGGTGAGGAAAGAGCTTTGTGATGGGTTTAAACTCTGTCTCCATCAGGTTTGAACTATCTTGATTTTGGTATTAAAAAGGTTCTTAACTTGAGCCTTAAACTTCAAAAATACTTGAGTCACCTCATCTGTAGTGTGCAAAAAATGAATTCAAGAAAAAACACGAAAATTCATCCACAAAAATCATACGAAATCCACTAGATGATACAACAGGGGAAGGTCCCTATAAATCTGAATGTATAACTTCCAAAGACATAGTAGCAAGAGAAAAAGAAGAAGAAAAAGGTAATACACTTGATTTTGCCATGCAACAATCACTATACAAGTGCATTTTCTTTTAAGAAGTAGGAAGCCTATTGTAACTAATTATTTAGAGATAGAGAGACAGAGAGATTGTAATTGAGATGAAATGATTTTATTTCTTTATCACAGTAGCTTTACAACAGATGGTCTATATATAGACATCTTGAATAAGCCTAATTACATTTGACTAGCTAGCCTGTTACAGTAACTAACTTCTGAGTCTAACTAATACAACTGTTTAGGCTAATCTAAAACATAAGACTCTATCAACCATATAGTATCAATTCCGTACATTTGACACAACTATTCTAGATTAACTAATTTATATATATATATATATATATATAGGGTCCGGCTAATTTGCTGCCGGCCCTTTTTCGTATTTCTGATGTCCAAACAACAAATTTAAACCGTTAGATGTTTAATCCATATTATAATCTACTTGGAGACCAAATTTTATATTTTTTGGAATTTTTTTACTATATATTAAGCTGGTTTGAAAACTGTTGATTTCAATGCTCCAGAAATTTACTGAAATCAGCAGTTTTCAAAATATAGTAAAAAAATTCCAAAAAATGTAAAATTTGGTCTCCAAGTAGATTATAATATGGATTAAACATCTAACGGTTTAGATTTGTTTTTTGAATATCAGAAACATGAAAAAGGGCCAGTAGCACTGCCGGCAGCAATTTAGCCAGGCCCTATATATATATATATAGAGAGAGAGAGAGAGAGAGAGAGAGTAAAGCTAATATACACTTAAGTGTACCAATGAACCCATACACTTAACTCTAAAACCGTACGATTATCTTTGAAATTTGTGTAGATTCTTTAAAAGTCGTGTAGCTTCTTTAAAAGTCGTGATACACGAATCTCAAAACGAATCGTACGGTTCTAGAGTTAAGTGTATGGGTTCATTGGTACACTTAAGTGTATATTAGCTTTACTATATATATATATATATAGGGTCCGGCTAATTTGCTGCCGGCAGCATTTCTGCCGGCAGTGCTGCCGGCCTTTTTTTGTGTTTCTGATGTCCAAACAACAAATCTAAACCGTTAGATGTTTAATCCATATTATAATCTACTTGGAGACCAAATTTTACATTTTTTGGAATTTTTTTACTATATATTAAGCTGGTTTGAAAACTGCTGATTTCAGTCAATTTCTGCAGCATTGAAATCAGCGGTTTTCAAACCAGCTTAATATATAGTAAAAAAATTCCAAAAAATGTAAAATTTGGTCTCCAAGTAGATTATAATATGGATTAAACATCTAACGGTTTAGATTTGTTGTTTGGACATCAGAAACACGAAAAAGGACCGGCAGCACTGCCGGCAGCAAATTAGCCAGGCCCTATATATATATATATATATATATATATATATATTTTAAATCCTGATAGAGGCTATCAGGTTTTAATTTATTAGCCTCTATTTCTTGGTACTTCTCTTTACACAAAAAAAAAATAATAGAGCTCGTTAATCATCAAGTTGTCTTGAAGGGCTTATACACCTTTAGATCTGATACAATTCCAGCAACAGATCCGATACCCGCAGCCACTGAAATTATCAGGCAGGTGATGCTGAGAAGCTGCAACAAGATCCAGCGTGTACTCCATTTGGGGACCTTCTTTTGCACAATGTACATCTCTACTGGAAAATATACTGTCAGTGGCCAGAATCCTATGGCGCCAAGAAATCCAGCTACATCATTAAAAAATGGTATGAGCATGGAGATGAAGGTGGTCACCACCACCAACAAAGAGCGCCACGTTAGTCGAAAGAGGTTGAGGTTGTACGACTTGGATAAAGGCATCGGAATCGTTATTTCTTTTCTAATGAACTGGCTATTTGGCCATGTTTGCATTGCCCATTTTTCAACGAATGCAAAGAGAGGTTGGCAATATACCTGTTTCATAACAAATCAATTAGATTAGATATACAAACTTAGCGCAGATTTAATGAAATTGAAATAGAAATATACTACTGGGTGGTAGTCATTGGCATAAAGATGATCGATAACAACTAAAGTACTAAACAATTAATATTTATATATCAATTCATTACATAATTTGGTCTTGAATTGGTACTTCTTTTACTGCATTCGATAATTTGATTGGTAGCAAATAATATTTTTTTTTTAAATTTGTGTATGCTTTGTAATTACAAATTTAACTAATTCAAATATATTTAGCATGTCGTCAGTCTTAACAAATAAAGGGACTCACAATTTTATTTGTTTTCTTCAAATTAATATAATAATATCTTTCACCGAAATATTAATAAAAAAAGGCGTCTGCTGTGTGATAAGGTGCATGTCAACTAAATACTATCATACTTTTCATAATGTTGGAATAATTATAACTAAGTTACCTGGTAAGCGCCAACAAGGTGAATAACAATAGCAGCATTAGCTATATCCAAAAGCCAGAACGGGTTGTAAAACCCGAAACCAGTGAGCAGGTTTCCTGGAGCAGAATCACCAAAGCCAGCATAGCCCATGCAACCACAGAGCATGTAAAACACTGTAGTAACTGCAATGCTAATAAACGTCGCCCGTTTTATCACTTTCGACTCTGATGGAGGAGGCGCTTTAATAGTATCCTATAGAAATGGATTAATGTATTTCATAGTTTAGCAATGTGTTTTTTTATTTTGGAGATAGAAAAATAAAAGTTAAAGTGCTTGATGATATCATGAAATTAATGCTTACTTGAATTTCAATGAGAATCATAGAGTAAGAGTATGCAAAGGCAATGTCACCGATGGCTTGGAAAACCAGCCACACTTTCTGGGCTCGTGTCACTAATCCAGCTCCAATGCCTATGCCAGTAAGGCTACCTTTGAACCCTCCATTTGCTATACACAAATAAACATCTTTCTTTAGCTTGAGTTAACACTAAATGATAGTAGTTACTACATGTGGTTTTGATAAATATCCATATACAGAAAAAAAAAGAAGGAAATTTTGTATTAAACTACCTTTGACTTGAACAATACCAAGAGCAAGGCCAATGGTAGAATAGGTAAATGACATGATGGCAGCAACGATGGAAAGAAACTCAATTTTATCAAAATTTGGAAGTTGTGAGAAAATTATCTGCACTATACCAAACAAGATGATATATATGTTGCTTGATATCTGGCAAGGATCAACTTTCCCATTCTTATGGAAGCAATCAGATCTTTTAATTGCCCTGTATAACAATAATAAACCATTTATAACAATCAACAAAGCGTATTTGGCACCAGAAACAATTATTAGGAAAAAATCATGTCTGATTAACTGGTGTCATACTTACACCATGCTAATAGATGCAGCAATTGTATATCCAATGGCAGTACCAAAGATGTTCAGATACTGGAGAACACCGCATATCTTAACCTTCATACCAGCTACATATTTAACAAAAGTGGGTAAGAGGATTTTTCACACCACATATATGCATGCACATGCTAATTCATGAGGAGATAACAATAGGTAAATGCAGATATATAAAAAGCAATATACTTAGATTATCTTCAACCACATCCATATATGTATAATTGCGTTTGCCTGTGCAGGGGTCCCCTGAGCGATAACAATCAGACAAAAGCACCGACATATAATATGTCACGAAAGAGAAGAGAAGCATGACAACCGGACCCGCAATCCAACCCAATTGCCCGATTGCCCATGCCAGAGATAGCACACCAGAACCAATAACAGCAGTTATTATGTGTACACTTGCTGTCCATACAGTCCCTGGATAACAAAAAATATATTACATGTCAGCAATTACAGCAATGATTAAACTCCATTAGAAGTTAAAAAAACAAAAAAAAATGATCAAACCTGTTCTTTTTAGGCGACCGTCGTCATCAATGCACTGTGATTCAAGTGATTGGCCATGCTCTTCATCTGGCCATGCACCGTTCTGTTCCATCTTGAACGCACAAAAGTATACAAACAAGGTTGGAAATAAAAACCAATAAGAGCAAAAATCAGAGAGATTGAAAATCTTTGTTCAATGAATTACAATGAACTCACGGTAGATGTTGATCTCTTAGTGCACTTCCTATTTATATGATTGTGGAACCCCTAAAATAGAGGGTCGGTGAGGCACAGAGAGATTAGAAAACAGGAACTTAAATGCATTAATTTGAAACTGTCAGAAATATGTGTATGTTGAGAAGAATTTGGAATGAACAAGGGACGTGCTTGCAATCTTAAAACTGGATTTGAATGCATGAATAATTTGGTAACTGCCACAAATAGATACATGTTATGATGTTGAGAAAAAAAAATTGGAAATAACAGGGGAGGTGCCTGAAAACTGGTCGCAACTTTTTATAAATGGAGCAATTCTGTTTTTAGTATATTGATGTTTTTAGTCGCGTATAACAAAGATTTATGGAGTATATAATATGACATTGTTTGTAGCTGATATTGTGATACACGTTGCTAATATTGTGATGCTTTTTGTAATTTATATGGTATCGTCTATTTGTGGAAAAGTTTTAGTGCTGCAAACCTTTTATAATATAAAATACCAAAATATTACTCTTTTATTGAAGTTTCTAATTTTTTACCCTAAATATGGAATCCAAAATATTGATTTTATTTATTTTTATTAGGAATAACCACATAAATATCTGATTTTGCAAATCCGTTTAATAACAGATAATAGAAAATGATGATAGAAAAATAAACGTATTTAAATTAATCAATCATGGTTAATTATATTCGTTTATATTCTTACAACTTGATCTAGTAAAATATGAGCTCAAGAAAAAATAAAAGTTTATCAAGACCATTTAAGTTCCAAGCTTATATAATATACTTTACAAATTAATATCAAATCTAAGATTCTATACTGAAATTCCAAGTTCCACATTTAAATGATCGAGCAAAATATTTGAAAAATAAATAGAAACCACCAAAAATTCACAAACTTTTAGTTGTCAATCTCTTGGTAATTCAAATATAAATTATTATTTTTTATAAATTTGAAATGGTCATGCATCCTTGTCCCAGTTGTGAAGTCAGTTGACTGACTTAAAATATATCATTTGAGATGCTTCAATTTATAGTTTAAGCTCTTAAATCCACATTTAACTGATAATTAAATTGGGTTGGGTATGTGCGTGGCAAACCCGACCCACAAGATCACCATTTTCGGTCGGGCAAGGAATTGGCATCCAGAGCCCGAAGGGAACCATCTGGGCTTTCAGGCTGAACATGAGCCCGAGAACAGAACAAAACTGAAACCCCTTTATTTAGACAATTTTCAGAAAAAAGAACTGTCGCTCATTTTAACGTGTAATTTGCATGCTGGCTTCTGCGCTCTGATTTGTATCCTCTGCAGTAACTCAAAAGGGAATCTTTTGAGTTAATGAATCATGACCATTCGATCTGTTTTAAGATTCGTGCAGACTAGATCCATATCATAAGAAAGGGCCGGATTAGCTTCATTTCAAATCAGACGGTTGAGATTCATTAACTCAAAAGATTCATTTTTAAGTTAATGCAGAGGATACGCACACCTGGGCTCTGGTACATGTAAAAACAGTAAAAAAGCGAAAGCACACGACCCACGCAGAGAGCGACAGATCAAGGGACAATTAACAATTCCCAGATTCAACGCTTTTTTCTCATCCCTCGGGATCCTTGTTTCCCATTTATTTTGTTTCTTTTTTCGCTGTATGTTTTGGGAAGAACGAAGGCATGTCCGAGCTGGTGCTAGTTGTCCCTTTTGACCTTGTATTCTCATTCAGCCTCTTTTCAAGTATAGGATACCATATATAACTTTAAACATTTTTTTTAACATTTTATTCTCGCCATCAACAGTCTTTTTTACTTTTAACCAATGTTGATGCAAAATTCTTGTTCATAGCAACTTCGCCAACTAAATATTTTACCTATTTATAAAAACTATTTTTAGATGATCCATAATTATTAGATCAAGTAATTTTTTAACTATCTAAAAAATAGTAATTTCAAAGAAAATGTAAAACTTAATATAAAAATATTTTTCATATGGAAATTATGTTAAATCGTGTAAATCGACTATTTGAACTTTGAAACAAAGATTAATCCATAGTAAAGATCGATTTATGCATTACAAAATGTCATATATATAGAGAGAGAGAGATAGAGTGACTAATGTGCATTTGTATGCATATGACCCAATATGCATACGGTCCAAATTTGAAATTTCAAAATCCAAAACGTCAATCCAATCCGTTCATCTTGTTCTCCATATTAATATGTGCTTGGAGACCAAATTTTACATTTTTTTTTTGAATTTTTTTTACTATTTATTAAGTCACTTTGAAAATTGTTAATTCAATAGTGGCTACTGATTTTACTGTTTTGTTAAGTCACTGTTGGATTAACAATTTTCAAAGTGGCATAATAAATAGTAAAAAATTCAGAAAAATGTAAAATTTGGTCTCCAAGCACATATTAATATGGAGAACAAAATTAACGATTCTGATTGACATTTTGGATTTTGAAATTTCAAATTTGAACCATATGCATATCGGGCCATACGAATGCATATTAGTCACTCTCTCTCTCTCTCTCTCTCTATATATATATATAGGGATGGGCTACAGTGAGCGTTAGTACTCCACGCTATATTTTCATTTTAAAAATTCAAACGACTGATCCAAACCGTTAGATGTGATCTCTATATTGAAATGTTCTTGGAGACTAAATTTTACATTTTTTGTAATTTTTTTACTATTTATTAAGTATTTTTGAAAATTGTTGTTTTGTTGTAAACAGTAAAATTTTCTAGACCATCGGATCAGCAATTTTAAAAAATGCTTAACAAATAGTAAAAAACTCCAAAAAATGTAAAATTTGGTCTCCAAGCACATTTCAATATGGAGATCATGTTGAGCGGTTTGGATCGATCGTTTGGATTTTCAAAATAAAAATATACTATATTGAGATGTGCTTGGAGACCAAATTTTATATTTTCTGAAAATTTTTTATTATTTATTAAGTAATTTTGAAAATCGCTGATCCGATGGTCTAGAAAATTTTACTGTTCACAACAAAACAAATAATTTTTAAAATTGCTTATTAAATAGTAAAAAAAATTCTAAAAAATGTAAAATTTGGTCTCCAAGCATATTTCAATATGGAGATCACATCTAACGGTTTGGATTAGTCGTTTGGACTTTCAAAATGAAAATACGATGTGGAGTATAAACGCATTTTACTCCATGGCTCACCGTAACTCATCTATATATAGGAATATGCTAGCATGCTATGCATAACATAGAGGGCTTCTGTGCAATGGCTCAATATTCGACTTTTCAAAATTATAACGGTCAATCCGAACTGTTCATCTTGTTCTCCACATTAATATGTGTTTAGAGACCAAATTTTACATTTTTTTTGAAATTTTTTTACTATTTTTTTAGATTGATTGAAAATCATTGTTTTTAGATAAATATGGAGCATATAAAAAATTAATTTTCAATAAATCTAAAAAAATAGTAAAAAATTTTCAAAAAAATGTAAAATTTGGTCTCCAAAAACATATTAATATGAAGAACAAGATAAACAATTCGGATTGACCATTAGAATTTGAGAAAGTTAAATATTGAGTCATTGCACAGAAGCCCTGTATGTTATGCATAACATACTAGCATATATATATATATATATATAGCCTCACTTTTAACATTTGTAAGACAAAACATAACGATTTTTTTTTATTTTCGAATTGGCTAGTATTTATATAGATCCAGTAAAAGCTGAGTTCATTGGCAAACTAGTTTATATACTCGATTGCTGTGCCATTAGCAAGTAATTCACGCATTTGTGCATTACACCGTATAAAGCTGTAACTACGCATGATTTCTTAACAGCTCACAAAGTCTATATACTAATTATGAGAAACTATGTACGGAAAGTCTGTTTCTGCGCTTTTTACAGCAATACCAATTAAGTTAATCAAGTATATATCAGACTATCGGTGTATATTAATTTGTATGCGTATACGTTTATTTATTATTATTTTTAAAAGAATGAGTTAAAGTACTATCAAGTCTCAGCTGTCTCCGTCCCTCCGGTGTTGTTATTCGATTTTGAACAAGCAAATTTTATCGCGGAGAACCATTCCATAACCAATTATATACTAATAAACGTATATGTTTATATATTAGGATGTGATAACAGCACCCAATATTAATCCTTTGTTAAATCCTCTAACTAGATTTTTTTTTTTTTTTTGTAAATAGAATTAAGGTTGCAGACTTTTCACATATACGTTACATGATGAAACATCTCAGTTATCTGATTTAATTTTCTTCTTATTTAAGAACTAGCATTTAGTATAGTTAAAAATATACATGATTTCTCTGTAGAATGTCATGGACTTAAAATTCAGATAGAAAAAATTATTAATTTATTTATTATAATAACAAAGATATTAAATAGTTGAGTGACTTGACCGTTAATTTTACTAAAAAAAAAAAACTCTTCTTATTCATTATTATAAGATTATTCATATTTTGTAGTGCAATCTATCCTCATTTAACAAATATATTTCATTATAATTACAGATGTCCATTTGATCAATTTTCTCTCCTCATCCCGAGAGAATCTTTAGGTACAAAGTTCAATAAGTATGGTCTTTTGAGATATATAATTCTTAAGAACATATCTATTATCGCCTAATGAACTGTATTGGATTCACGGCATGTAAGTTGGATTGGACCCGAATCCGACAAGACAATGCACTATAACAGACCAGGCCGTAGAAGTAGGCCGTACATCTACACATAGTTATACGTTGCGAATGATGTGATTACAGCTAGGAGTGATTATGAGAGAGATAAAAATAGGCAGAGATGAGGGGTTTCTTTTCATTGTTTGGAGATGAAAAAAGTGTACTAGAGATAGTAACAGTAATAAAGAAGGGTAAGTAAATGAATGCAAGGAAAGGAAAGGAAAGATTAATATCTAAGAAAACGGTGGAGGCTGCAGCATTTCACGTTCCCCAGGATAAAGAGTGAGTGAGTGAGTGAGTGCGTGTGAGTGGGTGGGAATTATGACCCTGGCAAGAGCGCCTTTTGTGCATCACGAATGCTATATATGACAAAATCACAAGCTAATTTTGCTCACATAATTTTTTTGTGAGCAAATTTTACGAATGGTCCTTGGAGTGTCCCAAAATATTAATTGATCCGTGCAGTACAAGATTCAGTTGCCTCAGCTCAGTGTTGTCCAAAGGCAAAATAGAAAAAGTAATGATGTAACGAATAATTTTAAATAGTGTTTTTAAACTCCGTTTCTCAATGTTACATAACTAGCTAGTCATGAATGTAACTACATTTGTAAGGGCTTAAAATTTGAAAACAAAGAGCGCGCTCACACACACGAGACATGACGTGTCACGTATCTGCACTACACGTCTAGTATATCGATGGGCATGTCATGTCACAGGCTCAAACGCGTGCCGAGCATGAGTTGCTATGTATTTTGTTGTTTAGTTGTGTCATACACTCATACTAGAGTTTTAGTTGAGTTACCATGTATCAGCATAACATGTTAAGTATTTAGATACAAATTGACATGGTCTGAAACATGTGCGCACACGAATTCACGACACTTCTCATGTGGCAGGTTTGTGGACATACCGATCGGTACTGTTATGCAATTTTATTTTATGAGAGGGACTAATATTATTATTTTTTTCAAAAAGTTAAAAATTTTAATGGCACATTCCTCTCCTCCTAATGACACGACATGATACAAGATCTAGGATTATGTTTTGTTACATAATTATGGGTGGTCCTAAGTGAGTTCAGGGAAGTCAACTACCTTGGGATTTTTAATTTTATAGAAGATTTTGCCTCTCCTAAAAATATTTTTGATCCCTTGAATATAATTTTGAGCATGGAAAATTAGAAGTTAGCATTATTTTTTTTTTCTAGTATTCGATTAGATAATGAGTTTAAACTTGATTAGTTATTTATACCAGATTGGCAGATTCGTTATTATCAAATTCTAAATCCGCCCTATAAATAATAGCTGTTGAATTTGATCAAATGATCCATTTTCAGAATTTTTTGTTAATATTATGGTGCTAATGGATGATAAAAGATTTGAGGCACTATTATAATTGAGTGAGACTATTTTGCTTTGCAATGTGCAGATTGTTTTATACATTAGACTCATATCTCAATCTTCAAAGTTCAAATAGTCGAACCGAACAGTTCATTATTATTATCATATGAAAATATACTTGGAGACCAAATTTTATGTTTTGAATTATTTTTTTTACTATTTTTTGAGACAATTAGAAAATCACTTGATCTAAAAATTGACTATCCAAAAGTAGTGATTTTCTATCTACCTCAAAAAATAGTAAACAAATATTCCAAATAATATAAAATTTAATTGGTCCCCAAGTATATTTTTATATGATAATAATGTTGAGCTGTTCAGATCGACTAATTGAACTTTGAAGACAAAGATATGAATCCAATGCACAGAACGATCTGCGCATTGCAAAGTACCATAGCCTCACTCTATCATTATAATTTATTAAAAACAAAAATGCAAGTATACTAGTTCAAATATTTATGGATTACCAAAAATCTGGAATTAAAGTTGAAATACACTTTTTGTGATTTTAGATGATATATATGTAAAAACAACATGAATTAATTATGAAATTACTTAATCCGTACTCCAAGCCGTGACAATTTACTAATGTTAAGCTGCTTTAATGATATCTTAATTTATAATCAAGCTTATGTGCGTTAATTTTTAATACGGTAAGCAAGATAATACAGTGTTGCTTAGAAGGGAGGTTACGGAAAGATTACACTTTTCTTTTCATTTTTGTATATACGTACTTTTCAAAAAAAAAAAAAAAATCGAGAGAGATTTTTGTTTCACAATTGTGTGCTTAATTCTTAGATTTTCCGAATTGAAAGTGATATGTCTGATTAGTCTAATAGGATTAATTATTCTTAACAGGAATTGCGTTTTGAGCTTGTTTGTTTTACAAGCACAAAGTTGTCTTAGGCATATGCTTTGTTTGCATGTCTCAGTAATCAAAGTGCCGTTTACACCTGATTGACATCTCACAAAATTTGTGTGAAAATGTCTATTAGGTAATATGTGAAATATAATGATGAGATAGTATTATGTTAAATTATTATTTTTTAACATTTGATAAATCCACAACTTTTTTTTTGTTTTCTCTTTTTTTCTCTACCTATTTGAAAAAAAGATTAAAAAATTTATAATAACACACATAAAACAATTTATTAAAGTAATTCTCTCGATAATTAAACCCAATACAATTAGGCTTGACCTCATTTTTGTCTAAAAAAAATCTAACACAATTTGGGGTTTATAAAGGAAGGAGCTTGATCCTTCCTTTACCACAAAATGAAGAATTTAAAGATTTTTGATGAGATATTTTGTTGCAGAGGTCTTTATATTTACACTATTGTTTTAAGAATTTGATTTCTCTATGTTGTGTATAAACACTTCCTCCCTCCGGAACACATTATAAAATAAACTACACTTTATTTAAAAAAAAATTATCTACACAAATTACATGCTGACAAAATTTTATTCTTTACAAAATAGTTGAAAAAAGTTTTGTTCCAACCATATTGTGGTGAAATAAATAAAATTAGACTGTAGTGACAAATGAAATAAAATAGAATTTGATGTGAAATCTACTTCTATTATAAATCCTTTATACTTCCTATTTTATTGAAGAGATGGAATTATATTAGATCATTTCGGGAATGCGTTATTTCATAAATTTTACTAAGATTAATTTCGACCAATTTTATTTACTCAAAAAAATTCAAAAACTTATTGGACATGTTTGTAAATAACAAATTTAATTAACAACTTAGTGGGTAATGTGCTGGTGCACGACTCTTGTGCATTTCTATAGGTTGATGAATCAGCCTAAAAAAATTCATTCTCGACAAAAATCATAATTTTAGCTTGGACTCAAACCCGAATTTATACTCGGAGTCAAACTCAAATTCAGGTTTAGACTTGCTTTGAGAAGCGTGCATCTATTATTAAATAAGAACATATTTTGAGGATTGACCATTTATCTTTTCTATAATTATTAATAATATCTTCATTTTCTATGTTTGTTTATTTCTATGTTTATATTTTCTAAGTAGAAATTTATATTTGTTTATTTTCATGTTTAAATTTAATCCCTTCTTATGGTCTATAAAAGGAGATGCCGTGCATGTAAGAGAAGATGAACTTTGATCAATATATTTTTTTCTTGAGAGAGTTTTATACTCGTCTTTTGCTATTTAGTATTTATTTGTTTTTATTCCACTAAATCGAGTTCGAGACCCGTTACTGGCGGAGTTGAGATTCGGGACCGAGATTGCGTCAAGTGGTATTAGAGCAAGTTCTTCTTTTATTGTTCAATACCTCACTAAACTAAACAAAATCTGTACACGCGGAGTAGAATTTGGAACGTGCTTGTGTCAATTCTATTCTATATTTTTATTTGAGTGAGTCTATAGTACTATGTATATCACGGGTTGTTACCGTGCTACGACTCTATATTCGAGTTTTTAAATCTTAACGGTCGATCCGAACCTTTCATCTTGTTCTCCATATTAATATGTGTTTGGAGACCAAATTTTATATTTTTTGAAAAAAATTTATTATTTTTTTAGATATTTAGAAAATCACTTGATCTGGAAATTCTGGACCATCCAAAAATAGTGATTTTCAATAAATCTCAAAAAATAGTAAAAAAGCTTCAAAAAAATGTAAAATTTGGTTTCCAAACACATATTAATATGGAGAACAAGATGAATGGTTCGAATCAACCGTTAGGATTTGAAAACTCAAATATAGAGCCGTAACATGATAACAATATGCATAATAGCATAGACTCGCTCTTTTTATTTTAGGAGAAACTACCTACTTGATTAAGGGTTTATGATACTGTCACAGCATTTCCATTATCTTATCAAAATTTTAAAATAAAATAACCGATCGATCTAGGGAATTTAGCTTTTTGTTGAAAAGTTTCATTGACCAGTACGTTTCTCACCAGTGCCGAACTTAAATATCACCAATGAATATAACAATAATATGTGATATTAACTAATCTATCGGGAGCAAAAAGCAATCTCAAAATCAGAAAATCCTATCATTGATAATTGGCCCCAATTTCATCATATACACATAAAACACATCAAAACTAAAGAGATTAGGACCGCTAAAAAAAGCGAAATAAAGCAATTTTAACTAAAGGGAATGGGCAGATGGAGATAGATCGAGACAACCTAACAGATCGGATAATAATCACATAATCGCTTGAGTGTATATAGATCGCATGCACTTTAGTCCCGGATTGCATCCAATTGTGGTCCCTTGAATCCGATGCACAAGAGGTCATCACAATTCAAAAACAAAATTTTAAACCCTCATTCTGTCACGACTCGGGCCGCAATCAGAGATGGATCGGGTCAATTTTGACCCAGTCAGACTGCGTGAGGGAGAAGATGAAGGTGGAGGCAGCTGGGGCACGCGCTCGGGCAGCATTCATTTAATTTCTGAGGGTATGTTTGGATGCAGCGAGAATAGCGAGAATAGCAAGAACAGTGGGAATAGCGCTGTTCCAATCCATCCAAACATACTCAGGAACAGCGAAAATAGCGTTATTCTCGCTGTTCTCGTTATTCCTACAAAAACATAGAATAGCAAATGAACTCTCTCAAAGCCTCAATCCATACAGTAGCTATTTTAAATGTTCAATCCAAACAACTTCCGAATAGCTTTGAGTTAGCGCTATTCTTAAATAGTAGTTGTTCTCGCTATTCTTAATCTATTATTCTCAACAGTAGCTATTCTCCCTATTCTCTAGTGCATCCAAACGCACCCTGAAGCGCTGAGGGTGGGGTCAGCGTTTAAGTTACTGACCCACGCTGCTAGATTTTTCTCTTGATTATTTCTTTTGAGTCTTCTATTGTTAGCTTGGCTATAAATAGGTTTTCATTGTAAACAAAACAATCAAGCAGTTATATGAGAAATTGAGTATTTTGTCATTTCATTTTTTCCTCATTGTTCTTCAATTTTGTATTTAATTTTCTTAAATTTCATCAATTGTGTTGTTCTTTTGTGAACCTTCTTCCTTGAACTTCGTGAGGTCAAGCTCATTACATCTGGTATCAAAGCTGTTCAAAAAAACTCTGGGAATGCACAAAACCAAGAACTCAAAAAGGTCGGCAATGGCGAAGACACGCAGTTCCTCCAATCCAGAAGAGTTGCCACTCGACATTGCAACACTGAGCGATCGTCTCAACAAGTCAGAGACGTCAATTAACCAAAGAATGGAGGTCTGGCAGCATAATTTGGCAAGTACCAATTAGCAAGTGGCATGCTTGCATCTAAAGTTTGACGAGATGAATCAGAAGATGGACGAAATGTTTCGAAACTTCAATCAACTAATGGGAGGGGCTGGGGGAAGTCACACTACTTCCAAAAATTCTGACAGAGATGGGGCATCTATTCCACATCCTCAAATCTCAATCCTTAAACAGGGTAATAAGCAAAAAGATTCAAGAAGGCATCGAGATCAATGGCAGAACCCCAACTCAATACCAGACCCAAGATTCAATCTTCACAATCCAAGAACTGTTCCAAAGCAAAGAATACAAGTGAACTTTGATGATTATAGAGAAGAGCCAAGAAGAAGGCAAGAACAGTGGTACTTCGACAACCAATTTCAGAATCCAAGATTCAACATTCCTCATTTCGACTCTCCAACCTTTAATGGAGATGATCCATTAGATTGGGTAGAAGAGAGTTAACTTCTATTTTTATGTTAATCATACTTCCGAGATGTACATGGTAAGAATGGTCACAATGTATTTTAAGGGTGATGTGAAGGAGTGGTACAAGAGTTATAAAATTGTCAAGCCCAAGCCACCATGGTTGATTCTCATTGAAGAAGTGATGAAGTACTTCTCCAAGGTTAATTCAAACCCAATGACTGATTTTAGGAAGATCCAACAGCAAGGGGGCGTTGAGGAATCCATCAAGCACTTCTCACGAGCCAAAGCAAGGTTTATGAACCAATTAGGGATTGTTAATAAAGTTTTTTTTAATAAAGAGAGCTTTATTAGTGGTTTGAGGGATGATATTCAAAACCAAATTAGATTGTTTCATCATCCATCTCTTGAAGATGCCTTTCAAATTGCAAGGGAGATAGAGGTGTCTCTGGATACTAGTTCGAGAAGAATTAATTCAAACCTCAATTACACTCAAAATCTCATTTACGCAAACAACCAAGAATTCAACAAGAATGGGAGGGATGCCACTAATTCAAACAACAAGCATTATACTCCAAATCAAAATGCATTGATGGAAGAAAGTAGATTAAAGGGTTGTGTTACAAGTGTGGAGAGAAGTTTTATCCTAGCCACAAATGTACAAAGCACGTCATTCATGCAATCCTAGCTGAGGAAGATGGAAAAGAGTATCAAATTGGCTGTGCGGCAATTGAATTCAACTCTGAACATGAAAAAGAGGCAACCATTGCTCTTTGTAGACCTGGAGATGACCTAGATAGCACAACCATGAAGATTAATGGAAAAATTGGATAATTTCCCATTCTAGTACTCTTGGACAATGGGAGTTCTCACTCATTCATCCATCCTGAAATTACCAACCATTTGAGGCTACTCATCACAAAATCAAACATCTCAAAGTCATATTAGTAGATGGTAGAAGGATGACAGCTGATTCAGTGTGCAACACTCATAAATTCGAACTCCAATGGCATGATTTGATAGCCAACCTCAGATTGTTAGACATACAAGGATATGATATGGTGCTAGGAGTTAGTTGGATGAAGAAAGTAAGGCCAGTGACCTTTGATTTTGAAGAAGAAAAATGCAAACTAAAGCACGATGGTAAACCAATCAAGCTAATCTTTGGAGGGCAATTTGCTGACGCTAACATGTGTGAGGAAATATATGAAGAATTAATTAAGAACGATCTTAGAACTCTAATTTTGGATGTATTTAGCATTTGTAATTCGATAAATGACAATATTTTAGATCAAGTGATAGGAACAAGCACTACTTATTTTACTCATATTACTCTGGAGTCAACCGTGGATAGAATCTTGTAGACAGCGCCAAAATATAATATCACCACCGATTAATTTGAAGTCATGTGTGAAAGTTGATGAATTTAGTCACAGCACCAAAACTATAGATGTGTACATCTAAACTTTTACAAATGGTAACACTAAGTTACGGCAAATTTGGGAATAATACAGTGGTTTTATGAGAACCAGCATTTGATATAATGGCCAAAGAAATGCTCTCCGTATGGAATATCGCATGTTCAAAATTCGAAAGAAAATCCTTTGTGGATATGAAATAGCTGGATGACTTAAACTCCAACCTTTACTAAAAAAAAAATATTGCTCTCCGTATGGAACATCGCATGTTCAAAATCCGAAAGAAAATCATTTTGTGGATATGAAATAACTTGATGACTTGAACTCCAACCTTTACTAAAAAAAACAAATATAGTGCTTTTGCTCATAACTATTTTTTTTTTGTTGGTGGAAAGCCCATAGACAATTGCATTGATTCAAAAATTTACAAGATAGCTATTACATATGTTTTCTTTGTTTAAACTAAGAACGCATGAAAACCACTTATACATTGAGCTACTTGTAAAATAATCTAAGTTTTTTATGTGTTGAAAAACATGTATATAAAGTCAGAGAATGTGAATTAGTCTATTCACACCTGATTAGCAAGTAGGTGGGTCTTTCGATTTTATTCTCTAGGAATATAGACACAGAAATAACTTTTTCGAGTTACAAGTTGCCAGACTTTGCCATATCGAACCCTTCCTTAAGGACTAAATGTCTTTTTTTTTCTTTTCAAAATTGACAATACTGAGAGGAATGCACAGCCAAGGAGGCACTGGATCAAACCAGATCAGAAATTGAATCAACCGCACAAGGATAATTACTACTCAGCTGAGAAGGCATTGAATCAAATCGAACTGGGAACTAAATCAACCGGACCAGGACAATCACGACTCAGATAGGAGGAAGAAGAATGGAAAGAAGAGGAAGAAGAAGAAGAAGAAGAAGAAGAAGAGAAGAGGAAGGAAATAACTCTTTGCATTCTCATCATTAACAATAACCATAAAAACACGTACCTTATCCACACACGATAGTGACAGCACCGCATGCGGCAAAAATAAAAATCGAAACTCGTATTTTACATGATTAATAAGGATAGAAAACCTGCACTCTAAAAATTGTTTATATATTGCTTTATCTTATTTAGCTATAATACATTGATTACATTTGTCACCACAAACTCTTTTATAAAATATCCATAACCTAGACTAATAAAAATTATTTAAAACTTATACACTATTCATGTAGATTGACACCCCAATTATACTACACAGTAGAATCATGCACTTGTGATCTAATCATGTGTAAAAATTAAGGTTTATAAATATTTAAAAGTGAATAGTCTCATTTTGAGTCATCAGTCACTAGGACCACCACTAAGGTACTAGTACCCTCTCTTGTACTCCTCTGTAATGAATAGAGATATAACAGTGCATTAAGCAAGACAACAGGGTGGCTAGGACATGTCTCTGCATTTGGGATTCTTCGGACGAAATATCACAATACCAGGCACTTCTTCATGATTTGCACCAATATTCTGAGGTGCCATTGCCTCAGGACATGCCGGTTTGGTGTTGGACAACCGCATGGGCATTTTTGGTAAAATCATATTATCAGGTCATGGAAGATGGGCCGGTGGTTCAAAACAATTTGGCAAGAATTTGGAAACTTTATAAAATGGCCTCTTAGATTGATGATATTTGACTAACTTGTGATAAGAAGCCGTGTTTTAACGGTGAATAATATGTTTGAAAGTGATGGCACCTGGTCATTAGATGTTGCCTATGTAAAGTTGATAAGGAATCAGTTGGACACATGTTTGGATCATGCAATTTTATCCTGAGCATCAAAACAAGGCTAAGGTACGTAGAGAATTCCATAACTTCAGGCTGTCGACACTTTGAAAATGGGGACTTTAAGCAAGCCATGGTCAACTCAGCATGCAAGCAAACAAGACAAATACAACTGGTACTTACCTTTGTAGTGTAGAACGAACGTTGCAGAAGGATTTTCCTAGAAATCAAACAGTCATGGAGAACACTGGAAGGGAAAGTAATGGCTGAATTAAGAAGTTGGTTTTCACAAGTTTTGTATAATTCTATCTTATTTTCTTTCTTTCTCTTTATTCCTTTCATTATTTTCCTTTTCTTTCCTTTTTCTTTTAAAAAAAAATAATGTAATCTGACACCACTAGTGTTTGTTGTAATAGAATCTAAGGGCTGGATCCCC
The DNA here is from genome assembly GCA_033356055.1 of Carex pumila. NCBI lineage: Eukaryota > Viridiplantae > Streptophyta > Magnoliopsida > Poales > Cyperaceae > Carex > Carex pumila. The sequence continues at coordinate 42,003 of JARJHM010000157.1, forward strand.
ACATTTATACTTAAAAAAAAAACTAATTAAGGGCTCGTACAATAATTAGAAATTTTTTTTTTTTTGCAAATGTAAAAAAAAAAATCATGCATTACAAATAAAATTTGAATGGAACAATCGGACAAAAGAAATACCACACACAGCTCTACTCATCATTTTGATCTAAAATATATTATTTTAATTAACAAACAATATATCTACTTTGTAAAACTTATGTAGGTAAAGATTTCGTCCAGCACCAAAAAATTTGGAGATATCTCATTATATGGTGCAGCTCTACTCAACAAAGATTTCAACTATATATAACCATAAAAAAAAAATGATTTCAACTATATATAGTACATCGATGTACTATAATAGAAATGGAAACAATATATTGAAAAATTGTATCCATGTAACAATTTGTTACAATTGACAAAATATTTATCAAAATAGAAAGGTAAAATTTTGAGGTTACATATTCGAAATTCTGATAAAAAATATTTTTATGGATATTAAATAGTTAGAATCTTGACCTCCAACTATATTTCAAAGAAAAAATAAAGTTAAAATTTTGAAGCAAGTTTGAAATCTTGTAGGCAATGATTAAATATAAGTAAAATTGAACGGTTACTTTTTCCTATCATTTCATGAATATAGGGTTGTCAATGACACCCGTTTACCCGTTTACTCTACTTATTTCGTATTCGACAAGACGGGTATGGGTAAGGATTTTTTTTCGTTAGATAAACGGATATGGAGATAAATGTTATTTCGTACCCATTGGGTAATGAGTAATTATATAAAATAAATTATATCATAAGAAGAATATTATGCAAAACATTTTACTTTTTTATTTGAATGTTTTATTATTTAGTTAAGGAATTGAATTCGTCCGAAGAGATATTTATGATTTTTACTTTTTTTTTTGCGTAATAAAAACATTACTTAGAATTAATTACATATTTATATTTTTATTTTATATTAATAATTGTGATTGCATGTGTATGACAGGATAAATTTTGATGGTTTATTTGTAAAAATAATAAAACTATTATATTTGTATTATTCGTTATTTGTTCACTATTGTGTCGTTACCCACTAATCTTAACGGGTATGGATAGAGTACGGTAAAGTAAATTCTTAACGGATATAGATAAAATCAATTCTTAGTGGGTATGGGTATAAAAATAGTTCCACCCTATCCGTATCATACCCATTAACACCCCTACATGAATAGCTAGCGGTTTTAAAAATTGCATCAAATTTAATTCGTATTATCTTCAACCAATTGTTATGATTACCCAACAAACCTGTCAATATAATCCATCCTAACAAGTAGTTCGATTTTTACATAGGCGGATGGTATTGGGGGAAAATAACATCATATTTTATTATGAGAGGGTTAAAATACCTTCATTTTTTGTGTTTTCACTATGCTTCTATTTTTTAAAACTCTAATAATTCAAAATTTAAAACTTAAAAGTCAAAATAAGATTGTTGGATATGATCTATGTCATTTTATCTATGCACGTGTAAATAATTATAACATTTCAATTTTATTTGAGTAGTCATCAAGAACTTGTAAAAAACGTACTAATAAGGATAATTTCTAGATATTTATTTTTAAACTTATTAATTCACAAAAAAATGAAATTGAAATGTGATAGTTTTTTATGAGCATATAAAAAAATAATATAGATCATATCTAGCAATTTTATTTTAACTTTTAACTTTTAAATTTTAAATTATTAAAATTTTTAAAAACAAAAACACGATAAAAACACACAAAAAATAGAGGCATTTGAACCCTCCTATTTTATTATACATAGATCGATGAGTCATTTATCGCAAGCGGTTTAAATGCAAACAATTATGGGTTCGAGGTGCAGCAAGAAGATATACGGTCCTGATTAATCAAAGCACCCCCCCCCCCATAAGAAGGTACACCTGATTCAGTGGTCCTGATATTATTTGGATATCTGTGCGCAAATTTGCGAACCATTAGCACTTTCGAGGATGCATTCATCTCTAATTTTTATTTAAAGGATTATTTGCTTCCCCTGAGCATATTTTTTTCCTTTCCAGATAATTTGGGGTGATTATTGTGAGTCTTGATCAGGCATGCATTCCTATATAGAAGATAGTATCACGGATTTACATGACAAAGAGATCGATCGATAGTTTACCATGGAATCTGACTCTGCTGTTTTTCTATAAGAAAAATAGGATTCTGTTTTTTCTGATTCTAATCATTCAAAATTTTCTATTTACGTATCTCTATAAAGAAACTTTTTCATACACAAATCTCAACAAATTTGAATAGTTGGAATCCGAAAAGCAACAAAGTTCATTCCTTTACCATGCCAGTTGAGTTTCTCTGCTGTGTAGAAAAATTTCACGCAAGTTTAAAACTATTCTATCGTTTTCGTGCATATTTAACCTTTAAAAAAATTTTTGAAAATCGACCGATTTTATCAGGACATATGACTAATACAACTAACGAAATTGAGAATTATTCTAAATTAATTAATTCAGTCTGTGAGTTGTCTATGAATTGACAAAATGTTTTTCAAAAATAAGCAACAATCCGATTATACACAAACTCATAACCTAATTCAATGTAGTTGTGTCACTGTATTTTGCACATCACTTGGCATGCATAACAAAAACTATTTATGTTCCTAAAATTGAGAAAAATGGTAGATAAAAATTGATGTTTTATTGAGCTTTTTGTTGTTCATAAATATTTTCTTAACCTTGGATTAGGCCTCTAGAAATTAGGTTATATGATATTATAGCATGCGAAATTTACAGATGTATCAAAATTAGTGTTCTAAATAGCGCGCTATAGTGCTGCTATAGCGTTTTTCTCCCATAAAAGTTATGGCGCTGTGCTCAAATAGCGCCGCTATAGTGTTTTTCTCCCATAAAAGCTATGGTGCTGTGCCCAAATAGCGCCGCTATAGCGCGCTATTTCGCGCTACAGCGCCGCTATTTGAGTATAGCACAATTTTTTTAACCTGGCCGCTATAACGCGATAAACGCTATTTAAATCATTGATCAAAATGCGTAAAGAAGCTAATTCGATTGTTTCATGAGTTTTTGGTAAAAAAAAATGTTTATCCTACTTATTTATATTAAGGTTAGGCCTCTAAAATTAAAATTACACAATATTATTGCATTTGAAGGATTAATTTGATAATTGTACAAACTATTAAATTCCATTGTCATAATCTTAAAATATGAGATGTGTCGTGTGTCGTATCAGACGTGCGTTTATGCATCATGTGTTGTGTTTTGTTTTTTGACATTGAACATGTCGCGTTTTCATGCTCGAGTCAAACAAATTTTCTAACCCAACACATTCAAAGAATATCATATATTAACTTGTCATAATCTTAAAATATGATATGTCATGGCATGACATACAAATTGTTAAATTTCTAACTATATACAAGAAAACACATAACACAATAGTACACCACAATTTGACGAGGATAATTTTTTGACTTCAAATAAATGAGTGTGAGCCGCCACACTATACAATTGACTACCCGCCTCATGAGAACGTTATCTCAGAAACCTCAGAGTCAGACAAGAAATGTACCAAGCTGCACACTTTGGTGCAGTAGCTTTACAAACAAATCTCTTTTTTCTTTTTTCTTTTTTCTTTTTTCAGGTTTCGGCCCATATTTTGAATCCGTATTCCTTTTGCCGAATCCACTTCCTGGCCCACTGTCAGTTTTTTTTTTTTTAATTAATTAATTTTTTTTTTTTTTATGTTCCGACTCAAATCTCTATTCATAATAAGGAAATAAATATCCTTCTTCAATAGTACTTGCATTTGATTTGACGCAATGCATTTCGTAATGCCTTTATTGTAGATTGGATCTACGGTGGAAAAAACGTACTTTGCTGTGACTAATACATCGTGATTTTGATTTTATATCGTGTCGCAATTAAGCAAACAATGATCCGCGCCGTGCTGTGATGTGACCAAAATGTCAAGGGCGTGATTCGTGTGCCGTGTCCAAACGTAATTGGTCGTATTTCTCATGTTTAACTATTTTTCGATAATTTAAATTAGTTTATTCAAGATTCACTATTTGATTAAGACCTAACAGTCCTAATTATACGTGACTCGTGTGATTACGTGCCGTGCCGAGTCGTGACTGGATCTTTCACGTGTCGTGCTATGCCGTGACCAAAATATCAAGAAGTGGTCACGACACGCGAGTCACGACACATAATAGTAACACATATCGTGTCGTTCCGTGACGGAGAGGAGTCGTGCCATTTTTCCCACTAATTGGATAGATCACCCATATAAATGTGGCGGGGTGTGTCCGAGGGGTATGAGATCCAAATTGATTTGATGTTTGATGTCTATTTAGAACTGTCTAATTTGTTTTATAATACGTATATTGATTCAGACATATATTAAAGAGTCATGCTTGAATGTTAAAGCGGCTTATACAAATTATAGACTGATCAAACTATTTTAAGCATACTAATTTGGATCTGATACCTATCGGACACCACCCTCTCATTTTATAATGGAAAAGCATCCACTGTTTTTCTCAAAAGAAAAGCAAGAGCCTGTTATCCATTTTACTCTCTATCTCTCACTTCAAAGAGGAAGAGAGATAAAAAGAGGAAAGAGAGACAGAGAATAGCATAGAATAACAGAGATTTGAAGAGCAACGGATTTTATTCCTTTTATAATTTGTTTTTCTTACACAAAAACTAAAGCAAAATATCATTTTTTTTTTCTTTCAAATTGTTTTATAAATTAACCTTCTAGGCCCCTCATCTCCTGCCTCCTCATTTCTCTTTTGTTAATTTCCTTCTCAAGAATTAAGCCGATTTTGTTTGCAAATTATTTTATTCTTCAATTTGTATTTATTTAATATTTTTTTTCGTCTGAAAATTTAATGGGTACATGATAACACATTAATGATAGTTAAAAGATAGCAAATATATGATACATATAACAGTATTAAAAAAATCCATAAAAAATAAACTATCATAGCACTTATCTGGACATGAATAGAATCCCCGGTTTATCCCTAAAAAATTCCAAAAATATAAAACAAAAAATAGAGGCTCAAAATGTCATTGAAGTCATCAATTTTCTGTTTTCTTTTATGAAACTGATACTGTATGAACCTGCATCAACAAAACCCTCTATTATTGAAAGAGATGTTCAAAATCAGAGTTCTAAATAACACACTATATAGTTTCGTTATAATGTTTTTGAACCATAAAAGCTATGACGCTATTAGCACTATAGTATATTATTAGCGTTATAATGATGCAAAGACCAATTTTACATTTTTTTTGAAATTTTTTTTTACTATTTTTTAAAGTAAGTAGAAAATTCACTACATTAAAGTAAATATTTTTTGCGAAGGAAAAAACGCATTTACGATGGTCATCCATCGCAAAAAGAAAAAACTAAACAATGAGAGTAATCGGTCACAAAAAGTCACTTTTTTATCCTCGCGAAAAGTGTCTCATTCTTGTTGTGATTATTGTCTTTTTATGGTTCAGAATTTTCTAAATCAATAGATTTTTTACCTATCTTAAAAAATAGTAAAAAACTTTCAAAAAAAATAAGCATGTTTTAATGTAGATATCATATGTAATGGTTCCGACCAACTCTTTGGACTTTGAAAATGCAAAAATGACTTAATAAGCATATGGTGTTGAAATATTTATGGAAGTGCATTTAGGCGGTCTCATAAAAAGCTTGTATATATAAAGGACTTAAAATTTTCTCCCGCTCAGGATCCCAAAATCTTGAGGATGACTCTAATCATATACGTTGTCCAGTATAATGTATAAAATCTGGAAAACAGGTGCAGGAACGGGTAGTTGCTGGTATAACAGTAGATAATGTATTAGGAAAAGAAGTAGTCCTTTGTTACAAGTTTTTTACAAGTGAAGGACTGAAATGTAATGTAATGTGACATTTACCGACGGGCTTCTGAATGACACCAAAAAAAAAAACATTAAACTTAATGTATATATTGTATTGGATAGTGCAATGTAATTATGTAGGTTGGTTTGATAGCGCATTGAGATGCGTGATCAGCGAGTCATCCAAATCAACCCCCTATTTAATTGGCTGCTCCTGCACTCTCTGCTAGCCACAATTAAATCCCCACCACATGCTTTTCTATCCTAATTCCTCTCTTTCTCTCTCTCTTTCTCTCTCTACACAGAGAAAAGCACTTGTTTATTAATTGCATTTATTGTGGCAAAGCCAACAATGCCTTGTGATTTATTGAATGGGTCAGCAGAACTTGGCTTTTGCAAAGGGGACAGATTATATGGGTAGAGAGAGAAACAAGCATACGCATTAATAATAGTAATAATATTATTATTTTAATTTTACTTGAGTGGATTATTGAGAGACGTTATCTGAATTGTTGCATAATGTAGAGGAGAGTAAATTTTTCTTGTCTTTCGTGCTTCATTGATTACACTTTACATTTTTTATCTTTGTTTTAAAATTCAAATTATCAATTTGAATTATTTAACATAATCTCCATGTTAAAATGTACTTGGAGATCAATTTTTTTTTTGTATTTTGTACCATTTTTTAGACAGGTATAAAAATATTATTTTTGAATCATCTAAAAATAATAATTTTGTATCTAACTAATAAATAAATAAAATTTGAAAAATAATATAAATTTGATCTCCAAGTATATCTTAATATGAATATTAAGTTGAACGTTTCAGGTTAAAACTGAAAAAAAAAATAATGTAAAGCACCATGAAAATATGTAAGACACATCATCGAGGCATATACAAACTCTCGTAAAAATAGTAATGATAAAAATAAGAATAGCAACAAAACAAATAAAAACACAACAGAAGTAGACAAAAAATGGTAATATTGTTTAGCATGGTCGCCATCATATCTATGCCAATAAGTGAATCTAACAATTTTGATTATACGTTTTTAAATTATGCTGAACTTGTTATTTGTCAAATTCCACACAATTATAAGTTTAATTTGATACCATCAAAGCCCTTATACAATATTCTTAAATAATATGGCGCTGGAAAATGCTTGGAGAGCCCAGTAAAATCGCCTAACATAAGCTGCGGAGATTTTTATTAATACCCTAAAAAATTTCTTTTTTACAAATCTACCTCCAATTTCATTTTCTTTTAAAATGTCCCAACCGCCAAGACCATGGGAGGTCCATATTGAGAGCTGGCTGCTCTCTCTCCGAACGGTCTGCTATGGAGACCTGACCGCCCCATATAGAGGTGGTTCACTAGGGATGTCTATAAATTCGGTTTTTTCTCTCCTGCGCACTCCAAATTCATTCTAAACCCACTTCAAAGGCTGAGAGAAGAAGAAAGAGAAAGAGAAAGAAGGAGATTTTTCAGATAATTTCGAACGATTTTCTGAGTGACTAGAGGTATATATTTTTTAATTTTCTTTTTAATTATTTTCTAATTAGTCATTGATTACTATACAATTAGTCTTTAATTACTGTCATAGTTAGCTTTTAAATTGCTATTTAGAATTAATCAATTATCCTGTAATCCTTATTTAATTACTTTTTAAATGTAGTTGTCAAGGAAAAAATGTTAATTGTACTATATGTGGGTGGCAAGCTAATTTGGGGTGCAGAGGGTGTACAATACACGAAATATGCCGCATTTGGCTTCCAGGTTAATGAAAGTACCACATTTCTGGAACTTAAGCAACTACTATTCAAAAAGACTAGTATAAACCCCAATTGGTATGACATAGAATTTGAGTCTAGGGGGTAGATCTTACTTTGTGAGGTATCTTATAACAGATGAGGAGTTGTGGAGATGTGTGTACCATCAATTTGAGTCTAGGGGGTCCCGATAATTGACTTATATTCTAAGAGGGTTCCCTCGACTGGGATTGGACCTTCTAAGGTTCCCCCGGCTGGACCTTCAGGTTATGACAACCACAGGTACCACAATTCGAGTTATGAAAACCATGGGTACCATGACTCCAGTTATGACAACCAGGGGTACCACAACTCCGATTATGAAAACTAGGGGTACCACAACTCTGGTTATGACAACTCGGGATACCACAACACCGGTTATGATAACATGGTACCACAACTCTCCTGAGTTTACTGAAGAGTTACCACCACCTAGACATGCACCCATAATCCCTAGATTTCCATCTATACCATAGTCAGGACCGGTACAGTTACCCGTTAATCAAAATGATACTGAGATTGGTGTTGATGGGATTTATGACATACCATAAAAGAAAATAGAAACGGGGGATGAATACCAAGAGGTTTGTGAATCTGATGACTTATCAGATTGTGATGCAGATGTACCAGGTTTACCCAAGAAAGACAAATTTCTGATTAGAGGTTGGGGGAATAGGCATCCGGTTACCACATTCAACGACAGCTTTTGAAGAGGCATACAATGGTTACTTTGGTACTTGTGTTGTATACAATCAAGAACTTGCCTCAAGGCAAATTTATACCAACATAGTGAAGAAAATCAATGAGACTCATGTTCACAGCAACTGGGAAAATAAAATATATAAAAGAAACTGAACAAGATTGGTTGTGATATGTAAAATTGCCCCGCATTGCGAATTCTGCCTTAATGCAACCTGTGCGAGTGGGGGGAAACATGAATGATTAAGAAGTGTGAACCACCTCATACATGTAAGTCTGCATCCACAAGGACAGACATTCACGGCTGCCTGCATCACTAATTACCAATATAATTGAGCATGACATTAAGGAAGACCTATCGATGAGCATCAAGGAGGTGGTTAGGGCCGTTAGAAAAAAAATACCAGCATGTAATCCCAAAATACAATAGGCTGTGGAGAGGTCATGAACATGCGGTTTGTAGAATATTCGATAGTTGGAAGGATTCATACAACTTTCTGGCACCATTGATCCAAGCCATGGCAAGTATAAATCCTGGCACTATATATGAGCGATGACATGTCCCCATTTATGATCAAAAGAGAGTACTAATGGATAGAGTTCAACAATTCAAGGGCATAGCATAGGCTTTTGGTCTTTGTATTCAAGTTGTGCCATTCATCAGACTAGTTATCAGTATTGATGCATGCTTCATGTCTGGCCGTTACGAGAGGAGGCTACTGATAGCATGTGCATATGATGTTGAGAACCAATTGTTGCCTTTGGCCTTTGTAATTGTTGAGAAAGAGAATGGTGGTAATTGAGGATTCTTCATGTAGTTTTAAGAAGACGAGTGGTTGGGGTGGGTAGGTTTTTCACTGTGATATCAAACCAGCACAAAGGAATCAAATATGTTTTTTATCGTGAAGAATACAGTTGGTCAACACATATTGGCGAGTGTGTGCACATGTTGTGTATGCAACATATTTCACAGAACCTTAGCAAGGCAACTTGAAACGATACATAGGTTTTAGAAACATTTAGACGAAATTGCAAAAAGAAGAAGCCGAGAAAGGTGGAAAAGATAACTAGATATTTTGCAAAAGGTATGTATATTTCAATTGTGGATGATTTTTTTGTACAATTGTTTACTTATATTATTTTATTTCATTTCTCTGTAGTACATGCCAAAAACAAATCTTTACTTAATGAAGGTGGGCAAAAATAATTCCATAGGTGTCCAAGAGCCACCAGCATATGAGAAAATATATCAAGTACGTGATAGAGGTTGGCATTGGGGAATTATGACCACCAACGAGTCTGAGTCTTTGAATGTAGTCTTCAAGCAGAGTCAGACGTTGCATATGGCTGCAATTGTAGAGGACACCTTCTACAAGTTAAATGCATAATTTCAGGAATAGCGTGCTAATGCTGTAGAATTAATAAGGAGGAATCAAACATTTTCAACAAGGGTAGAGAAGAAACTAAGAAAACATAGGGATAAAGGGGCAACTATGACCGTGATCGTGATGGGTAATGATGGTACATAATTCAAAGTGCAAAATCCAAATGAATACGTTCCTACTAGATGTAGACCATATGGCACTATAGAGTTTATGAAAAGGGCTTTCAAGTACAATGTTATATTCGGAGTTGGCAGGGAGGCAACCTGTACATGCGAAGGAATCCAATTAGCTCACATACCCTGTAGTCACGTGATGGTGGTGTGTAGAGTGAGAAACTTCTGCGAGGATGACTATGTCGCTGCCATGTATCGTACCGAGTACCTTACAAGTACTTGGGGTGGATCTTTTTATTCTTATCCCAACCAGCGTGAGTGGCCTGCATATGTTAGGAATAGAATACTTCCTGCAAGCACATGGATAAGAAAGGGGAGGAGGAGACACATGCGTGCTGTAATGACCATGGACGAGATAGCTGGTAGGCGACCATCGGGAAATCAAGCTTGTCGTTCAACTTCTGATAGGCGCATGGTAGGTATGTACCATTATACGAAATTAATTTATGATTTTATTATATTAATAACTGAATAGTGTTGTTATGTTCAGATGCCATAAACGAATACAATGATAGAGAAAATACTAGACTTGTTGCTGAAGCAACTAGTAGAAGATAACCCGCTCCTGCGAGCCAAGCATTGACTTTGGGTGCAATTGTAACTAGGGTTTCAAATGACAGTGCTGGATTTGACTTGTATTGATTCTAAATAGTAATTTAAAAGCTAATTATGACAGTAATTAAAGACTAATTGTATAGTAATTAAAGACTAATTGTACAGTAATCAATGACTAATTAGAAAATAATTAAAAAGGAATTAAAAAAAACATACCTGTAGTCCTCTAGAAAATCACCCAAGATCGCTCGAAAAATCACATTCTTTCTCTTTCTCCTTCTCTCTACCTTTGAAGTGGATTTAGAATGAATTTGGAGTGGATATGAGAGAGAAAAAAACCGAATTTATAAGCATCCATAGTGAACCGCTACTAGAGGGGGCGGTCAGGTCTCCATAGCGGACCGCCCGAAGAGGGGCAGTCAGCTCTCAATATGGACTGCCCATAATCCTGACAGTTGGGGCATTTAAAAAAAAAATGAATTCGGGGTAGATTTGTAGAAAAAAAAATTTAGAGTATTAACAAAAATCTCCGCATAAGCGAATTAATTTATACATTTTTTTATCATTTAGTTAACAACACTTAACCTATTGCAATAATAAATCTAGAGTTTTTAATCGAATTATCAATCTTACACATAAATAAATTCACACATAATTGTGTTCTGATCAATATTTTCATTAGGGATGGATTTACAATTATATTTCATCTAGCTTACAGATCGCCAATCTTTACGCAATTTCGTTTAGTGATACTTGACATATTCTCATTATTATTCCTACCATCATATTAAAAGAAAATGAATTATCAATCACTAGAAAAAATAAATCGTTCAACAATCTGTAGCTCATAGATCACATAGAAATGTGTATTAAATAGTTAATACACATTAGTTACCTCAGCATACAAACCCGTGTCCAAATTCATGAGCACCGACCAACGAAATTGATTAGACATTCATGTATTCATCAGATTATTCCAAACCGTATCGACCATGAATAAATTCAAAGTGACTGGATCATGATGATGGATAAGATAACAACAAGGTACAAAAAGAGCTTTGAATTGGTTAATTTTAGAATAAAGATGCAAGATAATGAAGAATAAAGTGATGTGGATGTAAAAGTTGAATAGAGGACAAAATAGTATATTTTCATAACGAGTTTAGTATCTAAACTGATGACATGGTAGAGGTATAGTTATTGCAGAGAAAAGATAAGTATACTTCGTTGTTATCATTATATTTTACATATGGACCCACATAACCTATGTATTTGCAAGTATTCATTCCAAAAACTAGTTGTGCGGACAGTGCACTTAAATTTAGCATTAGCTGATTTATATATGATTGATTAATGTTGCTCTATATATTGAATACACGTGTACAAAATGAACAACGCCAAAGAAAATTATATAATTTTTTAAGTGTATTGCTTTGAGTTATACTCAAAATTGTTCATCAATTTGATCTCTAAATTTAAAATGCCCATATTAGCCCTTGAATTTATCAACTTGTACCAAAGTAGAATCATTATTAGAAAGAAAGTGGTTGCAAATCCTTGTCAACGAGATGTGGATAACAAATTGCATGTATTCATGTTTTTCAGTAGATATTAATGGCATTTTTTAGAGAAAGAATTTAATGGCATAGATGATGATGTAATAATCTACGAATCTGTATCTCCGGCATCAGGTTACCTGAGGGTAAAATTTCTAAATCCGGACCATTCTTTAATTAATCCAACACGAATCTCAGAACAAACTCTTTATATTTACAATATTGATTCATAATATACACCATTGATTCATGATGTGTGGATGATGGTTTCATTGCACACATCTGTCATGTTACTTTTATGGAAGCGTCTCGGTCAGATATTGTTGGCATTTAATTGTGAAATTTTATTTATCCTTCCTATTTTTGTACATAGTAACTGCATCTATATTTTTAAAAGAATAAGAAAATAATGTTTGTAAACTGAATACATGTTTTCCGATGTATTAAGTAGCTAGCTAACCACATGTATTTGAAGTTTTAGAAACAAGTGTTTAGAGAATTGTGTTCATTTACTATATGAATGTATATATTCAAACTATACTTTGGAATATATATATGTATATATATAATTGTACCACGCAACAGCACATCATTTAAAAGGATTCTCATTAACTTCAGTGTCCACGTTATTAACTTAATTAATTGGTTTTGTTGATTGCATAATAACTTGAATTTTTCAACTGCTACTATATAACTAATTTAGCAAAATGATCAAATTTGGTACCAATTCATAAGGACCAAGATAGCACAGTTGGCCAAAACTACAATTCGGTGCTACTCTCGGAGACGATATGTGCAATTTTCTATGTTGTAGTTGCATTGCAACTGCGAATTAAATAATCTAAAAAATAATATGTAAAAGTTTAAATACAAAAGTCTACAAGGGATCGAGCACATCAAAATTTCCATTTGTTTCAACTATTAGACAGTTGGAGGTTTTTCCAAAGCACATTTATATTTCGTTAGGAAATTAGTCTTCAGCAAAAATATTAATCGACAAATGTATATATATCAATATTTTTAAGGGGGTGTTTGGTGCTTTCCATTTATTTTGGAAATATATTACTTTAAAAAAAATCAACCATCAATTAATAAACATTAATAGATGAAACCACAACGAATTTACATAATTGAGAGCTTTTCATATAAAATTAAGTGTAATAGGGGTTTGTTAGACCAGGCAAGGGCATACTGTCTACTCCTGGCAGCGATATTTACTAAATAGATTACTTTGGAGCTAAGCACGAAACTTGTAAATACACTTTCTTTTCAATATATTTGTTGCTGACAATTGTCGACAACCTTCAAAAAAAAAATTATTAAATATTAATATGGTGGACGTATATATAAAAAAACTAAAACTAAAAGATACAATATGTATTCTTAATATTGGATGACCTTTTTTGTAAAAAATAAAAATAATTTCATCTTCTATTAAAAAATGCTATATATATTTCTCTGTTTTTTTTTATTATTCCTTCTCTAAATAATTGCCTCCTTCCTACCCAATTTGCTACCTTACACCATATTTTTTTTAAATAGAGGGACAATCATATTTAGAATGTTTTTCACTCTATTTCAAAAAAAAAAAAAAAAAAAAATGGTACTAAACGGAGACTAGGCAAAATTGTAACCCAATTTTTATTTTCTTACAATAAGATATATATTCTAAGTTCAAATTGAGAGCGAACATTCTAATGATCCAGGAGACAATTCGGATGTAGAAAAGCTAAAAGACTAAAAGAGTATATTGCATTGCACCTTAAAAGGTAATTCCCTAAGCACTTTGCATAGGCTACACTTTATTCATCGCAGCAAAGAGATTAAGACCTTTGCAATAATTTCAAGGACTTTAATTTCTTTAAGGAATAAGATGGATTTGAAGTTTTGACCCAAATGGAATTTAACTTAAAGTTGAGTAAACACTTGGACTTCACCACTACCTGATGTAGTTTTAGCCAATTGGGTCCAATTTTATTTAGTAATTAATTGATCAAGACATGAATATGCTTCTGGCTATTTTAATTATTTTAAAGCCATAGAAAATCAACTATGTTGAATAAGGTTTGATGGGTTTTTTTTATTAGAAAGATCCAATTTTAAATTATCTTGCTTGAATTTTTTTTTATCAAATTGAATAAAAGCCTCACAAAATTCCATACCAGATTATGTTGTGAACTCTTGACATGCTTATCTTATCTTTCCTTTTATTAAGAAATTGTAGAATGCTTAATGAGATTTTTGCCTCAAATATTACACAAAAAACAATTAATTTTTTGCTTGCATGCAAAACTGTCTTAGCCTTTTCGTTTGATAGATGAAATATAATTAATACGAAGTAAATATTAAATTATTTTAAAGCAGTGTAATTTGGTAGTAGTAATTGAATTAATGTTAAATAAAAAAGACTATAAGTTTTATTTAAAAGTTAAGTAATATCGGCTTTAACTTTACTTCACATCAAAAATATCTTAATGAGCTTCCATTTGATATATTTAAAGCTTCTTGAAACACTTAAATCACTGTTACTCCACTAGTTAAAAAACACACTAGACTTGTATCAATATAATTAATCTCTCTCTTTTTTTTCCTATGATCGCTTCACAATCGGACTTATGTAATAAAAAATAATGTTTTGTAAAGTAAGATCTCATAGCTAGATTGGACAGGTATGTAAAAGTTGCTTGAGCAATTAGTTCAGTTCTTTTAGTAAGTTAATTAATAGAAATTGTTTGTTATCTTGTTGGTGCTCTCTTTACAAGATACTACCTCTTTCGTCGGATTATACAAGAATATATCTTATAGCATCAAGAAAGAAAATTTTCATTAAAGAATTCAACCTTGAAAAGGACGAGGAATTTCTTTATACAAAGGAAAAAAAATGTTTTTTTATTTTTTATTTTTATTTTATTGTCTTCCAAAAATATATACTAAAAAAAAAAAATACGGTACAAGAAGGGTGCTAATATTAGCGCAATAATTTTTTATTTTAACACAACAACTTCAATTTTTTTTATGGACAGTTTTATTCTCTGTGCACAGTTTTTTCAACTGCCATTTTTTTGTTCTCTGGAAGTAATGCAATTTTATGCTTAAGGACCATTTTTTTAGTTAGGGTGCTATGGGTAGCATAGAGGCCTCCCGTGCTACGGCTCAATATTTGACTTTTTAAAATCAAAACAGTTGATCCGAACCATTCATCTTGTTCTCCATATTAATATGTGTATGGAGATCAAATTTTACATTTTTTGGAAAAAATTTACTATTTTTTTAAATTTATTGAAAATTGCTATTTTTCAGACAAATCTGAACCATAAAAAACAGCGATATTCAATAAATCTAAAAAAATAGTAAAAAATTTTCAAAAAATATAAAATTTGGTCTCCAAACACATATTAATATGGAGAACAAGATGAACGGTTCGGATCGACCATTAAGATTTCAAAAAGTTGAATATTAAGCCGTAGTACTGGAGGCCTCTATGCAATCCATAGCATATTAGCCAAATCTCATATATATTGTTCGTTATTAGATCTTTATTTAATTTGAAAAAAAAGAAGAAAAATGAACCCATGCATCTCTAGTTGTACATCAATGATTTTAAATTTTATAAATATTTATTAGGATCCTTTGTTGTTTGGATATATATAGTTGGTATAAAAATATAAAAATAAGTTTATAATATTATCATTTTGTTAACAAATTTAACATAAATAATTTATTCTTGCTATGTTACTAGAGCATATACAAATTCAAAATTTATAACATCATTTGAAAAAATAAACAATAAAAGCATATAAGTATTATGCTGGACAAATCTTATATTTTTATTGCAGTTTATTGTTCGAGAATTTTTATTTTGAATTTGTATATGTTTTAATAACATATATAGTAAGAATAAAATCATAATTTATGTTCTTTCCTCTAGCTAATTATACTTTTCAAATTTGAAAAAAAAATGAAATATCCTAGTAAGTTCTTAAAGATTTCACTAGATGTTTTAGTAATGAAAATGAAATAAATAATCATTAATCATTAATCATTAATATAAAGAAAGTGTATTCTAAACAGATATGACATATGGAGAGAAGTTAAGGATAAATTTGTCTATATAAGTAAAATGTTTGAAATTATTGTGTTAATATAAAAATCAGAGTTCTAAACAGCTAGCTATGACTATGATATTATTTTTTCAAACCTTATAATTATATCAATTTTTTTTTTTATCAATGTTCTACATAGCTACAATTGCACAATAATTACGTTATAGTTTTTCAAACCTTGCCATGATAATCGCTATTTAGAACCTTCATAAAAATTAATTGTGTTAATATCATCATCCATATTAAAAACCTAAAATAAGCTAACCTTCCTCCTGGCACAGCGGATGCTTATTTAAAGTTCGGAGACACGTAGCATTTCCTAATTTTATAGTGGATTTCATCTTCATTTTTTGTAAGTTCGAAAAATAACACACGTGTATCAACTATTCGGTGCCTATCCTAATTTAGAATATCCCGAGAGCTTAAGCTTAACCCTGTTTTCTTTCGTAATTAAGCTAATTTGCTAAAACGTTAGGTAACAAATTATCTAATTTGCTTAAGCTTAACCCTGTTTTCCAACTATGTATCTTAAGTTTTGAATATATCTTGTCTTCAAAAATATCCCATGATTAAAATTTATAGCTTAGGGAATTATTAATGTTGTCTTTTGTATTAAGAATTTTTTTTTTGGTCGGTTTACTTTATATAGGTGGAAATAATTTGTATTACATATTTAAACCTAGAAATTAACAATTGTACATAATATATTTATTGTCGACAATAACCAGTGTTCTAAATAGTGCGCTATAGCACCGCTATAGCGTTTTTGGACCCTAAACGCTAAGCTATGCATTATAACGCGATATTTGAGCTACGGACGCTATAGCAGTAATAGCGGTCCGCTATAGCACATAGCCTATAACGTAAATAGCGTCCGCTATGAAACATTTGCTGTTTTTTTTTTCAATTTATATGAGCTTTAAAATAAATAAATGGTGAAGATATTGTTTAATTTTGATGAATATTACATTATATCAAATTCAAGTCCGTTATAATAATTTTTTTTCATTTTGTTCTTGGTTTTTTTTTTAACTTATGATAAATCAAATAAATAATTGCTAAATTATGAAAATTTTAGGGACTACCAAGAATTTCTTCAAGGATCATCTGTTTATTTTACTAGAAATATTTTTTTTTTCTTTTCAATTTCTAGGTTATTTTGAAATTTAAATAAAAAAAGATAACTTATATTATGATGTTGAAGATATTGTAAATACAAAAAGACCGATAGTTTACGATATTAGTATTACCACAGATATTTTGAGTCGCAATTTGGACTTTGTATTGGTTCAATATGAATATTATAATTTTTTATTCAATTTGATATTATTTATTGTTCTATGAGACTAAATAATGTTGATATTTAGTATAAATACATAATATAATTTTTATAAAAATAAAAAAAAGTTATTTGAAATAGCTTTCGCTATAGCTGTTTTTGGAGGCTTCCCGTTATGACGCGATAAACACTATTTAGAACCTTGACAATAACTCTTGTGATACGTGGTAGTTACTGCCTGAACTTCCTAAAAAAAAAATCTTGTGCCGTGGAAATTTTACGGTTATAATTCTAGACATATGCTAAGGAGTGTATATAAATAATTAAATATGTGATAAAAGTATCATATTTATAATATTCATAATTACTTCTTTGACTCTCACCACTACCCCGTCCTAACTTGAAAAGTGCCACCTTTTTTTTCCCCGAAACTTGAAACGCGCTGTTCGTTAATGGTGATAACAGGAACACCAGCATATACCACATGGGAAAGTGGTGAACTTTATTAATTCCAAATGTTATATGAAAAGTTGACA
This sequence comes from Carex pumila, assembly GCA_033356055.1. NCBI lineage: Eukaryota > Viridiplantae > Streptophyta > Magnoliopsida > Poales > Cyperaceae > Carex > Carex pumila. The sequence goes on from JARJHM010000157.1 coordinate 60,001, forward strand.
AAAATATAAGAGTAAAATTAGGGTGTGATGTATTTATCAAGAGAGTTTGGTGAGCACAATTTCAAAAATATATTGGATCGATATCAAATATCGAATTTAAATTGTTGAAATTCATGTACTTTATGAGTGATGCATATACATGCAAAATTTTGAAAGTTTCGAGTTTATTTACTACAAGGTTAAGCAGCTAAAGAAATAATAGAAATTGAATATATAAAATAACTTATAAATTAACTTATAAAATGTTCATTTCTTTTACCGCTTGACCGTGTAGCAAATATACTCGAAACTTTCAAAATTTTGCATGTATATGTACTACTCATGAAGTACATAGATTTCAACGGTTTGAATTCGACATATGGAGTCAATCCGATGAACTTTTAGAGTTATGCTCACCAAACCCTCTTGATGAGCACATCACACCCTAGCCTTACTCAAAATGAGTAAGGCTAGGGTGTGATGTGTTCACCAAGAGAGTTTGGTGAGCACAACTCTAAAAGTATATTGGATCGACGTCAAATGTCAAATCCAAACCGTTGAAATTCATGTACTTCATGAGTGATGCATATACATGCAAAATTTTGAAAGTTTCAAATTTATTTACTACAAGGTTAAGCGGTCAAAGAAATAATAAAAATTGAATATATAAAATAACGTATAAATTAACTTATAAGTTCAAAGTTTAGTTTATATAGTGATGTATAGATAGAAAACTGGATATAAATTAGCATATTTAGAGTATTTTTTAAAATAGGTAGAAAAATAACTACTTTGTTATGGTTCAAAATATTTTTATCAGGTGATTATCTACATATTGATAAAAATATAAAATTTGATCTTCAATATATTTTTCATACAAAGATTATGTTGAATATTTCAAATTGACTATTTGAACTTTAAAAAAAACAGAGATATAAATTCATAGCACCAACCTAATTCTACATTCCAAAGTAACATACCCTCACTATTTGATTTTTTTTCTTATTTATAATCAACAGCTTCTTGGGAAAAAAAAAAAGAGATACTTTTGTTTATAAAATGGTCTTGTACTTGATTGAATTTATTCATTTCGGCTTACTAAATGATCTTGGGACCCAATGCGATCAATAGAGAAATTAATTGTCTAAACATGAAGAAGTCTAGTATTTTAGCTTTGTAATTTGTGATAGAAGCAAATGTAAAATGGAGAGAATTCAAAATAATGTACAACAATTAAAATTTAAACTTCACTTATAAGACAAAACCACAGTAACAATTTGATACCCAAACCCTATTTAGAAGCTAAGTTTTTTTTTCTTCAAATTACCTCACACCTTCAGATCGAGACTATTAACATTCCAATTAAATTTTTTTGCAGGAAATTTGGTTATTTTTCAAGCAAGTTTATTGCATTAGTTACTTAATTGTAAGTTTTGGAGAATCAACCGCTAGGGGCAGAACCAAGAGGATGAGAGGGGGTGCCAAGCACTCTCTTAAAATCAGAATGTTGCTTATATATATAGTCTAAGCACACATTTTCATATAATTTTTTACAGATACATATTGATTGACACTCTCCAAATTCAAATTCTAAATTATTCTTTCGGCTTTCAGCAGTTCGCTCCCCCTCCCAAATTTAAATCCTGACTCCGCCTCTGTGAACTGCCAGGTATATTCAAAACAACCAAGTAGCAAATCCTGTTGGGGGGAGCATATTATGTTTGCCATGCCAGCTCAGCTCCAAACAATTTCTAGGCCCTTTTTTTGGTTGAGATATTTTTGCTTTCATTATTTTGGAATATGTTGGTCAACCAGGAAATAAAATAGTCCTCTCTCCTCAGAAAGGGAAAAAATAAAAATAAACTTAAGTCCTGTCTATTTCGTTATTTAAGAGGGGCACTTAGGTACTTAAATCTTTTCAACCAATTTAATTTTTAAAATTCTGTCGGGCCACTTCGCTTTTCCTTCTACCCGGTCCCTGTGCGTACGTCTTCGTTTCTGACACTTCCACTGTGCTCTCTCTCTCTCTCTCTCTCTCCCTCACATCTTACATCTATGGCCGTATGGCGTAAGCTTGGCTTGATTCCTGATAGTGCAAGCAAAGCAAACTATCCGGACATTTCATTTTTTATTTATTTTATTTTATGTTGTTCTCTCTCTCCCCCCTCTCTTTTCTTTGTTGTTGTTTTCTTCTTTTTTCTATAACACTTGTACTAAAACCCCCCGCGCTCTCTTTCTTTCTCTCAAGAGTACTCTTTGCCCAGTAAAAAAGCCTTTAACTTTTTTCTCTCTTTCTATTTCCTTCAAGCCTTTGTGCTTCCTTCTCACTGTTCAAACCTCTCCCTTAGTGCCTCTCTCTCTCTCTCTCTAATGGAATGCATGATGGGGTTAGCTACCGAGTGCTTTAGCAGACAAAGTGGCCATGTGAGTTAAATTTACCTTCGATTCCCCATCTCTCTCTTCAAATTAACCGTCCATATTCGCTTCTGTTTTCTCCTTCTCAAAACAAAAGAAGAACACATATGGTGTTTCTTCTTTCATTTCTTTGTTTTCTAAATCAATTTTGAGTTGCACAATATATGCTTTAGGAACTTATCTCTCTCTCTCTCTCGTTCCAACGAAAAAGGCCGTGTATTTTCTTCTTGATAAGGTTTTCTCTGAAAATCAGGGCTTCCATTTGTCCTTTTACCTCTAATAAAGTAGTATATTTTAACAGACCCCTAATAATTGTGTTTATAGTCCCAAGAAAGTGCCTCGCCCCCAAAAAAGAACAAATACACCATCTCACATTTATTACGATCAATCTCCCCGTTTCTCTTTCATTATTTTGTTTCAGCAATTCTGTGTTCTTGATTATTTTTCCTCTCTTGACCTCAGACCACTGCAGCTCACTAAGCCAACAATATATTACAGAGATAATTCAAAAGGAGAAGAGAGAGAAAGAACAAAGATGGATCTTTCAGGCCACCAAGGCGAGATACCAATCCCAATGACCACCACATACATTCCCTCTGCACATACTAGCCACACACATGGTCACTCCTTACTCCACCACACTACATCGAACAACAACAACATCACCCCTACCCCTGCCAACGCCAACAACAATGGCCCTGCTAACCTGGCCACAGAAGATCACCACAGCCCGAGAAGAGACGCCATGCCGGCAGCCACACCGCTATCCATCCCCAAGAAGAACACCATCACAGTTAAGTACAAAGAATGCCTGAAGAACCATGCAGCCTCTATTGGAGGAAATGCAACTGACGGGTGTGGCGAGTTCATGCCGAGTGGTCCCGATGGTACAATTGAGGCGTTGAAGTGTTCGGCATGCGGATGCCACAGGAACTTCCACAGGAAGGAAGTTGAAGGGGATCCTTATGCATCGTGCCACTGTAAGGGCCCCCCATATATCTATAGCCCTGCCGGTAGAAGTAGCATTTCAGTTAGGCCAGCATTGCCGGCTCTGACGCACCACCCGCATCACCAGATGGTATGTCAAAAGCTTTTCTCGTGTATTTTACCGGATCAAAAATCTTAATATAATTCTGCTGGTTGATGCATGACACAAATAATATGTCTTAGAGAAAAGGGAATTACAAACTCACTTTGAAATGCTTTTGGACCAGTTTATCTTTCACCAGGGCATGGCAAAAGATGGTTCATTTCATTATTCAAAGAAGGTTAAGCCGATTAAAGTATGCAAAACATGTCTTTAGCTCTATAATTATGATTAAATAATGTAAGATTATATTAGAGAGTCTTGAGGTAATTTATTATGCAACACAACTACTTGTTCATTTGTAAGACCTAAAAATCTTACTGACCAAAATGCTTCAGCCATCAAAATATAAAAACAAAATAGCAAAAAAAAATGTCCATATAATATAACACACACTGTTAATAATGAGTACCACACCACACAGATTATATTTAAACAACATCCTTCTCTTTCACAAAAAAAGAAGATATATAAACCACATTGTTTTCAGGTGATGCCACTGAGTGCCATGCAGACATCAGAATCAGACGAAATGGAAGGAATGGGTGGGACCCCTGGTATGATGGGCTCCAATCCAGCAATGGGCCACCACAATGGCCCCATGCCTATGTCAGGGATGGGGTCGGTGCATAGCAGTGGCAAGAAACGTTTCCGGACAAAATTCACGTCGGAGCAGAAGGACAAGATGCTGAATTTCGCTGAGAAAGTGGGTTGGCGGCTCCAACGCCTTGAAGACGGGGTCGTGCAACAGTTCTGCCAAGAGATAGGTGTGAAACGGCGCGTGCTCAAGGTGTGGATGCATAACAATAAGCATAGCCTGGCTAAGAAGATCAGCCCCGACGAGGAGCAACAGCAGCCACCCCCGCAACTCCAGCTTGAGTAATAGTGTTTGCTTGCTGTGTCTCTCTTCTTAATTTCCCTTAGAGGTTGGTCCTTTCACTTGCTACCTACCTATACATTCATCTACAAATAAAAGGCTATGTTATTGGTTTTGCCATAATTGATTTAACTATCCACTAGTTCTAATACGAAGGCAACATTTTGAGACGAGCAGAGGTGTTTAGCAATTATTTGAAGCAGGAATGTTTCAAATTGTAATGCTTCATTACTTGTCGTCACAATGCCCCTTGAAGGGAGAGAACAACAAAAAAATGCTTCTAGACTATATATTTACTATCCAATTATTTCATTTTGGGTTGGAAATGATTGGATTATAAATACTTGAGAATTTTGTGCAAATATGACTTAATTAGTAGCTCTTTTGATAATATGTCTGTTTTTATTCCACAAATGTGTTGCTAGATTTTGTATCCTTATCTTTCACATTTCGTGTAAAAGTGGTGAACATATAAATCGATGACTTTATATTGCTTCACTATAGCAATATGAATCTGTTCAATCGATCTTCAACCTTGTAGAATATTTTCATTTGAATATGTTCGACAAGGACCTCTGATATGTACGTGATATTTATTACTAGGGAATTCATTAATCATTTATTGAATAACAAATATGCTTAAATTTTGAGGAAATAAGTTTGTTTATGCTAATAATTTCTTAATTTACAAGGTTTGCACTTTGCAGGTTAGAGAGGTAAGGGATATGACAAATGCGATTCTAACTTCTAGTCAAGATCAATCTAAAGATATATGAAGATTATCAACTGAAATTAGGCAGCTAGGCTTAATTGCTCTTCTTCTTTTTTGTTTTAATTTTTTTTCTTTATATTGTGCATGGAAAACTTAGTAGCTTTCCCATCTTTCCTTTTTCTTATCTTTTTTCTTTTCTTTTTTCCTCCTGATTTGTTCTGGTCGTATAGTGCAGTTAGGTTTGAATTGGAATCTGATATTATGAAATGGGCCTTTAAAAAAAAAAAAAAAACTTCAACTAGTTATGTTACTCTATATATGTGATAAAGTTTACTATATATGCCCTCAATATATGTTTTCGTCTTTTAGTTTTTCATGAAAGCTATGATGTGCTACTTTTTTATATATGCTAATCCTATTCTGGTAAAACACTACCTATATTAGCAGTTTTATCATTTGTAGTGATATACAATCTATGACCAGTTTTTGCTTGCATATACTTATATATATAGTTCTTACAAACTTGTTCAAAGATCTAATTAGAGAAAATTACGTAGTTCAATGCTTATTAATATCCAAATCAACATATTTTATATGCAACAGCCAACAATTGCGATTATTTATAATATAATGGTCATTAGGTTTTGCCTCCTAGATAATGACAGATAAAAATACTGTGTACGTACTTTAGTCAAAAAGTATAGACGCTCCTTTTCGCATTTAAAGCATTCTGTACATATCTGTTCAGACTATTCACTTGTACAAACAAAATATATATGTGAACTAACCAAATTATATGAATTGTACCAAGGGAAAAGAAAAAAGAAAAAAGAAAAAGATAAAATACGAAGGAACATGTACCCGCAATATTATAATTCTACAGGGTTTTTCAATAAAATTATAGGGAAACCTAACTCAAAGTAAGAATTTAGTTGCATAGTTGCTAAATTTTATTATGTGATTTGTTTGATTGAGATAGTTTGTGATTTATTTTGTTTGGTTTCCTTTTCTTACCTTTAATTATGTAACACTCGATCGAACTCTTGTAATTTTATATTTTTATTTGTTTAATGAAATTGTCAGTTGATAACCGGAGCCGACCTTTAAAAGAAATATATTTTTATAAGGTTTATTAAAAATAATCTGCTTCTAATAACATTTTTTACAAAAAGAAATATTGACAAAATTGCTGACGCCATTGGTAAATAAATGCAGAATTGCAGAGAGTCAAGCGAAATTTAGGCGAGCAAAACTTGTCTAAATAATGCAAAAGGTCTTGGATGGTTTGAATGCAATTTCATGTTATTAACGAGGGCTAAGTTGTTCGCTTATGGAAGGGCAGTTATGCAAAATTGTCGTGATTCATTTAAGAGCTGACGAAATGCATGGTACTGTTGTCAGTGTTCTTTTTTTTTTTAAACTGAAAAAAAGCTACTTGAGATGTGCATTGTTTAGCCTCAGAGTTCATTACTTTCATGAAATCTTAAGCATCATGTCTTAATTGACGAAGAAACATAACACTAGTCTAAAGCAACTTTACAGTATTCCATTTTTATTTAATTTGATAAAAAAGAAATGTTTCTTAGTAATGTCATCAACCAACGAATTTTTGAATACGAAATCGATCTGCTAGCTTCAAAACACCGGCCGAAAGCATAAAATTTTGAATGTGTTGGTACAAACATTACAGTTACATTGATTTATATTAGCATTGTAACGTACAAAAATATTACATTCAAAAGGGAACTTTGAGAGTAAAGCTAATATACACTTAAGTGTACCAATGAACTCATATACTTAATCCTAGAACCGTACGATTAGCTTTGAGATTTGTGTATATTCTTTAAAAGTTGTGGTACACGAATCTCAAAGCTAATCGTACGGTCCTAGGGTTAAGTGTATGGATTCATTGGTACACTTAAGTGTATATTAGCTTTACTCGAACTTTGAAGATGTCTTGATTTTATCAGTTTGTGTGACAATGTCTTGTAAGTTGTAAAAACTGTGCTCTAAAATTTCATAACCTACATAAGTATTGTAAACTTCAAATAATAATGAAATTAACAAGAAGACACTTGCATCAGGTCTACAAAATTTCGAAATATAAAATAGTTACGCCAAATTTTGTAATGGTTTACTGGCTTTTAAAAATTGTAAAATGCAGTGTATTAACTATTTAGATATATCAGATGATATTTACAGACCAAAATGATATTAATAAGAATGGGAGAGTATTCGTGACAATAAAAGTGACTATCTGCGAAGATATACCGTCATAAAAGTGATTTTTTTTATTAGTGACAGTAGTATTCACGACAGTATACCGACAGTATCAGTCGTGAATACTTCTCCAATTCTTGTTATAGATCGTACAGAGCAGTTGGGGCCCGGATTACTAGATGCTGAAACCTAGTTTTGCAACAAAAAAAAAAAAAAGAGTTACGAAATACTTGGTGAAATATTAGCTTTATATAAGGTAAAATCACAACACATGATTGCCCTATGTAGTTTGTAGAAAGAGTTGCATTGTATTACCGAAATTTTTTTTATCTATCTATTTTTAAATACTAAAATTTCAATACTACTGAGATTATCCAGAGTATATATAAAATATTAGCATACGTATCATTAATATTTTTTACAATAATACATCAAAATATTTTTCGAAAATTATAAACAATATAACTTTTGATAGTAAAGCCAAATCGAATGACCACTTTTCGAAAAACTCGTAAAAAGATCTACAATACAATTGATCCCTAGGTTTATCTCAGAACAACCAAGTTTTAGTGCAAAAGTACATAATTATTGTCTTAAAATTTTAGTTAAAGTTTCTGAAACGACCAATTTAATGATATTTAAATTGACAATAATCAATATTTTAAAATTGAGTAACAATATTTCATTTCTTTTAATTTTTTTTCAACCTATCAGAGGCATGCAAACGAAGTTTGTGCACCAAAAAGGGGTGTGTAGACATTGTCTACGTGCCACTACGCCTAAGGTTGCACAAACAATTCCCACGGTTCTAATAACAATATTGGATTTTTTTTTTTAAGTGCTAGTAACTCAGAAAATTTAATATTTGAAAATGGTATATAAAAATTTCAGCAATATATTATTAGACAATAGATAATAAGAAGGGTTCAAATACCTTTATTTTTTAAAACTACAATAATTTTAAATTAAAAATTTAAATGTCAAAATAAAACTATTATATATGTTATATATTATTTTTTTTTGTCCACGTAAAAAATTATGACATTTCGATTTATATTGATTATATAGTACATGAAGAGTTTGTAAAAAAAAAATTACTCTGATTTGATAAATTATGGATGTTAATTTTTTAGCTTATTAATTCATATAAAATTGTAATTGAAAAAGAAAATTATGTGTGTAAAGAAAATAATACAAATCAGGACAGTTTTATTATTTATGACATATATAACATTTAAAAAGTTTGTTATTAAAAAAATAGAAAATAAAAAGACAGATAATCAGATTAGAATAATACTTGTAAGGACAAAAAAAAATCTAGACTAAAATGATCTGTAAGCAATGCTAGGCTGCTAGCTACCTTTTTTTTCTTTAATAAAGAATTTTGTCTTACCATGAGCTATCCGGTTCAAACAAAAGTTGATGGGACTGTTGATACCAGAGAGGCCTGGAGGCTGGAGCAAAGATTAAAAGGATATAGAAATGATAAGGGTCTCCAAGCAATTATTGCGTTTGCTACGAAAAGTTTCCATCTTTGTGTCTGCCCCCCTCACAGCGCCTGGTGCTGGTTTACAAGGCCTTCATGACTGGTTGTATTGAAACAAACAACCGTGCATGTGGGCTCAGTTCGATGTGGGGTAATGAGACAAAATTCTTTGTGGCATTATTGTCTTGCTCTTCGTGCTTCGAATCATTCACAATCTGTTTTGGTCATTGGTCAACAGCAAAAAATGAAGAAAAGAAAGTTCTTCAATTATGTTTGTCAGGATGAACTGAAACCTATATTTCATTAGTAATAAACTCATTCTATTAATATTAGACATAAATATTTCCTAATTTATTCCTTTGTTTTATGTATAACAATTAATTGATGATTAATACTGAGTTGATTTTGAAGCCCAGTCTATCGATTTTATTTTCAAATTTATTTTCTAAATGCATAGTTTTTTATTATCAGAATTGTTTTACATGGATAATCAAGAGAATAAAGTTATGGGACTATGGGTTCTCAAGTCAACAGAAGATTTAATTACTTCTTGAACATGTTGTACATGTCATAATTTTGGAAAGGGTTCTACTAAATTAGATATTAATTAAGACAAAAGACAATAAAATCAATGCGTCCACCAGTCAATAAATTTCACTCTGACTATTAAATTATTAATTGTATATACTTCGCTTCAAATATTGCACAAATAAATGAAGTATCTAAATTACACAGCTTCCAAAAAGAAACAAAAGGGCTTCGACCCGGAACAGAGATTGCTGCACCCCATGGAGACAAAGAGAAGATTTATTCTAGCAAGTGTTTGCTGCCAAGGCAAGGCACCAGTCCCATGTTCTTGCAGCAGAGACCTGTTTTGTTTTGTTTGATAGAGATGTGATGCAAACAGAGCAGAACTGATATTACATTTCCTCCTTTTTCATCCCTCCTTTTTTCTTATTTGGTCATTAAATCGATTTCTTTTCTTGGAGAATCATTGATTTGTGGACAATTAATAGCTCAATGTTTCTGCATGTATTTAGGGAAGTTGCAAGGTTACTCCACCAGTAACAATGTAACATGATTGAACCCCTTAAAGCAACTAACTCCATTGTAGCAATGTATCTAGAGTACGTTTGGATGAGAGCTAAAATAGTTAGAATAACGAAATTTGAGAATAATAAATAAAAGTAAAGAAAAAATAGTGATTTTTATATTAGTGTGAAAATTATGCTATTTGGATTAGTAAAAATGTTATTTGGATTGTACATTTAGAATAGTGAATAGTTGTAACCGATAAATAATAGTATTAATTAAGAGGAAATATAGGCGAGGTCTTCAATGATTTGTCATAATGTGGAGATAATATAAAGTAGTGTCAATTTTATCATTTCGAGAGTGTGTTAACAAAAATCCGAGAAAGAATCATTTTTCTCTCTTCGGGTATGTTTGGATTGAGAGTGAGGTTAATGAGAATAGCATGCTAACCCCAAATTCGGAATAGCCTCTAACCTAACATTTTAATGGAATAGCAGAATAGCAGCTAACCCGGACTATTCCTTGTGTTGAGAATAGCGTCTTTTTCACCCAAATGTGAAATAGTGAGAATAGCATGCTAGGAATAGTCACTAACCCAACTAACCCTGTTATTCCTTGGCATCCAAACACACCCGACATATTTTTGAATATTAGTTATTCCAACATTTACAAGGAAAAAAGAATAGTAGTTATTCTAACTATTTTGAATAGCAAAAATATTATTTTGATGCACATTGTTATTCCGAATAACTGTTATTCTAAAACAGCATCTATTCGTGACACATCCAAACATAACCTTAGGGGCCGTTCGGCTAGACGGGATTAAACCTCCTTAAGGCTAAAGGAGTCTCCTTTAGCTTCCTTAGCTGCTTAATCTTGCTGAATATCGGTTCCTTAGCACGGATTAAGCTTACCTCATTTAGCCTCATTTTGTCTGGATCTTAATCCGCTGCCCATTCCTTAAGGCACCATCCCTCCCCCCCCCCCCCCTCTTTTAGTTTCCTTTAGCTTCTTTAATCCGTTGTCCCTTTCTTTAGCTTACCGAACACCGGTTCCTTAAGCTTCCTTAGGACTTAATCCTAACTAAAATTAAGGAGTGTTACCGAACAGTTCCTAATGTTTTGTAGCAATTGTAGGGCTGTATTAGGTATGTGTTTGGGTTGGGCACCAACCATTTGGTCTGTTGTTCGAGGGATTTGTCATGTTTGGATCCTCTCCAACTGCATAAACACGGCTCAATCTTTCCAGTTATGTCTAGACCGTCTGATTTTCATCAATGTTCCAAAAATTGCTTAACCTGCAACTCCCCAATGACTAACAGAGACCATACCACTGAATAAACTTTTATTGATTGTAACATATGTGGTCCTTTTCATAAAAAAAAAATGGCTATTTGACAGTTCACAATTATGTCTACTCTAGCATATGCTCCTTTGACTATTAAATAGTTGGATCTAAATGTATAGTTAGGATTCAGAGTACAATATTCTGTCATAATAAATATACGCAATGTGATGTCCATTCAAATTAAAAGAGTATGTACCGAGTGACTGAGTCAATTTAATTAACAAGCTTATACTGGACCGGACAGTCCGAGATAGAATTCATGGGACTCATTTAATATTAAATTGTGCAGATTTTGATCGGACAGTCTGAATCCAAACTCAAACTTTGAAGTACTTTGAGAGATCCAAATTCAGATTATACTACCCCATTTTTTTGGCACATTCTTCAACTGAAAGGTTTCATTCCAACTAATGCCGGAGATGGGCCTCAGTCCCAGTGCCCGGGAAATGAGATAGTACGAGAAAACATCATTCCACAAGAGAAGTAAAACCCAAAAGAGAGAATCAGAAACCTATCATTCATTCATTTGTATCTGTTCTACATTTAATGCCGGAGAGTGCGGACATTGATAGTTGGTATCTATTGCATTGAGGAGATTTTTAGTTTGTAGCATTCTTTTTTTTTTTTTTTCTTTGAAATTTTTTGAGGTATATATGTATATTTACGTGGGAAAAGTATTCGCTCTGGATAATAATTTTAAATAGTCTGCTATTACATAATTACAGTTTTGTTGTAGTTCTTTAAACAAAACTCAGTGTGATTGAAGAACATTGAGAAATGTATATATGACCGTTAAAGTAATTATCCCGCTATCTCATCTCGAATACGTATCCTCTACATTAACTCAGAATTTGAGTTAATGTATCACAGCCGTGTCGGATTAGAATCTGGACCAATTCAGTCTGAGATAGAATATACGGGCCATTTTAATATTTGTGCCAATACATATCGGACGGTCCAGATTCATTCTACATTAATTCAAATTTTGAGTTAATGCAAACAATACGGATTCATCTCTGTTTTAGTAGTTTAATTATCCGCTATGTTAAATTAATTGATTACGTTGTTTACATGTTTTTTGACAAAAAAAAATCCGAAATCATGCATGCCCCTCCTTCAAGTAATTTGAACTTGGTTTATTCCACACCAAAAATTAAATTAATATTAATTAAATTTTAAACTATATATGATCCTAATTTAATTTGTACAGTTGTATATATCTCTCTTGCATTTGTATGACTCGTCTTTGTAATTGAGACCGGTGTTGTAAAAAACGTCTATTTAGGCCGATTAGTCATTAGTAGTGATCAAATTGTTATGAATTTTTTTGACTAATCAGTTTATTATTCTTGATTATTTCTGATTAATTACTTGACGGTACCATGTATGTCCGAGAGCTGCATACCGTTATTTACAACACTAATGGAGACATGTTAAATACTTATCTTATATTTAGTTTGTAGAGTAAATCTAGTTTGTGTTATGCTTATCAACAGACTTAGTGAGTATAACTACAAAATCTATCAAACTTCAAACGACAAAGTCAAACTGTTCAAACCAATATACTTCACAAGTGATATGTATAGATGTAAAATTTTAAAATTTTTGAACTTATTTAGTATAAAGTCAAGATATTTAGAGTGTACCTTTACAATTTAGTTTTCTAATAACAAAAGTTCTAAAACTCATATCCCAAAATAAAAATAAAATTATTTCCCTACATGCACATAAAATAAATATTACTTTTCAATTATATTTTATATTTACAATAAATTAAAAATTAATATTCAGAAATTATCACATCAGTCTATTTCAGCAAGCTTTTTATATCAATAAAAACAAAGTTAAAATATCGCAATCGTTCACATGTATATGGAGAATATGATATACATATCCATATCTAATAGTTTTATTTGAATATTAATTTAAGTTTAAAATTTGAAGTGATTAATTTTAAATATGAAGACATAACAGAGGTACATAAATATAGAATTTTGAACCCTTTCCATTAAAATCATATATTGAAATAATTAATTATTATGTAGGATACGTATACGTATACGTATACGTATATATATATATATGGATATGGATATGGATATGTATATGTATAGAGAGTGGAAGGTTGGCTAATATCAAAATGTTTGTCTCGGAGCTGTGGTGCAACCAATTGATTTTCCAATTTTCAAAGTTTAAACGATCGATCCAAACCGTTAGATGTGATCTCTATATTAAAATATGTTTGGATACCAAATTTTATAGTTTTTTTTTTTTATTATTTATTAAGTCAGATTTAAAATCACTGATTTTAATAAACAGTGAAAATTTTCTGGATCATTGAAAAAAGTAATTTTAAAACTAGTTTAATAAATAGTAAAAAAAATCTAAAAGATGTAAAATTTGGTCTTCAAGCACATTTTATTATAGATTGAATGTTGAACAGATTGGATAGACTATTTGGACTTTAAAAATGTAAAAAATGAAGCGTTTGTTCTACGGACTAGGAACAAACATTTTTATATTATTCCAAGATAAATATGTTAAAACAAGCAAGGTAAAGAAATTAACTAAATATACACAATTGAAAAATGTAAAAAATGAAGCGTTTGTTCTACGGACTAGGAACAAACATTTTTATATTATTCCAAGATAAATATGTTAAAACAAGCAAGGTAAAGAAATTAACTAAATATACACAATTGGCCTTCTTAAGCAATACAACTCGGAATACATAAGGAAGAGTCAATTATTAATTATTAGTATTGTGCTGTGCGTTGCAATGGAGATATATTATCAGAAAAAAAATTAAAAATATATATCAATGAAAATAATAATTATCCAAAAATTAAGAGACATGTTAGTAGAGAATTTATATGATTCTATATTTTTAATTAACTTAAATCATTATCTCTGATAATAATTTGATGATGTGATAATTCTTTATTTTTAAGTACCAATGATATCAAATAATAGCTCGATTCGAATCTAAGAGTAGAACTAGGGTGCTCTTAAGCTCACCAAAGTTTTGGTGAGCTTAACTCTAAAACTTATCAAATCAATTTCAAACGATGAATCCGAACCGTTGAAACCCGCCCACCTTACGTGTGATGCATCTACATGTGAAATTTTTAAACATTCGAACTAATTTAGTATAAATCAAGCGGTCAAAATTAGAAGGTTAATAAATTAATTTTAGTGCATTCATTTTTTGAAAGTTTTTGACCGCTTGACTTTATACTAAATTAATTCAAATGTTTAAAAATTTCACATGTAGATGCATCACACGTAAGGTAGGTGGGTTTCAACAGTTCAGATTTGTCATTTAAAATCGATTTGATGAGTTTTAGAATTAAGCTCACCAAAATTTTGGTAAGCTTAATAGTACCCTAGTTCTACTCTTTAATATCAAGTATCGTACAACAATTCAATATCGATATATAATATGATATCAAAAAATATAAATACACACACATATTATAAGAAAAATATATCTATACACACATGTCCAATTTATATTCTTCTTCTTCTTTGTTTCCAATTTAGAATACACACACACACATTGATATATTATATATTGAACATATATTCTAAATTTTCCACAACAATATGTGTAGAAACAAAGAAAGAGAAATAAAAAAAATAAAAAATATTGCTTTCCATTGTGATCCGTATAGAAACGAAGAACAAATAAGGAAACAAAGAAATAAGAAAATGGAAGGTGGAGTTTGCTTAATTGAAGAGGAGAAATATGGAAATAAAGAAATAATGAAACAGAGAAATATATACTAAATTTCAGAATCTATTCAATTTTAAATGTAACATATTGTGTGGAAGCACATGTAGTGAGTACGTTTTTAACTAAATTTAGATTTCTATACATAAAACAGATGTATTTAATCAAAATAAGACAAATTATATAATTGGAGGGCTGAGATTAAATCCGAAGTTTCATCTTTCAATCGTAGCCGTTGATGGATCGGACACCCAACGTGCTTAATAATGAAATAGAGATATACATTATTTTGAAATTACTTAGGATAAAGATGTATCTCATCTCCAAAACAAAATACCGTCTCCTAAAAAATATTTTAAGAAAAACATATAAAATACCCAGCGTATCCTAAAAATATGTTAATATAAGCATATAATAAAAAATATGCTAAGATAAGCATATATGCTTTCATTCCCAAATTCCAATACTTGTAAAATCGCCCAATCTACACATTTATTACTATTTTTGGAGAAAAAACTAATTAAGAAGCAGAGTTATTTGAGGGTTTAGGAAAAAAAAAAACAAAGGACGACTAACAAACTTTTTTTCCTTTTTTTCTTAGGGACTAGATGTCGCTCCAGAAATTATACCTATGTATATTATTACATGTTATTTTAGTTTTGTCGTAATTATTTGTTCAAAGAATGAGAGTATGTTACATAGATGGGCCCCACAAATACATTTTGTCAAAGAAAATTTGAGAGATATTATTTTGTTTGAATTTGGACAGTTTATAAAATGCTCCTTTCATATCTTTTTACTTTTTTTATATCATATAAAAATGTTATTTGTTATTTAATAATTGTATTTAAATAAATATAATTTTATTCTCTATTTAAATACACAAGTACATATAATTCTCAGGAAGAGGGGGATAATCCTTATAACAAAAAAATATATATTATTTTGTATGAGATTTTTTTTGTTCTTTTAAAATATATTTTTGTTACAATGCATAGATACGATACTAGTTTAATTAATAATTAATTATCGTGTAGTGTGTGTCTATATGTGTGTGTGTGTGTTTATGAGTAGAACTAGGGTGTTTCTAAGTTTATCAAGCCTAGTTGTGAACTTAATTCTAAAATCTATTGAAAAAATTTAGCTTCAAACAATGAATTCAAACCGTTAAAATCCTTCTACCTTATGAGTGATGTGTTTACATGTTAAAATTTTAAAGTTTCGAATTAATTTAGTATAAAGTCAATTGGTCAATGCACTCAAATTTTTGACGTCTTTTGACCACTTGAATATATACAAAATTAATTTAAAATTTTAAAATTTTCACATGTAGGTGCATCACTTGTAAGGTAGAAGGATTTCAACGGTTTTGATTCATCATTTGAAACCAATTTGATAGATTTTAGAGTTGAATTCACAAATAGACTTGATTTACTTAGGAACACTCTAGTTCTACTCTCTCTCTCTCTCTCTCTCTCACTCTTTTGAACATGTTTTAGTCGTAAATAGGGCTACACAAAAAGTTCGTAGTTCGTGATTCGATTTGACTTGGATTCATAAAATGTTCGTAATTAATTCGATTCAAAATTAGTTTGTTCTGAAACAAATCAAACGAGTTCGGTTCAAATCTTATTCAAACTCAAACTCAAATTGGATATAGTTCATTCGAAATTGGTTCGTGAACTATTTAGATTCGAATCTCAAATAATGCATTTAATGGCTTCAACCATCAATCTTAATAATGCAAGAACCAAACTTATATCAGATCTCAAAATTGTTAATATATATAATGGTAACTTATAATAGGAAATACTTCAGCAGCATAATATATTAACAATGAAAATAAGTTTCATTTGACTAGATCCATGCTGTGATTTTAATAAATCCAGCAACGTAAAAGGTAAGAGAATTTTGGATTGGCCCATAATTCATCAGTGTGAATTCGTAAAAGATAAAAGATAAAAAGAAACCGCGTGAAGAAAACCAATACATAAACTATCGGTGTCTGTCAAAAAAATCCATAGTTTATAATTCGATTGACTTCAATTTGATTAAATAAAAATCATAATTAATTTGTTCAATTTAGGTTTATTCTAAAACAAATTAAACCAGTTCGATTCGAATCTTATTCAAACTCAAATTCAAATTGAAATAAGTTTGATTTGGTTGGATTCGTTTGCAGCCCTAGCCGTACGTAACTTTGAATATAGTTCTTTCTAGGACTCCTTGCAATTAACAGATTGCGAACTGCTATTTATAATTTTTAGCTATAGAGATGTTAATTAGGCTTCTTTTTAGTATTAAAATGAGAATATATGTCTTTGTAACCTTGCCAACTTTATGTTAAATTATAAACTAAACCTCAATAATATATAGGAGGTTGGCTACTATAAAAAGTTCAAAACATTTGTTTCAGAACTGTGGTGCAACTAATTGGTTTTTTAATTTTTGAAGTTTAACCGGTCCATCCAAACCGTTAAATGTAATATCTATATTAAATTGTACTTGGAGACTAAATTTTATAAAAAAATTAACTTTTTTTACTACTTATTAAGTCAGTTTTAAAATCACTGATTTTAATAAAAAGTGAAAAATTTCTGCATCATTGAAAACAACGATTTTAAAACTAACTTAATAAATAGTAAAAAAATTCAAAAAAAATATAAAATTTGGTCTCCAAGTACATTTTAATATAAATTTAATATTAAATAGTTTGGATCGACTGTTTGAACTTTGAAAATGTAAAAACTAAAACATTTGTTCTACGGTTTAGGAACAAACGTTTTGATATTAGTCAAACATATATTTATAATTACTCAAATTACTGCAGGCTTCCCAAGAAAGCTTGAAACGTGGCATCTTTTCTTTTATTAAATATATACAATATTTCACATTTTCTCAAGTTGTGAACCTCTCTGTATAGTGTACAATTTGTTTATATTTCACCATTTCTTATTTCTTTAACAGTCCTCAGAAATTTCATTTCTAGGAGGAATATTTGAATAACTCTAGTGCAATCGCTTCCTACATAATTTATCTTCGAGATTAAATCTCCAGGTTGCAACTGTTTCGTTATTATTAATACATTTAATTCTGGAGTTTGAATGGCCCTGTGCAGCATGTAAAAGGGATATTTTTGGTGAGATGTACTGGAAGATATTAATTGCGTTTCTCTGCAAATGCTGATTTTCTATTGATAAGAGAGATAAAGAACATTTCATCGTTACACACATAAATTAAATAAATCTATGAAGATCTCTCCCTCTACATTAATTTCACCTTTGAAATAATTGCATTTTTCCCATGCACGTAAGATACATGTGAACTCTGCCATGGGAAGGACGAGGCAGTTGGAGACTTTGGCCACACAATAAATCAGTAATTAATTTGCTTTCTAGGCACAGCTCAGTTCAAAATCCAAATCAGACGAATATTAATTTAGCCTACACAAAAACCACAGGGAGATACTGTGGGCTCCACATGACAGAGAAGCCAAACCCTTGTGGTCCCAGCCAGCACAACCATCGTCAGTGATTCCCTAATAAGTCACAGCTTACAATTTGTAAACCTGTGACGGTGACTGATTGTAAGATTTGAACGTATTCAACGTACTTCAACAGTTTTAATTTTTCAAATATCTGTACAAGGAATTAAGGATCTTCTAAGTCTTGGCCGAACATCTAAAGTGTAAATAACATCGATATATCAAAAATTCAAAATCAACAGCAAACATGCATAAAAATTGCAAGGTTAAAAGTGGAAAAGTTCAGATCAATTTACTCCCCGTATATAATACGGATTAGAGCACTCATACTTTGGTTCGGTAGCTATAAGGTATGAAAGAACTAATTAACCACCCCTATTTGATGGAACAACTATCCTCTGTAGTACCGTATGAATGGGGTTGTTAGAAATGTGCTAATAGACTAGAATATTTTGAATTTAAATTAATGTTTAATTTATTGAAGTAAATATGGATCAGTTTTTACTGGGCTATAAACCCGAAATCTAATCTCTGCCCTGAATATGATCTGATATGGTTCAATGTATCTGGATAAGAATTTTTGAATAGGCTCAAACCAAATAGTGCAAATGAAAAGGCTCATACCAACTAGCGTATGCTGTTTATAAATATACATCAGCAGTTCATTTTTTTTGTTGCTCTTTTTTAATCATAATTTGTATCTATTCAAAAATTATGAGAGAGAAAGAAAGGGAAATAGAAAGGGCTGTCAATTTAGTACTAGTATTCCGATTGATGATTGTTTTCGAACATGTTCGTATGGATACTGGTGGAGACATATTTGCTATCGTTGGTGCGTATATCTGATACAAAAAAAAAGAGAGAGAGAGAAGATGCTAACTGCTTCTACGAGTCGACGAAGATATCTGCTGCGCGTCTAATAGAAAACTCTATATAAATCTTGGAATTAGTTTTATACATAAATTCTGGCTTTCAGGTGACGAACAAATCTTAAACTGAATCGAATTGTTGCACGTATAACCTATTTAAAATCCTACAGTGACCCACTACTTTACGGCCTATATTAACTAAAAAGAAGGTATCTATTCGGGGATAGCGCAGGGGTAGTATTATTTGTGCTTTGAGATTCGTGCAAAGTTAAAAGAACGGCCTGTATCCAGTTACTCCACGGAATAATACCTCTGTAGTAATGAGTGCCTGACAAGCCTGACAAGTGGGTATGGCCAGATTCAATGTAAATGATACACTGACATGACTCGCTATACAACATAGTTGTACATGCATGTCGCAGAGGATCAAGCTTGGAGAGAATATTTTGTACAAGCAATTTTTTTATTTTTGAAGAAATATAATTACCTGTACTCTGTATAAGTATTCTGTACCAGATAAACAAACTCAGT
This sequence comes from Carex pumila, assembly GCA_033356055.1. Taxonomy (NCBI): domain Eukaryota; kingdom Viridiplantae; phylum Streptophyta; class Magnoliopsida; order Poales; family Cyperaceae; genus Carex; species Carex pumila. The sequence continues at coordinate 79,776 of JARJHM010000157.1, forward strand.
GTAATGTTACCATCAATGCAGCCTCGGTTGGCTTTATACGCACAAATGGAATACAGTGTATCAACATACCGATTCGTGCCATTAATGAGATGATCTGGACCACAACTCTGAGCTGGATAAACTTGTACTCAATTTTTCAGTACTTCCATTGACAATGGATTTTTCAAGGATTGCATCAACAATCGACCTAAGTCTGTACAGGTACTGGCTTGTTGCAGTTTCAAACCGGTATGACTATAAAAAATGCTTTACAAAAAAAAAAAAAAATTAAGCAATAGAATAAAAATTGTGGAGAGGATTCATTTCACCGGTACAAGGCCTGACCTTTCTTATTAGTTTTTGTGCGAAACGGTCTAGCGCTAAGTAAAGACATTGCATTCTTTTGTGAGTTAGGGTGATATACATATTACGGATCAGCTCATGTTATGAATTTATATGTTTATTTTTAAAGTTTAAATAATTAATTTGAACTATTAAATATGACCATCATATGAAATGGTGTATGAAGACCAAAGTTTACAATTTTTAGAACTTTTTACTATTTTTTTATAGGTAGAAAATTAATACATTCATAATTTTCAGATCAGGTAATTTTCAACATATCTAAAAAATAGTAAATAAAATTTATTTAAAAAAAGTATATAATATTTAGTCTACAAGTACATTTTTATATACATATTATGTTGAGCAATTCAAATTAACTGTTTATATTTAAAAAAACGGATATATGAGTCCATAAGTACACATATTGTTTTGTAATATGTATATTGCCATAGCCAGCTCTTCTTCCGGCCATTTTTATTAATATCCCAAAAAAAATAGATAATTTTAAAAGTAACCTCATTTTTTTTTTTATTAATACCCTAACCGCTTGGAAGCGGAGCGGGCCAATATCAACACCAAACAGCCCATATAGTGGGCGGTCCACTTTTTTTCTTTTTTTATAAGTTTTTTTTTTTTAAAAACAGAAATTTTTTATTTTTTTTATTGAAATATTAGAAATGTTGAATATATTTCTTTAGAAATAGATGTAATACAATATAATTTGATTTATTAGAAAGACTACAACAAATAACCCGGATCAATATTTTTCAGGCCGGATTTTTCGCGGCTGTAAGAAAAATTAATATATCTCTTTATGTGTTATTGGACAAAAATAAAAATGCTTAGATTCCGAGTTATTGATCCCGGTTCAAAAGTCACTTCTATGTAATCTAGAAAATATTATAATCCTTCTAGGACATTTAATTTATAAAAAGTTGTATCTATTTTGAGAATTCTTTTTTAATAACAATTATTAAATAACTTAAAGTTTTTATTTTTTTTCAAAAATAGATACAACTTTTTATAAATTAAATGTCCTAGAAGGATTATAATATTTTCTAGATTACATAGAAGTGACTTTTGAACCGGGATCAATAACTCGGAATCTAAGCATTTTTATTTTTGTCCAATAACACATAAAGAGATATATTAATTTTTCTTACAGCCGCGAAAAATCCGGCCTGAAAAATATTGATCCGGGTTATTTGTTGCAGTCTTTATAATAAATCAAATTATATTGTATTCCATCTATTTTTAAAGAAATATATTCAACATTTCTAATATTTCAATACAAAAAAATAAAAAAAATAAAAATTTATGTTTAAAAAAAAAGAACCGCCCTTGAATTGGGCGGTCTGGTTTTTTTTTTTTTTTAAATTTTTTTTTTTAAACAGAATTTTTTTTTTATTGAAATATTAGAAATGTTGAATATATTTCTTTAAAAATAGATGGAATACAATATAATTTGATTTATTAGAAAGACTGCAACAAATAACCCGGATCAATATTTTTCAGGCCGGATTTTTCGCCGCTGTAAGAAAAATTAATATATCTCTTTATGTGTTATTGGACAAAAATAAAAATGCTTAGATTCTGAGTTATTGATCCCGGTTCAAAAGTCACTTCTATGTAATCTAGAAAATATTATAATCCTTCTAGGACATTTAATTTATAAAAAGTTGTATCTATTTTTGAAAAAAAATAAAAACTTTAAGTTATTTAATAATTGTTATTCAAAAAGAATTCTCAAAATAGATACAACTTTTTATAAATTAAATGTCCTAGAAGGATTATAATATTTTCTAGATTACATAGAAGTGACTTTTGAACCGGGATCAATAACTCAGAATCTAAGCATTTTTATTTTTGTCCAATAACACATAAAGAGATATATTAATTTTTCTTACAGCCGCGAAAAATCCGGCCTGAAAAATATTGATCCGTGTTATTTGTTGTAGTCTTTCTAATAAATCAAATTATATTGTATTACATCTATTTCTAAAGAAATATATTCAACATTTCTAATATTTCAATAAAAAAAAAATTCTGTTTTAAAAAAAAAAAAAAAAAAAAACAGTGGACCGCCCACTATATGGGCGGTTTGGTGTTGATATTGGCCCGCTCCGCTTCCAAGCGGTTAGGGCATTAATAAAAAAATAAAAAAAAAAAGTTATTTTTAAAATTATCTATTTTTTTTGGAATATTAATAAAAATGGCCGCTATTCTTCTTTTGTTATTTTATTGGATTTGTTTTTCTTCGTGTCAGATAAAGGAATAGTTATGTGTGGAGAACCTTTTTTCTATAGAGAATATTATAAAATAATAGAGGGAAAGAGAAAGACCACCTTGAATTGTCGATCCATAAATGGATCAGAGGAATTTTCAGATCCAAACTTTGGACTGAAAAAAGTTTTACCGATCCAAATTTTTTTTCCTCAGTTGTCACAGCACCACAAAGTCCACAAAGTCTCCTTCTTCTGAGAGTCTTTATTTTTAAACTAAACTCAAGATAGACTTCGAACTCCTTGGTAAGTTTTTTTCAATTACATGAATATTATGGACTGTAAAATTGAAATGTTAGAGCAAATTATTGTTTTTCTATACTAGGAAAATGATAAAATATTTATCAATATTTACCATGGAAATGAAGTAATGCGCACACAAACAAGGAGATAATTAATTATAATTTAGGGATTGCATGTACATTTTATAGGACTTAAAACATCAGTCTTAATGAATTATGAAGGTAGATTCATGCACATCTCCAATTGCTTCCGAGTGAGTTTAAATTGATCATATAGCTAGCACGACTAAACACAACCCCACCTAGTACATTGTGATGAATTTTGAAAAATGTCACTTCAATAGTTAAATTTGGTGTGCTCGAATTAGTTATTTATTCAGAACGAATCACATATGAAACCAACTACTACCCATAATTCGGATAGTATAGCAAAAGGTAGCAAACCAATAGTGTCAAGTTATCTTCTTCCAAAGAGGAAAGGCCTAATCATACTAACAATATCTACAACAAAACTTACAGCCATGCTAACAATATCTTGTTGAGTGCGAGAAAATGGAGCTAACAATTTTTTTAAAAAGCATGTATATATTTAATACTCTACGGATTTGAACAAACAGATTTTAATTGGTCAACAAATCAACAAGCATTTGTTTTCTTTAGGAAAGCAACACTATAGATAAATCTAAATGCAGTTTTAGCTAAAGGAAGAAGAGAGGTGAGAAGGAACCGGTTTGGAGCAGAAAATATTCCACCGATTCAAAATTAGCTCTTGTCCGAGATCTTCAATGGCTTCATCATGTGAAGCCGTGGCAACCGAAAAAAAAAAAAAATTGGATCAGTAATTTTGTTTTTCTCATCCAAAATTTTGATTGGAAAAAATTTCTCCGATGCATGTATGCAGTATTGCAGTATGCATCAAAAATTAAAAATACTTTTTTTTTCTCTATTATTTTATAGAATAATTATAACAAACCCCCCACTCTCATCCCCCTATTTTCCCCGCACTCTCTCTCTTCCTTAACTGTCATATATCCCCCCACTAATTTTCCTAAAAGTTTCCTTTTATCCCCCCACTAATTATAAGAAACCCCCCCCCACTCTCATCCCCGCATTAATTATGTCTTCCTCTAATATCAATTCATGCATTAATTATTCCTTTAAAAACAATCTCTACATTAATTATACTATTATCTAAAAATAATTTCCGTTAATAATGCTTATCTGTTAATTGATGTTCAAAAAAATATTTATCATTATTTCTGAGAAGTATTTATCCTTGTAACATAGCGTATTTATCCATGTAACATAGAATATTTATCATTATGTCTGAGAGTATTTATCATTGATGTTTTACTGTAAGTTGCAATTATGTCTGAGAAGTATTCATCTATGCAATACAAAGTATTTATCTATGTAACATAAAGTATTTATAATTATGCATGAGAGTATTTATCATTAATATTTTACTGAAAGTTGTAAGTATGCATGAGAAATATTTATCCATGTAACATAAAGTATTTATCCATATAATGTAAAGTATTTATCCATGTAACATAAAATATTTATCATTATGTCTCAAAGTATTTATCATTGGGTGAGGGGATTGTTTATTTAATGGTCTCCAGTTGTGCGGGAACGATTCAAAAAAAAAGAAATTTTGTGCGGGGACAATTAATGGATTGATTTATTCTTTCATAAATAGAGATCATTGCATAGGGTTTAATACCTGACAAATTCAAGTTAAATACTTCGATGCTTCAAGTTAAATACTAACAGTTTTTTAAACGCTCATTAATGATTGAGTGGTCCCCCCATGTTTAATGGTCCTCAGTTGTGCGGGGATGATTAAAAAAAAAAAAAATTTTGTGCGGGGACAATTAATGAATTGATTTATTCTTTCATAAATAGAGATCATTGCATAGGGATTAATACTTTGAAAATCGAGGATAAATACTTTGATGCTTCAAGTTAAATACTAACATTTTCTGCGGAGTATTAATGATTGAGCGGTCCCCCCATGACTTTTTTAGCAGTTAGTGCGGGATTTTTTGCGGAGATGGACCTGCGGAGATTGTTATCAGCGTCCTATTTTATAATGTCTTCTATAAATAAAAAATCTCCTAATGTGTACATTATTAGGTGTCAGGTACTTAGTACTACAATTGGTATTGAGAAGTTCCATGTTGTGTACTAGTGCTACAAACGTGATGTGACTATAGAGAGCCAGGTACAATTGTTACGTCTTAAGAGAGAGTGGTGCGTCATCTCATCCCATTCACCTCTTCGTTCAGTGGACAATAACCAATGTAAAGAACCTCCGAATAAAGCTCTTTTACAAAAAAAAGAAAAGAAAAAAGAGAATAAGTCCACCACATAACAGGGAGTTGGACTAATATGACACTAGTGTTATATAAAACTAAATAACATCACATCTTAAATTTTTAGATCTGTTTTAAAATCTGTACAAAATGAAGTACTTGAACAGTAAAAACAGATATTACGGATCTTAAAGCAGATCTAAGAATTTAAAATGTGTTATTTAGTTTTATATAACACTAGTGTCATCTTAGCCTAACTCCATAATAGATTATTCAAATGTACACAAGACACAAGTAATAGATAAAGTACTTTCTCGAAATTAAAAGATAATTATTAATAGAGGGGATAAACGAGTCTGTATCTTCCAAGTAATAATTTTTTTTTAAGTCGATTCGATTACCAATCCAACAATTGCATTAAACGAAATAATTTTTTTTACAAAAATCATGTAATGGTGAGTTGAAGGATCCGGACTTCTGAATTTCAGAATGGATAGATTTTAAAGACACGGACGGTACTGTAATTCGTAACAAACGGTTGTAATGCAATTCTACAAGGTATCCTAGGTGATGTGAAGTCGAGATAAAAACAGGTGTCCAATTGTACGGAATTCATTGGATGACTTGTGAGAATTTGGACCGTCCAGAGAAGAGAAGAAGACCCATTAAATGGTTAGACTTGATTTGGGCTGTCAGATCTGCAAAGAACGATCCAAATCTTCCAAGGTCAGTGCGTGCTCCTGAAGGATACCAACATAACACCCCTCAAGCAACCATAAAATCAGCTTTTACCATTAAATCCAGAAATAGGATTTGACACGATCTCTGCAGTTTCTTCAGATACACCCATAAACACTCCTGGCAGTTCCCTCCATTTCAGTAAGTGATGAAGTTGTGCAATATGTTTCAATTGAGAGGTAGCGACACCTCAAGTTCTGCTTAAATGCAGAGGAATAATACCAGATGGAGCACGCCTGCAACAGAGCGTGTAACACAGCCCTTTTTCAGATGTCTTGAAGCCACGCGTTGAACAAGTATAATGCAAAGAAAGGGCAAAAAAGTAACCTGGTGCATATACAATTGAAATCAAACTAAATGTCGTACCCTCTTGGATATTGTTAGTTAATCTTTTATTTTTATGAATGGTTAGATAATACCTAGTTATTATTACAACTTCGGACAAAAACTATTACATGCTCCCTCTCTACAATTTGTGATCCTGCCTTTGATTCCCAAGCTTTTAAAAGAGAATCCTGGAAAAAGGGAGCGAAGCTGGGTCAGTTTAAAACTTAAAGCTATAATTTATTTACTATATTTCCTATAACCAACTTCAGATCCGTTAATTTTTCTTCGCCAAGAATAATACTGATATACTGGCAAAACCAGTGCACAAACCTTTTAGTTCTGATTTGTGACTCATAATTTAGTTCTTTAGTTACAATTCTAAAATAAGTATATATTAATCCTAGTTATAGATAAGACTGATACTGAACCTGTACATATTGTTTTTGTTTCCAGTTCCAGTTTCTTTTAACCAAAAAAAACCTCATAAGTAACAAAAAACAAAAACATCTATATCCAATGTAGGTACCTTCTTTTGTAAATGGTATTCACTATCAGGGAAAAAAATGCTGCTTCTCCTTTCAGCAAATAAAAGTGAGGCCATTACCTAAAAGTTGCATATCAACAACATGACCATCTGCCGAGATGCAGATATTTAAGTACATATCCAAAATGACTGAATCAATTTCAATTTTAATTAAAACAGAGATTCATCATTTTCCAAATTTGCACATAATGTTACCTGGTAACTCTGGTTAAACTAGATGCCATCTCCATCATATGGTGTCCATCTGTCAATCACCACGTTGAATTTTTCATCTCTCCTCCTTATCTGTACATAATAATAAGCTTGCAATCATCAAACAATAGCACATATCACCTCCCATGGTTTCGTGTTTCTTCGTTTGTATAACTTTAATATTGTCAAGCTACAGAACATCTTTATTCTATAAAAAAGGGCAATTGTTAGATTAGTTGTTGATTGATGAAACTTACAGTTATCCCGACATACTAACTGAATATAGGCGACAATTAAATTTTTAAAGGCAAGTTGACAAAGTTTGGGAAAGACTTTAAATATTACTGATATTACCTCAACAAATGGCTTTCTACCATGAAGAAGTGTATCTACACTCTTTTCCGTCTGAAGAAAAAACGAATAATGTAACTCAAGGGTCCTTATTGAAAAATAACAAATCAAAGATAAAGCATTTCCATGTATATCAGCTTCTAATATTTACCCGGTGGGTGACCCAGTAATCCCGCTCTCTCATCTCAATTAGAAAAGGGAAGGTCGGTGGTGCTTTTCTCTCCATGATTGTTTTTTGTGTACGTCTGGCACGAGCCTCCTCATCACTTAGTGTCACTGCTTCAACTCCACCAACCTGGATGTTCCAAGTCGAGACAGATAACCAATATCATGTAAAACATATCAAGCAATCAGGCTTTAGCAATGTCAAATCCATGGTAAAGTATGGTGTGATTTAGTTGCCTATGGTAGTGGTACAGCTTTTTGTCGTCTACTGGTCTGTACCTAACCAATATAGGTCAGGTTCAGAACCAGTCAGATTATAATTTCATCACATTTTCAGGTCTCACATAAGTTAATTGGTTGTTGTTCTGACAATAAGCACCATGCATGTACAAACAATAAACGAATAGGCTAACTTAAATCCCGGATAATGACTGTGAAAAAATAAAGTATCCCAAAGTTGCCAAACATATATGCAGTAAAGGTACTTTGGATTACAGAAGGTATATGAAAAATCACTCAAGAAGCATCGAATTTGCAAGGCAAAAAATTTGACAAAAAAACAAAACATTTTTTTTATAATAAGCAAACAAAAATTTCATAAAAGATATGATGCAACTATTTCAGGAACTGCTTACCAAATCAGAAAGAGTGGGATTCTTAACAATATTCCCAAGACGCTCCCCATGTGCAGTCCCAATAAGCATGACCCCTCTCTCGGCAATCGACCGGCATGCAACGGCCTCTGCCTTGGTGCCAATTTCATCAACAATGATCACCTCAGGCATGTGGTTCTCAACTGCCTCGATCATCACATTGTGCTGCAAGGAAGGTTCTGGAACTTGCATCCGCCTGGCGCCACCAATTGCTGAGTGAGGCACATCCCCGTCACCCCCGATCTCATTGCTCGTGTCTACGATCACCTGTCTTGATATCAATGCAGTAACAAAATCTGTTAGAAATTATGATTCATGTTGGAAGATATATGTCGCATTGACTGTTCATATTGTAAAAGGAGCTGGAAAAGAAATTGGATTCCCAAGATATAAATTTTGCATTTTGGTATAATTCCTATCCTTTGCAGTCTCAAATTTACCAGCAGCAGCTTTTATGATACCGGGTACATGGTGAGTGATCCCAATTCCTTTCCATCTTTCTTTTTGCTATTTTATTTAACTGCTTACATGAGGCTTTAATCATTGGCAGATCCATATTAAAATATTGGTTGTCGACTACCTGATGCACAGACATTAAAAATAAATCTATTTGTGCATGAAATCAGTTATTATTTTGGTAAAAGATGATCCACTCCCAATTGATAGAGCCCCCTTAAGATCACTATTATGTTGACATCCAATCCCATTCGTGCCAACTCACAATTAAATACAGGAAATTGGCAATTTTTTTTACAGAAACAATTATGATATGAATTGTAATCCAGAGCAATCTGGTCTACAATGATGTTCTAATTTAATCTGTATAACTAACAGAAATAAAAATTTCCAATAATTGAGATACAAATATGCTCATCTGAAACCATGGTACTTGGAGATTGCATTCCAGAAATTGGACTTATTGAAGATAAATAAATGATGGTTTGCTCTCAGTATATTAGCCTCTTCACTTATAAAATCTATTCCGACCTCTTGATGAGACTGAAATATGTGGAAAACTGGCAATATTTAAGTTGTACAGCATTACTTCTTTTGTTTAACGACAAGATCAACTATGAAACATTAGTAGTATGTTATATTGAAGTTCTAACACAAGAAAGATGCCCTGAAGAATAACACTTTTTTTTTATGTGTGATGGCTAGAAATACATCTATATTTGACTTCCCTGTAGAGAACTTCTGAGTCTATGCCAAGGCTTATTTGGCTTAAACTTTTAAACGAGGCTCATTTACACATAAATATTACAATCTACCAGAGTGCATATGCTTAAATTCAGCTTATATAAGTCAGATCAAACTTTCCATCTGGTTAAGTTGAATAAAATATATATATACAAGAGTACCAGGAGATATTGAATGATCTTACCACTCTCTTATGAAGCTCATCGGCCAAAACACGTGCTATTTCACGCATGACTGTTGTCTTGCCTACTCCAGGTCTGGTAAGAGCAGAAATTTGTAATCTCTTTTTTCTTAGTAAGCAAGAGAATGGGTAATATCAGATCCTTAAAAGGAATAACTCACTTTTGGGTGAGCATTACCATAAAATGATAAAATACAAAAGAAAATAGAACACAAAATTAAGCTTTTTTATCAGCTACTAAACCGTTAATAAGCCATGACTTTATGCAGTGAATAGCTGAATGAAAATTGGCATTGACATTTAAACCATGTTTCTTCAAATGGTATAGGTTGATAACGGTTACATACCTTCCTAAGAAGAGTATGCTTTCTTTATACTCAAGTAAATCTCGAACCATATCAACATGGCCAGTGACCGCACGACCGACTCGACAAGTCAAACCAACAACTGTCCCTTTCCTGCTCCTTATTGCAGATATCCTGTGCAGTGTACCTTCAATGCCAGCACGATTGTCTCCACCAAATTCTCCTATCGCTCTCTCTGCTTCCTGTAACTCTTCTTGTGAAACCTTCATAACAGAATGCAAATAATGTAATATGAGACACCAAGCAATACCTTGAACTTTGAAAAAGTTCTTGTTCCCGTTCAGTATCGAATAGGTCGAAGCCATTTTCCCTAGTGCATGTGTTTGCATATAGATAAATTGTTGGAACATGGAGACCGGGGGTAGAGATACAGGTTGGCTCTCAATGATCAAATGTAGTCAATGACTGGTTTCCCTTGTAATCCAATTTTTAAGTTACATCACATACTTCAGTACATGAAACTATTATACCAGAAACTAACAACAGAAGGTACTATCCAGTTAGAACAATAAATGACAAAAGAATGGATATGGAACTGTAAATAGGATAAAAATAAATAGAGGTGTACACAAGTTTAGGAAAGATTATAAACCTCTGTATTTCGTAGATACTGTCCACCAGGTTCACTAAGAAAGCGTGCTTCAGGACGTCGTCCCAAATCTAGAACTACCTAATCAAACTAGTAATTCAGTATAGTGATTTTTTTTGCTCAGAACTAACAAAATTAATAAACTATAGATTTAATGAACTAAAGAATAATTAAATTATATTAACCTCCAGTAGCTCAGCCTTCTTAGGTTCATTCTCTAGCTCCTCCTGCAACTCCCTCGGCAAAATCTATAAACACCATTAGCAGAAAATTACTTGCATTTCATTTCTCTCAATGCACAAATTATGAGTCCCTCAAAGTAATTTTACTGTGCATTCCCTTTACAGCTGGTTAGGTGATACAGTTGGCATTGATCATAGGAAGTCAGCCAATTTGGAACTTCACTACAACAACAACAACAACCAAGCCTTTAGTCCCAAACAAATTGGAATAGGCTAGAAATAAAACCCAATCATAGTCACAAGGTGAAGTAGATAGTAATAAAATAGTAATAGTAGCAGTACTACTAATAGTAATAATGGTACTACTAATAATACTAATAATATACTAACTATATCATACCTACACTATAGATCGTAGGAGTCAAAGTCCTAAGCTCTATGTCCTTAACCTAAAGCCTATAATACTACCCCTAAAACGCCTAACCAATATTTTCTAAGTCACGGTTCTAGTACGTGAATCGCTAATATCCGAAACCTCCATGCACCCACTCAAACCCCTCGCTAGTCGTATCAACATGGCCGTTGAAGTCTTCTCCTATGAAAAGTTTCTCACTATTAGGCAGAATCATGCCATCTAAATCTTCCCAAAACTGCCTCTTGTCAACCTCACTTGGTGATATGGTTTGGGACGACATTAGTATGATCCTATCTCCTTGTCTCTTGACGTCAACAACTCCGTTCTTCAGGCTCTTATCAATTAAGATGCCCCCCATTCTTGTTTCGTTCTTTTCCAGTGTACCACAGCTTGAAGCCTATATTCTCCACCGCCTTCACCTTCTAACCCGTCCATTTAGTCTCCTGAACGCATAAGATATTCAAATGTCTCCTAATTGCAACATCAACTATCTCTCTTAACTTCCATGTTAAAGATCCTACATTTCAGCTACCTAACTGAATCCTACGTTCCTCGGCTAGCTTCCTTACCCCTCGCACTCGTCGAGTAAAGTGCGAAGACCCTTGCTGATTTGTCACTACATTTGAGTGTCAATGTAGTTTGGAACTTCGCTAAACCCCTTAACATTAAAGCTTCTATTTAGTTGGTTAGTAAAAGAAATAATTAACAAAAACTAATTTATGGCATATGTGCCAGAAAGGATCCCTTTTATGTGCTTTTTTTTCAGAGACAAACTATATCACCTTTTCCTACAGTGCTCTAGCCTCTATGGTCATACCTCATGGATATTAATAATCAATGCGTTTGGCAAGTGAAGTCAAATTAAAGCTAAGTAGATGATAAACACTTAAAGCATTAATGTTTGGTACTTGGTAGTAATGAAGTATATGAAGTAGTATTAAATAAAAAGACTAAATTACCCTCATGAACTATGTTAGCAATTGAAGTACCGAGGGTAAAAAGTGTCAAAACTTGAGGAATTTGGTGATTTAACTTTACTCCACCTTAAAGCACCTTAAAACACTTTCATTTGGTGCATTAAAATGCCTTAAAGCCTTAAAGTACTTAATCCACCGCTATTCCACTTGCCAAACATCCCTATTATGAGTTATTCTAATATTACTCTTGAAGATTTATCGATTGTTAGGATTAGTTAATACCAAGATACAGTACATGGATTTGAAATTGTTTGTTGCGCAACATTCTGGGCTATCTGGCTAGACACAACCATGTGAGCTTTAATCAGCATGAGCTTAAAGACTTTTGCGAGGTTTAGGGGCACACATTATTTGCTTACTGTATGTATCAAACGGTCAAACCATTATGTGATTTATTCCAGTTGGTAGTTATTTTCAGATTCTGCAGGTTTGGTAGATTAGAGAGTAGACTGGTACAAGCACCAGTACATAGCTGGCGTAGATATCTGTTTTCACTCTTGAGTTTAACAAATACTACTGGGGAGGATCTGCGACTGTGAGTCTTGCTCGAGTTTGCTTCCCTTTTCATCCCTTTCTCCCATTTCCCCGACAGAGGGGAACCACATGAAAGTAGATACGAAACAGACACATGTAAATAATTTGCTTTTGTTAACAGAAGCACGACAGTTTTGTTTCTTTTTTTCAAAAAAAAACAAAAAAACAAGTCTCTGATATAAAAAGAAAAAAAGAATTGGTTTCGGTTTTAATAAAATAAAAAAGAGGCGGAGACCTGGAGAAGTGCTGGGAGGTCATCTTCAACGATTAGAAAACCTCCGTGAGGGGATAGCGAGGAGGCGGAGAAGCGCCGATAATCGGGTTTGAGTCGCTTCTGGGTACCAACGAGCAAGGAATTGGGTTTTCGCTTGTTGTTGATCGATTGGTTCGAACGGGAAGAAGGGAAATTTAATGGGAAAAGCTTGGGCTGGAGTGAGAGCAAGACCATGGCTGGGTTTACAGATTGACAGAAGCTTGTACTACGGGACCAGCGAACACTGTCCACTGGCCAGGGAGGCGAATTCGCATCCTCTGAGATATCTCAAACTTTGACATGTAGAAAATCCGGACCGTTCAAACTCTTTCTACACGAATCTCAAAATACAAGAATACTGCATTCCACGTCCAAAAAGAGATTCATCCGGCTTTAGAATTTAGATTAGCCGAAAGTTTAAAATTTTGAGAGAGATATCTCATTCTCAGGTAGCTACTGATTATGTCGCAAGGTTCGAGCTTACAAATCACGTGTAACGGTTAAAGGATCTCCGTTGCATATGTGATTACAAATTAATACGATTATAAAGTTATGAATAATATTACGAGCCAATAAACATCGGAGTTTCTGATGTTTCGGGTGAATTCTCTGTCTAAAAGAAGATATTAATGATTATTTTTAAATTTTGAAGTAACAATACTTATTAATTGAAATTTTTTGGTGGAGTGTAAGCGGCTCCGGCGATAAAATTATATTTGTATCTGTCTTTTTATTTTTCAAATATAAATATAAATCAGATATTAAATAAATATAAATATGAATACAAATATAAGTTGAATACCTTATTTAATTATTATAATAATATTAACATATTATTTGAATAAATTATTTTTCATTAAAAATCAAAGATAATATTAAATATAGATATAATTCGGATATTCAATCATTATATAGTGAACAAAATATTTTTTTCATATTAAACTCGTTACGTCCAATAAACCTCAATTATATATACTTTTTATTAGGGTTTAATCTAAAAAATTAAGCCAATTTTCTTATATTTTAGTGTCATTTTGTGTTAAAATATGCTAAGAACGAAGTTACTGTTAAAGTCTATTTAAATTACAGAAAATTGAGCAAATTGTAGATCTTCTCGCAAGAACACTGAAAATGGAGTTACGGGTGACGATGTATGGCCGTTGGAAGTTCAGTTCACATAAAAATCTCCAGAGAGTTATGCGGCCTTGTCTGGCCACACAGAATTGCAGCAGTCGACACATGGTTCATATTTTGGTCATACGAACTCAATTTTGGTGAATAAAAACTTGACAGAACCAGGACAAAAAGATCTACAACTTTCACGAAGGAAACAAATACAAATTCGAGTTGCATGAATTTTTGTGCAGACCGCAGGAATTTTTGTGCAGGGCGCAGGAAATTCTGTACATGCCGTAGGAAATAAAATCGAAGCTGAAAAAGAATTCTGAAATTAAAATCAAGATGTCTCTAATTTTCCAAAGGGTTTTGAGGATTGTCGTGCGGGTTCCACAGGCCGCACAGCTAGCCACACAAACCTTCAAAAATCCAGCCGACTTCCCATCTAGTGGGGGGCGCACGGATTTTTATGAAGGCTGCACCAATACCAATCTTGCCTTATTTCGCGATATCTTCTCATATTTGTTGTCGGATTCTGGAGGATTGCTTCCCAAGACAGAAGAATTGCTATATATTAGCAGGGAGAATAACGTAATCGTGAAGCCTTACATTTAATTGGGACTCCTAGAATTGAATCAAGGCTTCGATTTTATTTCCTATTGAGGTGAATAACGTAATCATGAAGACTTACATTTAATTGGGACTCCTAGAATTGAATCGAATATTGTATGAAGAATTTAATCATGAAGTATTGGTATTTAGGAATAAACTAGACTAACATGTGCTTATGGTCTAGATAGCTAGGGTGAAGAACTTAATCGCGAAATCTGAATTATCTAGGCACGTCATTAATTCACGAAAGTAACCCTTATTGATATTTTAGGCTTAGAAACTCCGTCATTGCAAACATAAATTTAGAAACCAATTAAGTGTGGATTTAAACCAAGTGATTGCATGCCGATAGTCCCTAGACTTCTCTCGTATTAAATTACAAAACTCCTTTTTTATTTGTTTGTTTAAATTGCTTGTTTTATTTTCAACTCTCAATCGAATATTGAACCCACAAAAATCAATTTACAACAAAATCTTTATTTTACTTTTATTGCAACTTTATAATTAATTAATTTAGGAAAAAATAATATTTTTTTGTTATCTTTGAATCGATACCTAAACTACTACAATAATATGTCGTATGCTTGCAACTGATTTATTATTGTGTACTAAGGCTTTATAAATTTAAAAGTAAATTAAAAATGTATCCAATTAACGTAAAAATCTTATACCTAAAATATACAACAACGTCATTACAAAATATATATCTTGTTAACCAAAAACGAAAATTTAATTATCAGTATAATTATATTTTTAATCAATGAATACCACAAAAATCTCTAAACATATATAATTCTAAAACAAACGAATTAGAAAAAAAATACATATACAAATACATTTGCATGTTCATACAGAAAATATCTTTGCATGAATTCACTTTATGGTACAATTATATTTAGTCACACATGAATATATTTTAGTAGTGATTGGTCATCAAAGCTTGCAACCCGTGAGCAAAGTCTTAATTAAGAACTCAAATCGTCTGCCTCCCGGGGTGCAGGAAAATTCTGCCCCCTCTATCTCTGGAACTGAGATCGATCACTGTTAAAGGTAGCCGGTCACTGTTCATTTTTGAAATGAGAGCCCACTAACAGTGACTTTGGAAGACAGATAATTCGGTCTCCTTAATTAAATGTGTTGGCGGCGAGTCAGCAAACATGTCTTCGTTTACGTTTAGTAAGTTTTTATTTTGATAGTGAAATACCTTGGTATATCTGACGGTATAAAATAAGCAGCTCGTACTAATTTCTAGTCAAATACTAGATTAAAAAAGTAAGTTTCCACAGTTCCACTTACTCGGCATGTTCTTTACGGCACTATAGTTATCTCATATTAGGTTATTTGATTAAAATAAAAAAATTCTTTACGGCACTACTGTACGTTATCTCGTAGTAGGTTCCTAGCTAGGGCTAGTAGATGGAAAGAAATTAAACATGTATTTTCTTTTTCATCGTTTAGATAAAGCACATGTATTAATTTTGGAAAAAAAAAATTTAGTTTTTCATAAAAAAAAATGTAGAATTTCCATTGGTAAAGTTTTAACATATTCTGATAGATGATTATTAAAATACATATTGAATTTTAAACCAAAGCAAACTAAATTACATGATGAACAACCATCTATAATTTTTTTATTTAAATATTTTTATAATAATAATAATGATTATTATTATTGTTGTTGTTGTTGTTGTTGTTATTTATAATAAAAATATTGATATTAACGGATTAACTTTTTATGTCCAAACGGTCGATCTAAACAACTTAATAAGATCTACATACCAAAATCTCGTATAATACACAATTGACAAATTTTACATTTTTCTTTACTAATTTTATGATATGACCTACAATAATAAAAAGAAACAAAATTTGCATATCCAACATTGACATTTTATATAATTCCTATCAATTTTTTAAAATTTTCCTAAAAAAAGTTAATTTTGATATGTAGATTTTATTGAACTATTTGGATGGACCCTTTACATATGAAAAATAAAATTTGGCCCGTCAAATATTGACAGATATGATAACGTTAATACATTATCTTAACTCCAATAAACTTATAAATTGTTAAATAAATATACTATGTAATAAATTCATAAGGAGGGTTCAAATGCACTCAAATTTTTGTGCACCCAAATGCACTCTATTCTTTTTCTCCGTTTTTAAAGTCCGAATAATCAATCCGAACTGTTAGATGCGATCTATATATTAAGATGTGCTTGGAGACCAAATTTTACATTTTTTGAAATTTTTTTACTATTTATTAAGCCACTTTGAAAATCACTAATCCAATGGTTTAGAAAATATAAAATCAGCGATTTCAAAGTGACTTAATAAATAGTAAAAAAAATTCTAAAAAAATGTAAAATTTGGTCTCCAAACACATCTTAATATATAGATCATATCTAACGGTTCGGATTCACTATTTAAACTTTGAAAATAAAGAAAAAAATTTAAAAAATAGAGTGCATTTAAATGCACAAAAATTTGAGTGTATTTGAACCCTCCTCTGAATTCATACTAAAATTATCAATGAATAAATGTTTTTGAAGAGTAAAGATTTTTTTTTTCTTTTTTTTGCTTTCCTCACGGCCCGTAGGCCTGAAGAGTAAAGTTCTTAAAAAGAAAAAGAAACAGCCAATCTTGTTTGGGACGATTACTTTTCCCCCAAAAAAAAAAAGAAGAAAAGGAAAACAGCCATGACGTGTTTTATTATTTTTCTATTTTTTTTCTCGGTTTAGGATCTTTTTTTAACATAGACTAAGTAGCCGCAGTTGTAACAGGTCGAACAAACAACATTGCAGCGGATTAGTATTTATATATCTTAAGCGTGTATATATTTTTATGTGTATAGTTTGAGTTAAATATTTTTTAAATGTTCGTTTCATTTTTGTGAACAAAATGTATACAGTATCGAATGTATTTTTGTGAAATATTTTGATAGTTGTATGTTTTTTTTTGCAAATTGTATCCCTAAAATATATTCAACTGTGTTACAGTTTTAGAATAAAAATGATATTGTTCTACGTTCTGTATTAATTGATTCATTGTAGATATGATACACATGCATGTATTTTGCCTTCTTCATATTAGTTGAAGCGTCAACTAAAAATATTATGCTCGCACAATTTTGTTAATATACAGTCATACAGATACGTGTTATTGTGGTCACTTTTCATACAACTAAAAATATTATGCTCGCACAATTTTGTTAATATACAGTCAATTTCAGTCTCCACCTTTGAAGATGTAGTTTAACAATAGACAATGTTTTTTTTTTTTTCTCACTATTCTATCATATTTTAAAGTAATAATTAATAATTTACATACTTTAGTTCTACATGCAATTCTTTTGGGTACTCATATAATATATTTTAACTTTTTATTTGAAAAAGTAAAAATTATACAAAATGAGTAATAAAATGTGCCGAATTCTATTTATAAAAAATAAATTAACAAACTAGATTTCGTGAGAATTCTATTTTATCATGAAGGGCCTGTTCGGCGGTAATATCAATTTTTACTATTTATGTGGGACAAAAAAAATTTAGTCTGATTGAATATTTTTTTTCTCACATAAACAATAAAAATCAATTCAAAATCTGATCAATTATGTGCCTATACCCATTTCTAGCAGCGCGCCGAACAGGCCCGAACTCAATCTGTTATTGTGTTCACTTTTTTGTGATCTCGTTGTGTCCACTTTTTTTAAGTGAAAAGGAAGTATAGTTCCTACTCGATTTCTTTTGTTGGTCACAATTTGTTGTTGCATTTATGATAAAATAGAATTCTCATGAAATCATAATTTATTGATTTTTTTTATAATGATAATATAAAAATTCGGTAATTATCCATATAAATGATAGCGAAGTATATTTTTATATTTCAAATTGAGTGAGAAGGCCCGTTGATGTCACGTGCCAATAGCTAAAGCAAACACCACAAGCTACCACCTAGCTACCTTGTATAGACTAAAAACCCCTTTTGTTTGCTTATCGCAATTTCAACGGCGGAGGCCGAGGGGTTTCTCTTTCTTCTTTACAAAATACAAATCACTATTCAAAGCACAGACAAGTAAAACTGCGACCAGACCAGAGACTTGGAAAGAAAAGAGAGTATAAAAGAAGATATAGGAGTGAAGAAAGATGGTGAAGAAGCCGCAACCAACAACAATGGAAGAAACCAAGGGATTTCTTTGGAAGCTTCCAGAGTTGAAATCAAGCGATATAGGCAAACTCGGCCCCGGCTTTGGCTTTGGCGCCGGCTGTGGCGTCGGGCTTGGAATCGGCCTTTTTGGAGGTTTATTTTCTAATAATCCTCAAATTTAGGGTTTTAAAAAGATAGCTCCTGTCTAAATCTTCTCCATGTAGATTGCCTAGTAGGTCACTAGATTCCTGTAATTTGTTGAAGTTATTCGTTGACCTTTCATATCTCTTGGTCTATTGCGCAGTCAGCTAAATTAGGCTTAAAATTTTCTTGATCTTTTTGGTATTGAAGTTCTTAGGATGTCCACCTTGTGTTGGATTTTGTCTACGTTCTTTAAATCCGATTGATGGTAATCAGGTTGGGGATTTTTAACCAGTAACTAACCAATCACATGATTAAACCGTTTAATCTGTGGTCTTTTAGGCTATCGAATTTGGCATCAGATAAAAAATATTAATACTAAATGATAAACAAAATAATTTGACATGCAAATGGATGAAATAAAATTTAACAAAAGTACTTGTAAGAAAACATAACATATTCCCACAACATAAAGCATATTCATAAAAAGATTCCTAAACTTACAAGGTAGCACGTTTAAAAATATTAGTCTAGAAAACAGAAATAGAAAAGGTCTACATTTTTGGAAAAAAAAATTATGCTGCAAAGAGGAGACAAAAATGCTCATACAGTTTTGGGCTGCATTTTTTCCTGACAATTATAGATCCTGTAACCATAATATTTTTGTCAGGTAGTTAAAATCCACTCTATCTTTAACCAGCTAACATTTGAAACCATGTTTCGGGTCTGGTAAGTCAGGTTGTACACTCCTATAATTTCCTTTGTACGGATGTAATGTTGTAAGGTAACTTAATCTGTTCACATAATATACATCAAGGTGGCTCTCTTTTTTTGAATTGATTCTGCACTGTGTCACTACTAACTCTTAACTCTGCCAGTCTATTGTCATCAATTGGGGTTCTCAACTAGATTCTCTTTACTTTTACTGAGTTTGCACGTGATATATTCCTGTCTCAGGACAAAGATTCCAAGAAATTCTCAAAATTCTGATATTATCTTCAACATTATTTTTCAGGGTTAGGATTTGGGCCAGGTATTCCTGGGCTACAAGCTGGGCTAGGTGTTGGTGCCGGTTGTGGTGTGGGATTGGGCTTTGGCTACGGCATGGGTAAGGGTGTTGCATATGATGCAACAGGTGAGCACTCAAATGTTGGCAAACTGTTTCAGAAAGGACAACCACTGCCTGGCCAGTAAGTATTTCTCACATATTTTTCCTGATAATCTTTGTGGCTAAGTTGGCTTGTTTAAACATAAAATGCTGTGTAACTGCTGCACTATGCTGATTTCAGTCTGTACTGGTATTAGAATGCCGGTCTGTTGGAACACAGATGCCATTTTCTTTGGTCGTGCCTTAATTAAAGATAACCTCAATTTTTTTTAATTTGAAAAAAAATAATTGAAAAAGGTTATCTAATATAAGAAAAGCCAGATTGGGCGTAAGGTTGCCAAAATTGTTGAAAAATAAATGCACCAAAAATAATTTATTTTCATCCTCTCATTCATGTACAAAACTAACTAAAAAAAATATAAATTGGGGATGTAAACACTGGCTTGTCAGTTAAATCAGGATCAACTTTTATAAATTTGTTGTTTGAAGCCAACTGGCTGAGGCTAAGCTCACCCAAGTATTACTTCCAATATAATTTTTTTTTCTTTTTTTGCTCATGTTGGGTGGTATTGTAATAAAGTTCAGTATGTCTGAAAAGTGAAAACATAATTAGGTTATGCAAACTATCTGGTAATGTAGATCTTGTTGTCACCCAACCTGACAATGGAAGGTCTCTTGGTGACATTTAAGTAAAACAAACATTCCTTACTGGATCTGACATAATATTTAGGTATTGTATTTGTACATACCGTCTAAAAATATTTTCTGGGTTCTACAAAATATGCTAAATGGAAACCAAATAAAAGGCTAAGTCAACATGATAAAGGATTTTGTATGTCATAGCCTTCTTTTTCATGCTTTTTATATGATACTTCTTTTTAAGGTTTCTAAATGAACTTCGTGCTAGTTCTGCTATAGCAATGTCACAAAATTTCAGTTTAGTATAGAAGTCATTGTTTTTATTTCATTTTTATCAATGAGAGAAAACTATTTTTTTTATTCAGCTTTTCAGCTTCTTTAATTATGTTGACTTGAACTTTTCTGATGCAACTTATTTAAGCCTGCAGTTGATTGTTCGATTTTTTTTTCATTATTGCAATTTATTTAATAATTTAATCTGAATTAAGGAAATATTAAGCTGGAAAATAAAAGTGTGCTATATTTACTGTTATTCCTCGATGAAGGATCTCTCTGGCTCGTACTAAATCTAAGCCTTTACTAATCTGTGCTTCATTTAAATTTTGTTTGATTACTTTGTATTGGCTGTTGCTGTTGGTACCACTTTAATGCTATATTTGACCGCCGTGCTAATAAAAATGCAGGGAACAGATTGGTGCTTTGGTGGAAGGGCTTATTGGAAACACTCAAGGCCTGGTCAAAGCTACTAACAAGAAGATAGAGAAATGGCGATCATGAGCTGCTTCTTTGTCACCCTTAAATTTTATGCAACCTTCTTAAATTATTAAGCTTAGACTGGTGAGCAGTTATGTTTATTTGGATATAGAAATTGTGTAGATGCATTGTTCAAAATAGTTGGTGAAGGTGCTAGTTATCAGGAATTGTTGATCATGTGTATGACATGTAGATGCAGTCTATAAGTTAAATCTTTTCGTATGAAGGTCGGGTTCCTGGTTTATTCGATCTAATGTTTCTTGTGACGCAAATCATGCAGGTTGTTCCCTGTGTTATTTTGCATGACTTGCAGACTAGTGACTCTTTCAAATTGGTCCCTAGAGAGTCAGTGAATTACTAGTATGGAGTGGTAAATGATGGGAAATAGATCTGCTGTTATTCCAATGGAATAACAGGTTCCTGTTTCTGATCCCAACCATTCAACTTTACTGAGATTCGTGCATGAAAAAGTTTCTTTATTGAGAAATTGCGCATGAAAATTTTTGAATGGTTGCCATCAATTCTAAATGCCAAGTTTTGTGCGGTTTCGTTTGGTGATTCCAAATGTGGATGAGCACCTAAGTCTTCTTTGGTGATTCCAAATGTGGATAAACACTTCAAGTCGAAGAAGACGCTTGTTTAATTTTGAATGTGCATAGATGCTGATCAATAATGTAAGATTTTATGTACCTAGATACTTATCAGTGCATACTAATTTCCTATGTTAATCTTTTAAGTTTGACATGAGTTGATAGCACTTTAAATACCCATGGGTTTTAACTTTTAACAGTACGCACATATTGATCAAAATGCACACCTCTTTCAATTCGAATGTTCACTTCTAAAGTTTAGAAGAGTTTGACATGTTGTCAGTTCTAAAAAAACTAGTGCTATGCCTTTTGCTTGAATGCATGAGAGATAAGTAGCGGGTAACAAATCGATGTTTTAGTATAATTAACTCATCTAAATAATATTAAGGTGCAAAATTTGAGATAAACCCATGGAAGTCGATAATATTATATCATATTTTTCAGATATATTCCAGAATAGTATTTAGAAATTAGAACATTATATGTCAATTGGATTTTTAAATCTGAATGTGCCTCAAATAAATAGAAGACCAAAAAGCTTTAGATATGATTGAAGAATTACCTCGTACGTGCGTAAAAGAAAATCATGCGTGCCAATTAAAACAGATGAGATCAAATTATTTACAAATATATATTTCTAAACAACATGTGCGTATTAAACGGATGAATACATGGATGATTTAGCATGATTAAGGAACTTTGAAAACTTTAACCATTTACGTATTTACAATTTATATTAATTACATAGAGAAATTATTCTGACATCCCCATGTTTTTACCTTTTATCTGCATTTTGAACATGTTTATACTTATTATGGAAGTTACTTATATCTGAATTATAAAGTGATAATAAATAGAAACAACGTATTATAACTTATTCTTTTCCGGATAATCATGAGAAAATTCAAGTAAAAACTCTGTTGAGGACGATAAAGATACATTTTGCAAACTTTTCAAATTTACTAATGCAAGATATAAATATTATTATCATCAAATAAATAACACTTTCAGAAGAAAAAAAAAAAACATAAATGCAGGTGAGGAGTGTAGTTATGATTTCTCAATTATATAATTCTTATTGTGTTACTATCTAGAGGACTTGACGAATTTCTAAAGCAAATCTGCCTCTTACATAATTTTTATTTGGAAGCTGATAATTAACCCGCACCTCCCACCCCCCATTTATTCCCACAGAAACTTTCAAAATAATCATGAGGGGACCGCTCAATCATAAATAAACTACTAGTGTTTAATTTGAAGTATTAAAGTATTTATGTTGAATTCAAGAAAATATTAATCACTATGCAATGATCTCTATTTATCAAAAGAATAAATTAATCCATCATTTATTCTCCCACAATTTTTTTTGTATCATCCTCCCACAACTGAGGACTATTAAATAAACAATCACCTCACCCAATAATAAACTCTTGTCAGTATAATTAATGCGGGGATAAATGAAAATTATTAGTGAAATTAATAGGGGATAAAAGACAATTAAGGAAGTTAATTTTGAGAGACTATTAAATAAACAATCTCCTCACTCAATGTAAGTACTTCTCAGACATAATCATATATACTTGTCAGAAACAATGATAAGTATTTTCTTGAACATCACTAAACAGATAAACATTTATTTCTAAACATTTTAATTGCAACTTTCAGTAAAACATCTAGATTAGATGAATATTTTATGTTATATGAATAAATACTTGACAATACAAAAATGAATACTTTGTTCTTAAACTTGTCAATAAGTAATGTTACATGGTAAATATTTCTTAGAAACAATGATAAATACTTTTCAGACACAATAATAAATACTTTCTTGAACTTGTCAATAAATAATGTTTAATGAAATCAATGTATCTTCATTTCAGAGACAATGATAAATACTTCTCAGACATTATGATAAATATTTTCTTGAACATCAATAAATATATAAACATTTATTAGCGGGAATTGTTATTAGATGACAGTATAATTAATGCAGGGATAAATGAAAATTATTAGCGAAATTAATGGGAGATAAAAGACAGTTAAGAAAGTTAATTATGAGAGAGAGAGAGTGCAAGGATAAATGGGGGGTGGGAGGTGAAGGGAATTATATAATTATTCTTTTTATTTTCGTTTTCTTTTCAAAGATGGATAAATTTTGGTGGACGTGGGCAAGATAGTCATTAGAATTATTTTTACTATATTATAATGAGAAGGGTTAAAATGCACCCTCTCTTTTGTGTTCCTAATATGCATCATCCTCTCATATTTTCATTTTGAAAGTTAAAATAGTCGATTTGAATCTTCCAACGCGTTCTTCATATTAAAATGTGCTTGGAGACCAAATTTTATATTTTTTGGAAATTATTTACTATTTTTTCGGAATTTTTTAAAATCATCACTTTGCTGAATTTTTTTTATTATTATTTAGTTTAATCAAAAATTCTGAAAAAATAGTAAAAAAATTTCAAAAAAATATAAAATTTGGTCTCCAAGCACAATTTAATATGAAGAACACGTTGGAAGATTCGAATCGACTATTTTAACTTTAAAAATGAAAATATGAGGAAATGATGCACATTAGGAGTACAAAAAGTTTGTGCATTTTAACCCTCCTCTGTTGTAATAACAATGAATATAGTGAAATTAAATGTTAATCGCTTGTAATTACATGTCAATATGAACTTTGAATAATTTAGCTGACGTTGGTTAATTAAACACTCTCTCTCCTCTTGAATAGTGAAGAAGATTAATCCCATTGTTGTCGATTTTAGGACAATATGTCATGTACAATATTGTATATAGCATCGCGTACATTATGTCTCACATAATCAATTTTTTCAATATTGTTTCTTTATAATTTATTTTTGCAATCTTTTCATTTGTTTAGCATTTTTTTTCAATGAATTAACTTCAAGTTTGAGAAAATAATTAATTGCATCGTGAACAAATAACACTGCTGTCCTTTTTATTATTTTAATCATAACATGTCATCTTTTTTTTTTTTTGCTAATCAAGTAATTAAACCATGACATAAGAGCATCTACATCCCTAAAACTCAACATGATTTCTAAATAACTATTAACTACTTTTTAGAAATTATGGTCTCTAAAGTTTCTAACTCTCACATCTTTGAAACTCATTTTAGAGTTTCTATTAAGCCACGTCAGCAACAAATTAAAAAGGAGAAACAATTTGAGCCAATCATTTGACCAACATAGAGTTTATAAACAGTTTCTTAATAAAAAACTTTCTTGCATACACTACTACAATCCTCACTTTTTGCAAGGATCCGAATAGCCATTTTCAAGAGTATGAAGGCTCCATAGAAATAAAATGGGCTTTTCTGTCAGAGATCTGACATAGTATACAATTTTCAAAGATAAATCCTTGAAAAAGGTAGCGCTTGGAAATGTATCATTTACGCCCTTGAAAAAAACTTGGCATGATCCGCCACCCACCAAAATAGACTAAATATTATATTATATGAACGACTCATAGACCAAGTGTGAAACTATTTCCAATGATTTCTCATGGAAAAAGTCTATTTTCAAGGGTAACCGTTGGAAATGTCTAAATTTTTAACTATTTTCAAAGCAACTATTTGCTACGGTAGTATTTCCAATAGTAATTCTTGAAAATAGTGTTTTTTGGACCTGTTCCATGGATAACTCATTGGAACAAGCCTTTTTCTGACTCTTGAAAAAAGTTAGGATTTTAGTAGTGATAGTTTTTAAATAAAAAATTCTCTCACATCTCTGAAACTAAATTAGAAACTACTACGTCAGATTAAAAACTCTAATAATTTCAGAGATGTAGATGCTCTAATTGTCCTGTCACTTTTTTTATTCACAGCTCTTTGATTTTTCAAAGAACTCAGAATTTTAATATCGGAATTTTATGTGGTAGCGACGCGGAGACAAACATGCAGCGTGTTAACAGCACATGAATCACGGATCAGATAAAGCTTCTAAAACAGTTGGAAACTTGAACGACATTTTTCACCCATACCCTATAAACTACATAATTACAAACAATTTGTGGATTAGTAATTTCTATTTTTTGAGCTTATATATCTTTCATGCATATATCTGTTTGAGTTTTTGTTTTACGAACAAAACAAGTCCAGCAGTAAATAATTTTTGCAAATATTTTGATAGTAATTTATTTTCATTTTGTATTGGACATAAAAATATATATAATTTTGCTTACTTTAAAATAGAAATGATATATATGGTTATATATGTTGCTTGCATTTTAATATTTGATCGTATGGTATGGAAAAATAAATAAATTGGTGTTAATTGCATTTACTCGCATCTTAATATTTGTCATATTTGATCGTATGGTATCGAAAACAGTAATGTATGTTATACATATTTCTTTTAGAAAATATAACTAAAAATATTAAAAAAAAAACATTTGCATTTACTCGCAAAGCAAATTGTTTTCAGTGCACTGTTTTATCATATATAAATAATTAATTAGCTAAAAAATTTTCACATGAATCATCCAAAGAGTCTTCCTCATGCTTATATATGGTTGCATATCAGTAAAGTATTACTAAAATTATAACGCAATAACATTTGTTATATTTAAGAATTAATTATATAGCAACAGCAAATAATGTAACTAGTTTTTCCAATGATAATGCAGTACAAAAATAAATAATTTTATTTAAGTTAATTTTTAATGAATTTGAATTTGGAATTGTAAAGTTGTTACTTTCTTATTAATCGAATAATTTTAACAAAAAAACTGAGTGTAATGGATATTTTAATTTTTAAATAAAAATGGTCGTCTCTTTTAATGTTTCCTGCTGACAAAATTGTACAAAAAAAATAATAAGTACTCTCAATAATTAATTACTTAAACTTTTATATTCTTGTACAAAAATTGTACATAATTAATAAATATTTATGCTATATATTACTTATTTTACTATTTTTAATCTGACTGCTTAAAAATTATTATCTCCTCTTTAACTAAATTAAGAGTACTTTTTTATTAAACAAAAATTGTAAAATATTTCAAATACTTTTGCACACAAAAATAGTGGAGTGAGTCTATGGACTATGCATATCACGGGTTGTTACCGTGCTATGGCTCTATATTCGAGTTTTCAAATCCTAACGGTCGATTTGAACCATTCATCTTGTTCTCCATATTAATACGTGTTTGGAGACCAAATTTTACATTTTTTGAAATCTTTTTACTATTTTTTTAGATATTTAGAAAATTACTTGATCTGAAAATTCTGGATCATTCAAAAACAGTGATTTTTAATAAATCTAAAAAAATAATAAAAAAATTTCAGAAATGTAAAATTTGGTTTCCAAACATATATTAATATGGAGAACAAGATGAACGGTTCGAATCGACTGTTAGAATTTGAAAACTTAAATATAGAGTCGTAACACGGTAACAAATCGTAATATGCATAGTACCATAGACTCACTCAAAATAGTGTTAAAAAATGAGTAAAGAAATGTGCGAAGCTTCCCTGTTTTTTTTTTTTCATTTAGTTCTAGTAGTAGTGGGTAGTGGCCTCCAAAAATTCACCCCTAGTCGATACCTATGACTCCGAATTCATTCCGTTGTCTCGTGGTCTCTACAAGGTCCCACATCTCTATCCGACCATCCTCCCACCACAGACCACATATGGTGCCACATCAGCATCCATGATCTGCCACGCTATCAATGCAAACCAACCATATTCCCCAAACAGATTACCCACCTGAACCCTTAGCCAATCACATTCCACTAACCCAAATCCCACCTGGGCCCACCACATCCACCATTTCATACTTCCAGCCATTTAACATAGACTCTCTGACCCCTGGCACACAACCTCTCCCTCTTCCTCGAATCTAAACCTCCTTCACTTGGCCATTCATTTTATTTGACATGGCATCTATTGCTGCTGCAACCGCACCTGCCTCGCTTGGCCGATCAGCCGGGAGCAGGTTGAGTGCATTGAAAGTCTATGCACTTTTCTCAAAGAAGTCAGCAGCTCCACCCAAGTCAAAGGCAGCAGCTGTTTCCCCGATAAATGAGGAGTTGGCCAAATGGTACGGTCCTGACAGAAGGATCTATTTGCCGGAAGGTCTCTTGGATCGCTCTGAAGTGCCCGAGTACCTCAACGGAGAGGTTCCCGGAGAGTAAGTTCACAGTTTCCTTTTTCCCTTATTATTGAGAATTGAGATTTTGTTGTTTGTAGTTCATATCAACTTCTTGGTTCAGTATGTATTGCGTAGTAGTGGATTGTAAAAATTAAAATTTAATATGAAAAATCCAAGTTAGCATAAGTACCTACTTAGCTACTTGCCATATAATAACTAGTAATCATATAATCTGATGTCACTAAACTCTGTAAAAGAATTGTACTGGTAACCAGCTTGAAATGCTAATGACCAGATGTTGCTTAAACCACATCACCGTAAAACCATAATCATGTAAAAATAGAAATTGTAGAACCATAATTAAACCATGGGGTACTTTCCCCACAAAGCTGGAACGATATTTTGCTTTTTTTTTTTTTGAAAAAAAAAGAACCATCAAGCTAGTTGATCTTTGATAGAACTTTACAAATAGAAAAATAAACTTCTGAGGATATAATAATTGAATCCTAATTATTTTTTTCATTTTTGTGCAGCTACGGGTATGACCCCTTTGGTCTAAGCAAGAAGCCTGAAAACTTTGCCAAGTATGTTCAACTACCTGTGTCAATTAAATCTGGGTAGAAATAATTTTTGTCCCTTTTTGACTGAATATTCATCCAATTTGAATTTCAGATACCAGGCATATGAACTCATTCATGCAAGGTGGGCCATGCTCGGTGCTGCTGGGTTCATCATCCCTGAAGCATTCAACAAATATGGTGCCAATTGTGGTCCTGAGGCTGTCTGGTTCAAGGTAAAGATTGACCTTCAAATTACCAGCACAAGTAGTAAACAAAACATTTTCTCATGAATAATTGCACAGTAAATACTTCATAGCTGCAAGATGCATACAGTAAACAAAGGGCCTTTGTAATATATGACTCTGTTTAGCATTTTGTTTTAACTCACTGTCATTTGCTTCAGACTGGTGCACTTCTCCTTGATGGGAACACCTTGAACTACTTTGGAAACAGCATCCCGATTAACCTTGTTGTCGCTGTAGTCGCTGAAGTTGTGCTTGTTGGTGGAGCTGAGTACTACAGAATTATCAATGGACTAGTAAGTGACCAATAATATGTGAATTGCTGAATTACTGTTATTAGTATCATTAGTCATTGACAATGGCCACAAAATAATGACAAAATCAAAATGATCTCAGTAGCAATATTTGCGGAATAGGAGAAATATGATGTGTTTGATGTAATTGTTGCAAAAGCATAGCTACTCAAATTTAGAAACTGAAAAATTTAAGAGAAGCAAACAACTAATCAACATATTTCATTCTTACAGGACTTGGAAGACAATCTCCACCCAGGAGGTCCATTTGACCCACTTGGTCTCGCTAACGACCCCGACCAGGCTGCACTTTTAAAGGTGAAGGAAATCAAGAATGGCAGATTGGCCATGTTTGCTATGCTCGGCTTCTTTATTCAAGCTTACGTCACTGGTGAGGGCCCAGTAGAGAATCTTTCAAAGCACTTGAGCGACCCCTTTGGCAACAACCTTCTCACCGTCATCTCTGGCACAGTTGAGAGGGTACCTACCCTGTAAATTTGATCCGCTTTGGATTGTACCCATGTAAAGTTAAGAGAGATATTCATTGCTGGTTGTAAGTCTAGGGTTGATTACTGAGCAAGTTGAATGATGTTCATGCTCATCTCATTAAGATAATGAATGAATTTAAGCAAGTTGATAAATAGATGAGTTGATAATGAGTAAGTTATTAATGAACTTTTAATGACCAAGTCACAAGTTATGAGTTACATAATTTAATAAATTGTCATAATTCATTTAACTTTTTTTTTAGAGTAAACCCATAGAAGCATAGAGAGAAGCTCTCAAAGTTTCTCAAAAAAAAAAAGAATGTTTTGATACATATTGAGCGCTTTAGGTTTTTAGATTTTGGTGATTAGTCTGCTAGTTTTTAGGTTTTTGTGATTTTGACGTATCATTTATCCAAAATATTAAGTGAAATTAGGCAGGGATTTAATGAGGCGGCGAAACTTAATTTAATGTGGCAAATACTTGATTCATTGATTTATTTGGAATTGGATGTGACAAATTTTTAATGAGGAAGTTATAAGTAAGTTGCGGTATACTCATGCTCCGCTTATTACTCATTAAGTTAATGAATAAATTTAAGTGAGTTTGAGCAAGTCACGAGTTAATGAGCAATTTACTCACCCCTAGTTGTAATAATTTCCATTGAACTACTCAAGGTTTTTGTTGATGGCTTTGATGTCACCGTCTCAAATTGATCACGCTTTTAAGCAGATGATTCTCTCTTTTTGGTTTGTGGCAATTTTCTCTCTAAACCTGATAGCTCGTGTGGTGGTTAAGCAATGAGATGTCAAAATAAACACTAAGAAGTATATGGTATTACAAAAGAACCCATTGGAGCAGCAATGCCATGCCTGAACAGCTAGTCCTCGAAAATATAACATATATAACCTCCATCTAGGAAGGTGTGTCAGCTATACTCGTACAAAGAAACAATGAACCTCAGCTAAAATTATGCATGCTAACGCTTTTTAGGGTCGCACCTTTTGTTCTTCATAAGCCCCAACCAAGACCAGGTTAAACTTTCTTAGAGTAGACATTGTTACTCTAGTTTGATACCCTTTCAAATATATATTTACATAACCAGAAAACGAAACATATTCTTTATCATTAATAAAGTTAATAGAACTAAAGATAAATTATCTCTAAACAGTACAATGATTTTTCAATATTTGTCTAGCAAGATCTACTGCACCACTCTTTTTGTATATCAAATGTAAATTATAAGCTGCCTCTCGGCGTAGGTCACAATAATTTGACTTGGCATCTTGCTGATCTGGCAGTGTTTTTTCGTAAGGAAGCTTAGGGACTGGTTCATCTTTTTCCGTTATTGCCAAAACCTTTTCATAGTAGGAAGCAGCAAGTGTGACCAATCCAACATGGTGGTATGCCCTAGCTATGTTGTAAAACGCTTCCTGTAAGAATTGGCAGAATTACAATTTTTCCCTTTACCCCATGAATTGTTTTCTAAACAGCACTAAGACTCATCGTCTCAGATGTATAATTTGTACCGCAGTGCACATAGTTACCTAGTTATTCAATAATCTCACATTGGGTTTACATTGCATTTTTGCACAATGCAAGAGCAAGAGAGTTTGTACTAACAAAATGCTAACTAATAATAAAGTACGAGAAAGGCTGCTGGTGACCAAAAGATATAAATTGCCAAAATATGCCCAATTTGAAAAAAAATATATACTAGATCGATGTGTGTATGAGTATACACACAGACACACACATATGCTACAATGTAAAACATGCGCTAAAGAAAAAGGTATAGCAGCACTAGAAGTTTTGCCCTGGAATTTGCTGCCAACAACATCTCCAAAGGACCAAAATGATAAAAGTAACAAATGTAACTGTCACTGTAAAAATTCTAGTGTTAACATGATACCTGGCTGTTACCAAAAAGACGTAAATACTTGTAAAGGAAGGCAAATCCTTGGAGAATGCAATGATGCTTATTCTTAAGCCGAAAACCAAGAGCTAAGTTAATTAAAGATGTACCTATAATGTTGAAACAAAAAAAAAAAATTAAGATTATTACTCTTTATAAATAGAAGTTCTGTCAACATTCTGAAATACTCTTTTTAGTACAACAATAATAGTTAAAGTTTATATAATTACCAACACAAAGGTTAATAAGTGGGTTATCAGGTTGAATTTTATATGCCTCCAAATAGTCAGCAGTGGCCGCTTGATGCTGGCTAAGAGAATTAAATTGGTGACCACTAATTATAATAGGTTGTATGCAATCATTCCTTATATTCCTCATATACCGTATGAACTTATTGTGCCTTGAATATCGGTCCTCTAATCTGACAAATAGAAAAATAAAAGCAAAGCAAAGAAGATATCAGATTAATAGAACCCTGCCAGCATATCCACCACCAGGTCCATAACTCATTCAGGAATTATTCATATGCCATGAAAAATTGATATTACTCATCTGCAAAACACATATCTAACAAAACCCTTTTAATCAACAACCATACCTAGCACAGTCGGTCTTAAGCATTGCTCTCCATGTGGGAGATGCAGGTTTGAAATCCAATGCGACCCACTGGGGGTGATTTAAGGGCTTTCACCCTCGTGCTGAATAAAACTCCCATGAAAAATATTCCACTGCACCCCTCTATCCTGATTTCTTTGAAAATAGCCAAGTCCTCTTTTCATCCTCATTTATGTAGGATAGGACCTAAAGCATTATAGGTAGTTCTGGAAAATTTGGACTAAGTGGGAGAGAGGTAAAAGCATTATACGTAGTTTTCACCCTAAGAGCTGAATAAAACAAAAAAGGGTGTTTGAATTGTCACCTTGAAACAACTTTGTAGTAGCAGTTCCAAGCGGCATTGCTATAGGGGTGTTGTTGCGCTATGTACTTTACATAGTCAAAACCATGCTTTGGATCAGTCATACCATATGCTATTTCTGTATACAGAGTTGCAAAAAAAGAAAACGGTGGGAAGAATATTACATTTTTTAGTTTACCAACACTTTTGTTGCAAATTGCAGCTTCACTTTGTAACCCCTACAAAACAAAAGTTAACAAGTCCTCTGGCGACAAAATACAGAAAATGTTAGGTAGATGAATATCTATAACAAGACAAATCCTCTATGGGCTTCACTTCCACATTTTTCCAAAAGCTGTCAGGGTGCCTTTTAGCCAAACTTTTTCCCCAAAATACAAGAACAAGTATGAAGAAAATACTTTGGTAGGTTCTGAAACAAAATTAGAGGTGATGAACATCTGAAATTCTTTCTGCTTTGTAAGCACCCATAAATATTTCATCGACTTAATAAGTTGAGTTGCAGCCCTCTTCTCAATTTTGGCAGGGAAATAGATTTACAGGGACACATTTGATATTAGACGATAGAAATAGACTTACGTGCACCCAAAGATCTAAGTTCCTCCTTCCTTTGACTTGAGAAGATATCATCATGTGCCACTTTCAGGGTTTTGTTAATGATCTCCAATGCCTCCCAGTATCTATGCAAGGATGCCAATGCCTTGCAAAGCTTTTGCATTGAAACATTTTAAAATGCAAAAGTTATTCTCAAACATTATCAACATTCTGCAATACGCTTAAAAAGGAAAATATTAAAAATTTGATTACAAGTGCCAAGGATAACTTTTCAACAGTTAACAACGGACACCATTATGAGGTAGGAACTGAACCAAATACTGTTCAAGTTAAAACACGAACATTTCCATGTAACCAATGCTGGTACAACTAGGTTGAGAAACTAATATTTTTTCATATCCTCGAGAAAAGTATCCTTGATTTCACAAATTACATCATAAAGGTCATACAGAAACACACATACATCCACTAACAGTTGATGGTTCTCTTGTTTCTGAAGGAATCCTGGCAATGGAGGCTCTTGCTTTTCTCTTCTCTAAAATGCAAAGAAAAATAGGTAAGACAAATGCAAACTGACTAGTAGGAATACAAACATTCATTGCTTGACATATAATATGTCCATTGTTACAGCTACCAGTATTACATAAGCAAACCAATTTTTGTTTTTTCAATTCAAGGTCTGAACTGAGAGGTTTTTTTTTTTAAAGAAGAAGTTACATCCAATATCAACTGATTTGCAAATTTAGACCCAATTCTTTTCTGGGTTAGTTGCACATATTATGCACGAAATAAAGTAAAAGTTACCAAGAAAAATGAAAAGAATGATTTGATGTTAGCCTTTTATTAACTTGGTCAACTGGCTTAATATCAAAGGTTGTGCCAGCTTATTTAGCTTGAGTTTAGTCAAGTTTGTGCTTAGGGGAAAGGGGGCTCGTTTGAGTTGGGGGACCAGAATCTCAAATATTAAAAAGAAGATATATTTTCCATTCAACCTGATTGTCAGTATTGAAGTTCCTTTTTTATATATAATATAAATATGAAAATTGTACGACTGCCAAAATATATCCAATTTGAACCCAATCTAATAACAGCAGAAAACGAACTAAGAGAATACCATGCTTTGTAAAATATTATAACAATTGTGTACATAAAATGAGAACTGTAACAGTTAATTATGTGTCAAATTTTGAGAAAGGAGCCCTTACCTGGGGCTCTTCTTCATCAGAATCATCGCTATGCCACTCCAATCCAGACGCTATAGCAGCTACCTTTTTTTGTTCTTTTAGATCTGCTCTTTTCTGTAGTACTCTCTTTGCTCTATTAGCCTTATGCCTATACTAGCAAAAAAGAAGAAATCTATTATTTCTCATGAAACTAGGAAATAGTCCAATCTTTCATTAAAAATAACTTGTATATAAAAGCAGGGCGGAACTAGAAAATTTTGATAGGGTAGGCTGAAAATTAAAATGTACAATTGTAGTGAGTGAGATTTGAACTCAAGACCTCTCAACCATAAATAACCACTAGGCTACAACTAAACATATGTTATTTATTGAGGGTGACTAGACTATATAAAAAGTTTTTAAAAGATAAAATTCAATTAAATTCCTATACGTATAATTAAAATTTTAAAATCATAGGGGGGGCTAAGCCTTAATCCACCCCTGTATAAAAGAACACAAGTAGTAAGTCTGAAAGCTTGAAGAGGAAATAAAATTTCATTTGTTTAGAGATTTATACAGAGATTTTGTTATGCAAATGATAAAAATTACCTAGTGAGTTCAATCCAAACAACTATTAGCTCTTTTAAAAAGTCTAGTGAAAATAAAATAACTGAACACTGCCAGGTTCTTGTTAAGCTAACAACTTTGCTCTTCAGATGCAAGCTTACAGAAAAAATCGTGCTCTCCTAAAAACTGAAAAAGGGAAAAGTACTCACAACTCAGGAGTAGTAGCAAGAGGTCTGAATCCATGAAAAACACTGTCAGGTTCTTGTTCAGGTAACACCTTTGTTCTTTCAAGTAAGACATGCTTAGGCACCTTTTTCGTTGGCCGGACCTGTTAAACCATGGAACTATTAGTGAAGCAATAAAGTGGACATCAGCATCATAGCATCTTACAAGCAAGACCATTGCATACAGATTAGCATACTCACGCTTTTTTGGATTATTCTGAAATTTCTTGACAGCTTTTTATTGCATATGGACTTTAATTGAACTTGAACATTCAGCAAATTTTGGTAAGAAAAAGTTATTGCAAACATATACCAAACTTTACTGGAAACTAAAAAGTACATCTCTACTCATAATTGTCTTTAGTGCCTTTGCTTTGCACTTCAAAAATATGACGAAGGCTTTTGAACACTCAAGTCCCTTGAAATATATCAATGCACTATACCAAGCATTGTAGTAAAGGTCATTCTCATCATTTCATACACAAAATAATAAAATATATTACTCAGCATGTAGTACAATTCCATTAAAGATCAAACAATAGTATGACTTAATGAAATGGGAGCATTACTTGTTATTCTATGGTATGGACTTCATTCCAAGGTTTGTTAACATAAGGTTCAGCCAAAATTTGTACCTTCTGATTGATTGATTCAATGATAAGTGTATCTCTAACTGAAGAAAATATTGTGTTTGCAAAGCTTTCCAACATTCCTTTGCTATGGTAGATTCTTGCAAGCTGTATCTTTATTTGACCATTAAGCCACCAAGATTTTGATTGTGAATTTAAATGCTCTGAGTTTGACAGGGGTGAAAGCAAAAAAATTGTTTCGTCTTCCTTCCCTTCTTCTAAGAGGATGCAGGCTAGAGTCAGCCGAATTTCAACATTTTCCTCCATTTTATTCAATGCTGGAAAAATGGCAGGAAATACATATCAAACCAAGTAGATAAAAAAAAGAAAGGAAAAAAGAAGAAGAAAAAGAAGATTAAATAACTATCAGATACTCTCAAAGTCAATAAGAGAGAGAGAGAGAGAGAGAGTAATATTATACGAGCTTTAGCTGTTATGAGTTATGATCGAGGCTGTTTGCAAAACCGCTGTAGGTATTACGTGTACATTGGATTTAAAGTATAGGTGTATAGACAACAAAGTTATTCATTTGAATAAGGTTATATTATACTCACTAACTACTCTTTTGTATTACATCCGAATTTCTCAACAAGTTACAAAACATTAGAAAGAACTTGAACCTATTGCAGTTTTCATTTTAAGATGGGAAGAAAAAAGATAAGGAATGCAAAGAGGAAAACCTTTATAAAAGAAAGGAATGGCTTTACTTCTTTCCTTCAAAGATATGTAACACTGGGCAATTTTCTTATACAAGTCACCCTGCACATATTTATTTTTAACTAAAAATAATAGCGAGAGTACTGAAAATAGTACATTCTTAAAGTGATTACTGTGATTACTGATATCTTTTGGCTTCTTTCTGTTCATTCTGGAGTTATGGAAATATCAGTAAATAACTAGCAATAGCTGTTCCCTCCTGTCTCAGCATGTACTGGTAGGTATCCTGGGTACTATCATAATATCCCTAGTCTGGATTAGAAAATAAATTCCAAGCAAAAATGTAGTATACAATCTTACGTCAGGATCATCAGTAATGCATTCCAATTTGAAGTAAAACTTGAGGGCATAATCATACTTCCCCATTTCAAAGAATGAATCAGCTACTTCAGCTACCACATCTATGGTTTCTTTAGTAGCCTCCGATGGTACATGCTGTAGGAAAACCTAAGAAATTAAAAGCAAAGTATATATTGAGAAATGATGTCACGTGCATAACCATACTTATTGGTTCTTTTCTTCCTTTTTTCCCTTTTTATTAGTTTGTAATTGATATCTTCCAGGCTTTAAAACAACAGTAATATGTTTAATATTTTGTTTACCATGGGGATACAACTAGACACTGTATATTTATCTTTCCAGCAAAAATATAAATGGTTCCTTTTTAATTTGTCTAGTCTACAAGTGTTGTTCCTCATGTTCATGGCATTTTTGTTTTGACTATATAATTACTCAAAATAAACTATGCTAAAAATAACCTCAGCATGACCCATATCACCAAGATGAGCATGGCACATAGTGCCCTTCGCTTCTAGATGAAACGGAAGCTTCTCTGATTCAAGAGTAGCAAGATATATCTCAATCTGTTTAAGTGCCTTACTGTGTGCATTATCTGACATGTACAGGGTTATTAGGAGGTCAATCACACTCAGATCAGATTTCTGCTTGTCAGCATTGATGTGATCCTCGAGAATTTGGATTCCTTTTTCAGTTCGGCCACATTTTCTGTACATCTGCATTAGTCCAAAGATAGTTAGTCAAGACATGGAGGGTTGGGGGGGGAGAGAGAGAGAGAGAGAGTAAGAGAGGGATTTATGGTAACAAAGGAAATTGATGCTTTCTTTCTCCTTTTTGCATATTAAACTCAGCATTTCCAACATTATTATTTCCAAATAGCACCACCAATACTTGCCAAGAGTTGAAACCAATGTTAAGTCAGGCAAAATATAGCATCCCCATGATGTTGTCTACATTAAACAAATCTCTTAATGACTAGCCTATGAACTTGGGATCCTACACCAACATCAGTTTTTTTTTTTTTTTTTTCATTCATTTACGTTTAATTTGGATTTAAAATTTGAAGAAGTTGCCAAACATGTATATCTTCCCATCTAACCACACTTAACACAACTACGCTTACGAAACAGTAGGTGATTTTGCAAATATCTAAAAGAGCAGCACAGTGCTTGCTGCATAAACAATAAGATTTTGCCTATTGAATTCAGAAGTGAAAAAATAATGCAGCCATCAATAGTTACCTTTGCTGCCATTTTACGGGCCTCTATATTTTCAGGACTCACTCCAAGTATTTGCTCATACAGCTCAGCAGCCTTCAGAAACTCCCCAGCCTTGAAATACAGCAATGCCCCATCAAACTTCAATCCAACATCATCAGGGTCAGCAATTATTGCCTTGGAAAGACAGTGTTTCACCAGTGCCACATCTCCCATCTCAATCGACCAGGCAACGAGTTTTTTCCAGAGAGAGGCATCCTTACGGGAGAAGAAGGCTGCAATCATGTGGAAGTTGAAGGCCTTCTTACGGTCGCCCAGGGAGTCATGTATCAGCCCAAGCAGATAATACCCATCTGAGACATTTGGTGCTAGCCTTACCACTTCATGTAATAGAGGTAAAGCCTGAATTGGCATATATTAATAAAATTAACTTTTAACTTTATTTCCAACATTAGTGGCTGACAATTAAAGACAAGTAAAATCTAACAAAAACTTGAAATTTCTAGGTCATATGCACCTTGAAATGAAAGCGGTAATAGATAATGTGCATATAAAAGGCTTATCAAAATTCATATATCTATAAACTCTTTTTGTGAAAAACAGCTTACGACTAATCACCATTGTCTATCTACCACTGTTTTTAGGTGCCTCATTATGACCATAGCTCTTTCAATATTAATAAATCTAAATCTAAATTCCAACAAGGCAAGTGAATCATAAATCTTTGTTTACTTCCAAAATAATGCATTCATCTCACAGATCACAAAGACTTGATTTCTCTTTGTAAAATATCAAGAAATCAAAAAATTCAATGGTTAATTGTAATTAATTTGCACCGTACCTTTTCCAACTTGTAATCTTGTACAAAACAAATCCAAAATTCTAGAATTTTGACATGATGCATTACTTTAAAATAAAACAAGATCACAGTTCACATTTATTGTTTGAAAATTAAAATTCGAATTATTAATGTAAAATGAAATTGTGGTCAAGACAGGGCACCAAAAGCACCCTCCTATTAGTTGTTTCTCCTCTTTATCCCAGAGAGAGGGGTTAAGGTTTATCTTCCATATGGCAAGATACCCAGTTAAAACAAAAGAGCTTTTGATTGCCAACACATGGAATTGATTATACTCCGTATTTGACTAATTACAGCAATTAATTTACTATAACCCCCCATACATTAGAGTACATGGTAAAAAAGAACTAGTAGAGATATTGTATTCAAAGAATGCTTGAAATCCGAACCTCTTTATACTTTCCCGATGCATAGTGAAGAGTAGCATCGCCAATTTTTCGACTTACTTCAGGCTTTAGTTTTTTTCTTGAACCCTTTTTTCTACCCTTCTTCCCACACTGATAACCCAAGAAATAAAATTGCAACAGTTAGAAAATGTATAAATGAACTTCAGTATTATAAAGCATTTGGCAAGGTGTGTAAGATACCAAAGCACAAATCCAATTTTCATTTTGGCCTTTATTGCTTGGAGTTTCTATTTTGGTTCTTAAATACTTATTCTATCTTGGATTTGGTCTTCATTGCTTAGAGTTCCTATTTTGGTTCTTAAATGCTTATTCTATCTTGTATTTCAACCTCTTACATTTTTTTGTAGTGAAAACATGGATAAATTCCAAGTGCATATGTGGGATCCGAGTTAATAATTTTGACTGAAGCAAGATGGTCGGACCAGAAGGGTATAAATTGGATTTTTTAAGGGAACAAAAAGGGAAATGGATGACACATCAGGGACCATTTATATACAAAAACAAAGAAAAAATAATATTATCATACTGAACCACGAGACCGTCTTCTACGAAAACCAAAGTTCATCATTTCTTCAATCTCCTCCATGGTTGCCCCAAGAAATTCATCTTGCCTTGGCTTTTTTGAAGGCCCTTCCCTGCCAAAATAAGCATACAAACCACCAATTAGCAAACACTAGTAAAGCACTTGAATATGCTGATAAAAACTCATCACAGGAGTTCATTAACTGTTTGCATGACCTAGAAGCATTATTATTTCCAAATATTGATAGGATTGCCATCAGGAGTACTAGAAAATCCAGATTCGGAGTTGGGGGGTGGGGGGGGGTCATGATATCAACACTACAAATCTCTATATTAACACAACACTATTTAAATATTTTAATATATAGACAAATTTACCCTTCATTAGCTATTTCCTTTAGAAACTGTATCTCTCTCATTCACCATTATAGGATGTTCTTTCCTCAAAAGTTACCTAGTAAATAATAATATTCCTTCACTCTCATACATTATTATATATTTTTCTTTCTATAAAAGTTAAATTAATAAATTAAATAAATATTTGATTATATTCGTTATATATTTCATCATACTTTTAAGATTTTTAAATATATTACAAAGATGAAATATTTTATAATACTATTGAAAATCTATAATTATATGAATTTATATTACCCAACTCCACAAATATCTACTTAAAGAAAAAAAATTGACAAAATATTTTTTGTTGGATATAAATCTATCGATATAAATTTCACCAACAATATTTTTTTCAGACGGGATCTTTTCAATTATTTTTCATTGAATATACTCATTACTATATTTGTTATAGATAATAAAACTCATTTCAATGAAGAAATCAAGAAAAAACATAGAAAAAGGGGTTTTTCAAAATGAAAAACGTTTATAATATATCTTTTAAATGAAGATTTCATGTTTTATGTTCTAATATTTTGAAGATTTGTGTTATAATTAAACTTATTAATTGTCGAAAAATTATTTTGGTGTTGAGAAAAGAGAGATATAGACATGTTTTAATATTATTATTATTTTTGGATGGGGAGAGGGTGGGAGAATTTCATGGGATGGTGGCAAGGGAGTATGTGTTTTTTGTGCTTTTTAGATAAACAATATATATTTCAATTTAGATAATAGAAGTCGATCCATAAAAATTAGTTTGTTTTAAAATAAAAGAGTAGAAAAAAAAAAGAACCTTCTAATAGCTAGATAAATAACAATAGAATCATTGAAAGCTCCAATCTATTGTTTTTTTTTCCCTCTCTGAAGAAGATAGACAGACTAAGAAATTACATTAAAAAATATATTAGCAATTTTGTCTATCAATTAGAAATTTTAAATTATGTTGTGTCAATAACATATTTTATAGTGTTAATATCAGCTCCCGGTGGGGGGTGCTCATCCCAGGTTACTGGCTTACTGGCACAGTCATACAATAGCTAGGTTTCAGTTCTTAGTACCCTAACCTGAATCCTTTTGTTTAAGTTTTGTTGTTTTTTGTTCACGTGATTTCAATTTTCCTTGAATTAGTGTACTGGTGTCTTAGCTTCTCTTGGCTTTGCATATCCCAATTTTCTAGAGAAGCACTCTAGAATTAAGTAACTATAGCTCATTGGTCAGGCCAGGAGTTGGTAATATCAATCCATGAAAAGTTGGAAACCCACAACATAATAAAAAATACCTTTCAGCCGTCTGCAACTCAACCCATGCAAAACAAAAGAAATCCAAATGAAAAGGAAACAACAAAGGTACTCTCACTTTTCACTAACACCGAGTGAAGTGAACTAATACAATACGTAACAACTCTTTATTTTACATACCGATCAGGGAACTGATGCTGGTCTTGAAGAGCCTTGCGCTTGCGCTCGGCGAGAGCCTCGTATTCAAGCCGCTCGAAGCGGTGGTACAGCTCGACCCCGTCATGGGCACCCTGGACCAGGTCTATCGGATCAGTTCCATCCCCAAACTTCAATTCGCATCTCTCCTCCCCCTCCCCCTCTTCCTCGTCATCCTCCGCTTCCTTTTCATCTCCTTCCTCTCCGTTTTCTCCTTCGTGCTCTCCTTTCTCTTCTCTCTCTTCTTGCTCCTCCGTCGGTGCCGCTTCCGCTTCCACTTCCACTTCCATCTCTACTGAAACGGATTCCAGCGCTAGGCAGGTTCTATTGTTCCCAGAAATTAAGACAGCGAGAAATAGGGGCTCGTTTGATATGCTAGAAAATTGGGGGAATTTCACGTATAACCCTAAGAAACTTCAAAATTAAGTATTTCCCTCTAAAATTCATAATACTGTACTTATCCTTCTAAACTTTGCAAATTGACT
The DNA here is from genome assembly GCA_033356055.1 of Carex pumila. Taxonomy (NCBI): domain Eukaryota; kingdom Viridiplantae; phylum Streptophyta; class Magnoliopsida; order Poales; family Cyperaceae; genus Carex; species Carex pumila. The sequence goes on from JARJHM010000157.1 coordinate 121,718, forward strand.
CATTTTAATGTCTTTTCTATTAAATATCATTTTAAATATATGAAATTTCTATTTATTCTTCATTACCAAAAACTAGTATTATGTTTTATAAAAATGTCAGTCTTTTAATTGGACAATTTACGAGAACAAATGGTCATTCCTCTACTTCTGACGCTAACACAATGACATTTAAGTATATGTTTGTGCATGCATAAGAAGTAGAGAAACGACTCATTACCATCGGAAATCGACAAATTAAAAGCCTGGCATTTTCTAAAACATGATACTATTTTTTTTAGGACAATGATAATTAACTCCGCAAAACCAACTCCGCAATTAGCCCCGCACAAAATGCCAAAAAACTCCAGCTGTCATTTTTCTTCATAAGGTATTAATACTTACATACATAAGTATTTATCTCGAAAAACGAAAGTATTTATCTCTAAGTACGAAAGTATTTAGGGGACTATGCACATTTTTTTCATTGAGGGTAGGGGGAATCTCAAATCACATGGGGGACCATGCACATTTTTAGAGGTGGATTTTTTTTTATTTCATTTCAATCTCGTCCATATTTCTCACGATCTATGAAAATTTTTGTAAATCTAAAACTACAAATATTTTTTATGTAATTTTCTCTTTCAAATGAGATCCATGATGATATACTTTCGGACAAGTCGTTACAGAAGTATTTATCCCTCATTGTATAAGTATTTATACCTATACTTGAAAATATTTTTTGCATATAATACTTATAATACTTGATATTAATACTTTCATATGTCAGTATAAATACTTATAATACATGATATTAATGCTTTCATATATCAGTATAAATACTTATAATACTTGATATTAATACTTTCATATATCAGTATAAATACTTATAATAATTGATAGTAATACTTTCATATGTCTGTGTAGGTATAAATACTTGCACGATGAGGGATAAATACTTCTGTAATAACTTGTCCGAAAGTATGTCATCATGAATCTCAATTGAAAGAGAAAATTACATAGAAAATATTCGTGATTTTAGATTTGCAATTTTTTTTATATATCATGAAATATGTGAACAAGATTGAAATGAGATAAAAATAATTTGGAATGAGGGATGGTGGGGGGATAGAATGGGGGGGGGGGGAGTAATATAATTGTTCTTTTTTTTAATGAAGAGTAAAATAGATACTTCTTAAAATTAAAATGAATTTTAATAAAAAAGAGTACAATTCGGATGAGTACAATTCGTGAGTTTTGAATTTTAGAAGAGTAAATATGATATTATGAAACTTAAAGGAGAAAATATGCAATTTCAAAGTTTTTGAGGTATATATATGAAATCCTTTCGAGGTTGCCGTGTGAGAATCTATAATATTTAAAAGTGATGTGTGATACTTGAGCAAAACTAGGGTGTGATGCGCAAGAGGGATTGGTGAGCACAACTCTAAAAATCTATCAAATTGCATTCACACGACAAATCTAAACCTTTGAAATTTATCTACTTAATGAGTGATCAAAACAATGAAATTTTTTAGAAGTTTTGAATTTATTTAGTACAAAGTCAAGTGATCAAAACAATAAATCTTTTATAAGTTATTTTATAAGTGTATTCATTTTTCAACATTTTTTTACCACTTTATCTTGTACTAAATGAATTCAAAACCTTCAAAATTTTGCATGTACATGCATCACTCATAAAGTAGATGGATTTCAATAGTTTGAATCCGTTGTTTGAAAGCAATTCGATAGACTTTTGGAATTGTATTCACCAACCCCTCTTGATGAGCACATCATACCCTAACTTTGTTCGTGATACTTTTAGAAGTAATTGAAAAGGAAGATACTTAAGCTCATAGTGTAGTTTAAATAACTATATAAATTAGAATTAAATCATATACTATTGTTCTTAATATAACATTTAAGAATTAAAACAAGTAAAAACTTAATGAATAGGCCATCACAAGCATTTTAAATTAGAAAAAATAATTATGAAAATATATAAATTACCAATTTGGAACAAATAGTCTAATACTAACAATAACATTGTTGTTGTAAGAAATAACTTGCAACTAAACTTCAAACATAATTTTATTTTGTTGTGTTTTGTTTTATTGCAAGTAACTTCAAAAAAATTTGATGCGCTAGTCTAGTTAACGCACCGATCTAAGTTGGTGCGCGAATTGGACTAGCGTAGATGGTAAAAATTGAAAACTTAATTTTAAAATTTAAGTGGTGGTGGTTTAATTTTGAATTTTTTTAGTCACAACTAAACAAATTTCGGTTGTGAAATTATTTAAAACTGGAACTATCACTGTTTAAACTTGCATGGCCAACTTTATTTAAAATTAATTTATACGATGTTTCAATTTGCAATCACGTGTCTACACTCAAAATTGTCAGGTGCTTAAACTTAAAATTGTTCGGTGCTATCAACTTGGACAGTCATATGTTTATACTGAAATTAATTGTTTTGTTTTTAAATTTGAAGCGTCCGGGTTTAAACTTGCATATAAGTAATTTTACTAATTCATAATTGTCTATATAAAGACTTATATAATAATTGCTATCTGTTGAACACGCATTGCGAAGTCACAATTTTTTTTTTTTTTTTTTTTTGCCAAAAGTAATATAACAATGGAAGAGGTAGAAGCGAGATTTGTTGAAAAAGGTAGGACAGGAAAGAGAATTTGCCGAAATGGCTACCTGGAAGGACATGCCGACCAAAAAGATAACAGGCGGTGGCTGGAGGTGGAGGATCGAGGATTATGAGATTTTTCCTTTTTTATGAGACTGGTGAACTTACATACACCTTAGTTCTACTCTTACATTTGTATTCGCATTTGCACATACTTACAGAAACAAATATTAAGAAAATACCCTCAAAAGCAAGATAAAGTCCAACTCCAACAACCAACCTGCATACAAAATAGTCATACCAGCTCAGGTAATCACAAAGTTCAAACACAACCCTGTAAGAAAACTAAAATAACAAAAACAGATAAAGTTGCACTTAACCAACGATTTTTCTTTGATTTCTAATTTGGTCCAGTTGGGATTTGGGATCGTTATTTAACTGTATTGGGCTGAGATTCAATCCAACCCCATCCCCGTATCTTGATGTGGGTCGAATTGGTTCTAATATTTGGAGGATTGACAACAGCTGGAATAAGCGGATACAGTTCAATGTTTGCGTCAAGCTTGTGTTATCTGATGGTAGATTGCCAGTATATAAAAACAAAATTCCACCCAAAAAGAAAAAAAAAAAGAAAAAAAAAACAATTATTAGTGGAACAAAAGGAAGCTATATATCCACAGAGTACATATAAATACAGAAAACAACAATGGATCCACTAATCAGATTCAAAATAGACTCCCAAGGTATTTTTTAAAGCATAGTTTTCTTGCTTATAGACCACCCCTTGAAAATTATTTTATCCATGCTGATATCAAACTGTACGTATTTAGAGTACTTAAATTCTTTCTTTCCTCTCTGTCCCTTGACCATTGCCCGGTCCCTTTCTAAATGTACATTAATATACATGGAACCTGCTCTAAATCTCCATGCAAATTTTATGGGCAATGGTCAAGGCCTTAACATAATAAGCAGAATCTGAACTCAGAACAAAATACAGTACCAGCATTATCATTTTAAAGGGTTCATAAGCAAACTCAAACTAATTAATATAACAAATTTAATGATCCATAAACCCCTCAAAAATTATCTCAAAAACAACAATCAAGGGCAAAATGATATCTCTGCACCCCTGTGACTAGGGATGGTGAAATGCCTTATCCTGTTCTCTTGCTCCTTCAAGTACCCTTCACACAAAAATGTCTTAGAAAATTTATCCTCGACTTCTCGATTAACATCGTGCACAAAAACTTCCGTCTCACCTTCTCTCCTCTGCCGGGCCACCATTCCTGTAGTGTATATTGCCCCCATCCTACCAGGCGCCTCAGGTATCCACCCGGTTGGTGCATCCACCATTATCAAGTCCCATTCCACCTCGTAGAACACACTGGGCAACCCCTTCAGTGCCAATTGACATGAAGGAAACCGTATGTCACTCTCCACATTTGTACACTCGGGCAATTGCCCGAGCTCTAGCAGACTATCTGCATCAGTCAACCTTGTGTTGTATACCACATGGTATGACTCCAACGAGGGATGCTTCTCTTGAATTGTCTCGATCCATGAACTATCTTCTTCTAGAAACACGGTACGGCCGCCATGGTTTAGGGCAGTCCACATCAAGCTGTCATGACCCAAGCCGAAAACCAAGAAATTGCACGGGGATTTCCTCTCTAGCACACGAGCGGTAACCGATATCTCCTTTAGGGTTTGTTGTGGAGTAATCTTTGAGGTGGCATAGTGGATGATGGTGTTAGCAAGTGGAGGAGGAAGCTTTGTGCATGATGGTGATTGAGATATGACATGGTTCTCTTGTTGGATTGGTCTAATTGGTTGAATTTGTTGGTTTTGTGTTGTAGTATTCGTGGCGGTGTTAGATCTAATTATGAACAAAACCATTAAGAGGACAAAGAAACCCAAAAGGACCAGCTTTAGGTTGAGGTATTTCTGGGTCTTGGCTTTCATAGCTATGAGATGTGCAGTTTTTCTGATATTCATGGGTTTTTGAAAAGTTGAAAGAGATGGAAACCAAGGTTTTTGAGCTTAAATGGTTGAAAGATCGAAAGGAAGGTTATATTCTTTTGTTTGTATGGTGCGAGGTGTGGAGAGTGGATTTTGTTATGACTTCAAGAGAAAGTTAATCATTTAGATTTTGTTAATTAAACTTCCGAGTTGTCTGTTATTCTCTTCAACTGCAAAATGTGCAATTTCTAAATACGCTCCCAAAATATATCATGGAAATCTTGATTTTATGTCAAGTGGAAATGATTAGATATATACTGAACATTTTATCACGTTTATATTTAGCTAGTATATTTAGATTAGCAACTTACCTTTTTGGTCATCAAATCTAGATCTATTTTTTAATCAATTGTAGTTATCTTTTAGATAACTTTTCTAGTGTTTGAAGTTTTGAACTTGTATGTAATTTGATTACTGTTATAGTAGTACTTCAAATTTATTATTCACCTTTAAAGCCACTAACCATAATTTTTTTTTATTCACCATTTTGCATTATTTCAAATTTGAAAATATGAGATAATTTGTAAGATTAATATATTTTTGAATTTAATTTGAATACATATAAAACTATAAACTTAAATAATTCTTGAAATCATTTATTTTTAATAACATTTTGTTAAGTTTGGACCATTTAAATTTCCATTCAGTTCCTGGTAAGTTTGGATCAGAATAATTGCACATTTTACGTTTGGCGGAAATAACAGAGGATGTAGGAATTTGAAAAACTTTTGAGTAGCAGAAAAAAAAATGGCACTGGATTGACGAGGACTAGAGACCAAAGGTTTGGTGGGGCAATTAACCATTTAACATTTTTCAATAACTACAAAATAGAGTCACATTTCTTGATAAAAATCGCAAGGTGATGCTCTGCGTTATAATGGGTCCACCAATCTGGTCTGGAAGAAAGTTAGCTCTCAGTTTGAGGTAACAAAAACTGTTGGGTTGTTCGCACTTTCACTGAAGCTAGCAATAATATTTAATATCTAATCAAGTAAGCTTGTTACCTGTCTAGTCATTTAAGAGTAAGTCCTGTGCTTGTGTTATTTGTGTTTGAAGGAAATTCTATATAGTTAAATTTTAGTTTTAAGTTGTTTGAAGCTATCATTGTGTTTCTGTTTTTTTTTTTTTTTTCCCTCTTTTTGTATTTTTCACTGAGAAGATATAAATAATAATTATTGTTACTTTATTTAACATTAACATATATAAAGTATTAATTAAAAAAAATCAAATTAACAAGATATGACGTTATTTCGACTATATATATAGAGATATTTCTTTATGAAAAATATTGTACAATATGAACCCAATCCTTTTTTATAAAATCTTAACCCCAATTCAAAATAACCAACTAAATTCTAAATCTATAATATTTCAAATAAAATTGGTCGAATCAGTCAAATTAATTGAATTAATCATATTAAACTTACACCGTTCTGCATTTTCTTTTTCCCTTCTTGGTCTCGATTTTCTTTTCTTTTCTTTTGTCTTTCTTTTCCTTCTCATTTACTTCACAGTCAGAGCACACATCGAAGAGAGAGAACGGTTTCCAATTTCTCATTAAAGCGGCAGCTTAGTGTCAAAGCAAGAAGAAGAGCTTGGGTCCGATGGCCGTTGAATTCAAAGTGGTTCTAATGTGTTTGTTCACTATCCAATCTGCTTTAGGATTCGCGCCCGTACTTTTGCGTATGCTTTAAAATTCGTACGCACAAATCTTAAAACAGATCCGATAATGAGCGAACTCATTGGAACCACTTTGAGTCCAATAGCCATCGGACCCAAGCTGAAGTCCAAAGCAAGAGGAATAAAAGCGGCAAAGAGTGAAGCAGTTGCACAGTGGTTCTAACAATATTACAAGGGGAATAGGGGATCCTCATACATTGTGAAGTACTACAAAAATAATTTCCAAACTATCCTTCAAAATTTTGATCATATCATATTGCTTTGATTGGAAAAAAGCAGATGGTAGTTCACCGATTCCACCTACTCATACCACCTAGTGATTGTCAGGGTGCTTATCAGATGAAAGCGCGCATGTGCTAACTGCTAACCAATAACTTATAGCGGGATTGTTTGTCTTTTTGAGTATTGCTGGTAGTTGTAACTTGCAACAGCAGTAAATCATATAATCCAGAGAAATGTGCTGAAGACTGAAATTATATATCTGCTCGCATCACATTGGTTCAAGACTGTTATTTATGATCTAGAGAATGTGCTAAATATGTGACCTTTAATAATAATTTTGTTTAAGAGCTTGTAAAGACAGCAAATAAATATATAAATTAGGACTAAATAGCTATGCAAATATTTTTTTTCATTATTAATAAATATAATTAGAGTGAACAATAATATATTAATATTACATCTGAATGTCCTCAGCCCAAATAACTGTCGTATTGATGACTTGGGCTCTTATTTGTATAAAAGGGCTTTTGCAATAAGTAGCATGTTAGCCTTGTTACTCAAAATTCAAATTGGGCTTTGAATTTTGGCCCGTAAAAAACGATAAAATAAAAGAACGACCTCTGCTGAGAATTAACCAGGCAGTCTGGTTCAAGCTCGAAAGACCTAGACTTATCTAATTTTTTCGCACGATCGAAGTTCCTCCCTTTTTCTCTCACTGGCTTGAAGGCCATGAATTCCCTCTTCGTCTCCAATCCAGCGACCTGCTACTGTCGACCCTTCCACCGTACGATAAGGTATGTCTCGTTGTTTCTTTGCCTCGTTGCTGCCTTCTTTCATTTTGTTTTAATCCCTGATATTATATTTATTTCGGTTAAGGAACGTGAAGGAGGTGAGGAGGGTGAGTTTTCTCGCACTTAGAAGCCCAAGATGCACCATGGATCTCTCTGTTGGCGGAGAAGATTTACCTTACAGTAAGGAACTTGTTTTTGCTATTTTATTTATTTGCTAAATAGTCATTCAGAAATTCCGGTTTGTGCCTTTTTTAATTCCTGGAATGTTGCAGTAAGCTCTTCTAGTGCTTAAGTTAATAGTTTCTCACCACATCAGGAGTGTGTTATTTTGTTGATTTAGATATAGGTTTTAATGAATTTGCTTATTGTTCTTACACTTCGCTAACTCCTGTGAACAAAGTGGAAAATGAATAATTATTAAATCAGAAGGCAGCAATTTAAGTAATAGACTTTTTTAAAAACAGAGTGTATGTTTTCAAATTATACTTCTTTTACTGTTTTTGGAACTAACAAAACACTCTTCCTTATTTCATTGTAAAGGACTGGTATACCAATAGCCCAAGCCAGCAAAAAAAAAAAAAGTTGCAGTGGATCAGGAACAATGCTTTTAAATGGTAAATAAATTAATGTTTCCTGATGAATAAAGGTTTATAAAAATTACAAGTTTAGAAGTGTTCATTACAAAAATAGAAAGGCTCCGGTAGATGGGTGGATTTTTTCCATGGTTAAATGTGTGCCACAAACTTATTTCTCTTTCTTTGTTTGCAAAAACAAGCTAATTATTCTCAGTATATATAGACAGTGTAGTGAAGTTTCCGCGGATGCACATGAGAGACCCTTACAAGCTTCTGGGAGTAACACCAGATGTGTCAGAAGAAGAAATCCGTGGGGCCCGCAACTTCCTTCTTCAGCAATATGCAGGCCACGAGAGGAGTGTCGAGGCTATTGAGTTGGCCTATGAGAAGATAATTATGAAGAGTTTTAGAGAGAGAAAGAAGGCCAAGATGAACCTAAAGAGTAAGTTGAGAAACAAAGTGGATGAGTCACCTTCGTTTAAAAAATTGCTTAGTTCTGTGGAGGTACCGAAGATCGATTTGATATTGAGGCGGCTGTTTCTTTTTGGGTTCATGGCTGTTTGGAGTGTGATGTACTCAGCCCAGACTGGCCCTGCTTTCCAGGTAAGTTTATTTTTCTTTTTTGTTGAGAAAAAATGTTTCTAGTTTTGATGAAACTTTTTCACTGGTATATCCCTTGATCAGTGTTCCAGTTCTTAAACAGTCTTGTTGGGTAAATGGCCAGGTCTTGATGATCTCCATTTCCCTTCAATTTTAGTGTAATTTAGAAAAAAAACTTTATTTCTTTTGACTGGAATATTAGGGGTGAGGATTTAATCTAATACATTTATAAAGTATACTAGAAGAATGTTAGTTGTGACTTAATTTAGATCTGGTCATTTGTATACAACTTCTCCCAATGATATGTATACATATGCAGTGGTCTGCTCAGCTCTAAGCTTTATCTAACTAAATCTACAAGCAGCAGTTGAGACATAACTTTGCACTTTTTGTATGGTTTCAACTTTGAGTAGATGTATATAATGAAATTTCTTATTTATGCATACAATTTGCCACATGGAATATGACCTAGTTCTGTTATGTGTAGGTCTTTCTTGCGCTTCTGTCGTGCATATTTTTTCTTAATGATAAAATGAAGGATGTTAAAAGAGCCTGCTTCACTGGGTAAGAATTTCTCATCTTTAAATTACTCTTCCCAATAAGAATGTTTATCTTTTTTCACAAGTGATATTAATTTGCAACTTAACCTAATCATCTATAATATTGTCTGCATTGCAAGGTTTGTAGTACATTTAGATGTGAGATCCATGAAAGCTGGAAAATAAAATTAACTAGTAAATTAGTGATCATACAAGTAGGACCCTCCCTGATGGAAATTTTAACTTTAGCCCTCTTGTTTTCAATTTTCTCTTGGCTTTTATTTTTTAATTTTTTTTATAAGTGCTCTTCTTTATTTAATTTTACAGCAGATTGCAGTATTAGCAGCATTAGCAGCATTTTGTAACTCAGGCATATATTGAGTCTTAAACATGAGGTCTGGCCTGATGGTACAAAACATAACTCCTTGTACAAATTGGTCCCCCCCATGAACAAGCATGCACATTATCTTTGAAAGTGAAACACATTGAGTGAAAATTTGCAAAATAAAGTAAAATGTGGGACTACAATAAAAGTTCATTTCTAGAATAATGTTTTATTGATTTGTATTAGGAGTGTCAATGGATATGGTATGGGTCAGATAGAGGTGTTTTTGTGCTAGTACCCGTTTGAAGTTGGTCTCACCCGTACCCAAATCTTACCCACTGAGTATTTGGTACTCTGCCCTTGCCCGTTAAGATTAACATCTGACAGATGAATAAATTATATAATTTAATCCAAAATTATAGCGAAGAAATAAAATATTACTTTAAAGCATTTTAGTACATGATATAATAAAATATAAAAAATGTTGGTCAATTTTTTTAAACAATATAAATTACTAATTAAATTAAAATTTCTAAAATGTTGTATAAATTAATCTCGTCATAAATTACTAAATAAATAATACTATATAAAATATTATATAAATCAATCACGTCATAATAATACATATTATATGGTATGTACAAATAAAGTTATTAAATATGATTTTGTATTTATCATTTACCCTATAGGTAATGGGTATGAGATAACTCTTATTCGATAAGCTAGCATACCTTTTACCCATTAAGCTAACAAAAAATTCCTCACCAGTTTTCTTTCCGATTTAAAAAAAAATGTTTCTTTTCCGATAAGCTAACGGAAAAGGTTCTTACCTGTACTCGTCTTATTGAGTATAATGTGGATAGGGTAAATGGATAAAAGATTTTATTGACACTCCTATTTTCATCCTCTTTGCAGATTTGGTGCTCTTGTTGTTGGTTGGGTAGTGGGTGCCACAATAGTTCCTCTAGTTCCGGCGTACATCTTCCCTCCTACCTGGTCCCTTGAGCTTCTTACCTCCTTTGTAGCTTATGTTTTCTTATTCTTGGCTTGTACCTTCCTCAAGTAGGTATCTTATTTAGGCCCTTTGCTTGTGATACAAGTATGCATAGCTCTATTTAGTCGGACAAATGGTAACCGGGGGGGGGGGGGTGCGGCGGGGTGGTGTGTCTTTTGGAAATCAATATTTTATTCTTGTCAGCGGCGTGTTGATTTTTCATGTATTTAACAGAACTAGTATTTTTGCCATCTTTTTAATTACAAAATCTCATCAGTGATTATTTCAATAGGTTTGCTTATTTCAATTTTTATGACTATTTTGGAGCAACTTGGGCTCCAATCTACTCCTGTAATTGGGTTTAGTTAGGGAAATGGAATTGTCTTTTTGGGAAGGTGGAATGGTTGATTTAGGTTTTGGACATAAAGCGCCAACTGAAGTTTTGTATATATGTCTAAATTTGTAACATTTTCAGGCTTCGACTGCCTCATTGAAGCCTGTGAAGGTAATTCACTCTTCAAGGTTTTTTTATAAACAAGTGTTAAGCTGTGTTGAAAGCAGATAGATAAAATTAGCACGAGGTTCACTCTCATTTAATAAAAACAAAAGAATTGTAAGTGCAGAGAGTATAGATTTTTTATTTTTTATTTTGGGTTAAGTGCCCTTAGCCCTGATACAATAAAAGCTACAGAGTTTACAGTTGCATGAGATCATGCGATGCTACCTCCGATGCTAGATGCCCACTTACAACTCATTAAGAAACAAAATATAGAAGAATGATGGTGGGTTGAAGCTGAGGTAAGTATCTCCGGGTACCTGAAGTTGCAAAACCTTTTCCTAGTGCATTACTGTATTGTGCTCTTTGGCACGTCTCTGAAAGCTGCATTTATTAGTTCTTTCTTTTCTTCCTGTGTTTCCATCAATGCCCTGGAGGTTGTCTAGTCTGGTAACATCGGAGTCTTCCCTTAGATTGAGAAAAGAGATCAGTGCTGCAGTCTGAGTGAAAGTTCAAACATTCTTGAGTACTACTGACGAGACAACTCCAGTGCTTGGAGCAATGCAAGCAAAAAAAAAAAAAAATCATATTCAAGTGCAGAATTTAGGTGTACCGGTCCACATGCATAATGTACCAGTTGGGTGACCTTTAGAATTATGTAACCCCAACCTCCATTTCTCATCTTCACAGATGAAGCATGGAATGGAATAATACTCAGAAATATCAGGATGCATGTCCTTTTCTTCCAAGATATCATACTGAGGAATCACTTCACAAATAATTATTTTGAATTTTTTTTTTTACAATCTTTAAATATGAATTTAATTTCATGAGCATAATTTATATGATGCGTATATTATGTCTATAAGAAATGATGAGATTTAATGTAAGTTTCACAGTATATGAAGTAACTTAAAATTTCAACAGTTTGAAATTAGTGGTTTTTAGTGCACCATTAAATAATACTAAATTATATAAAACTTAATTTAGACTATTTATAAGTCTAATGACATACTTGTATGTATTCACTTTTTAATTTTTAATCTTATTTGAATTGATTTGAATATTTATTGCTAAGATTGTTAAGATCGTTAAGAGATCACTCCTTTATAATAACATTATAAAAATATTGCCAACTATTGTTAATTTTGTTCGTAAAAAAACGTCTCTTGTTCAACACAGAGTTCGTTCTTTTATGCTTTAAATTTCGTATTAGTTCATTCTTTGAGTATATATGGTTCATCTTTCTTCATGCGTTAAAAGTCTGTCTCAACGCACTGGACGAGATCACGAGACAGATTGATTTGTTGACAAGAGCGAAGCAATTATCATATCAGGAGTCAGGACTACTAGAATGTCCAAACTCTAAACCAATGTTATCAGAACCGGACCGAACAATGACCCAGTAGAGCTCCGGTTGAACCGTTTATTGGTCAGACCAGTGATTCAATCGGTTCAACTATTAAATTTTTTTCAATAGTCTTATTTATATTGAGTTGCTATTTTTACCTTAATTAAATATCAGTTACAATAACAGTCTATACACAACTTAATTTGAGCATCATTCGTTGCATAAATTATTCAAAAAATAATATTTATATATTTATTTTCAATTCAAATTGATGCACACCAATATTTTTTTTATAAAAATTAATTACTTGCTCATAATTGTTTTTTTTTTTTTGCATCAGCAATCTATAGTGTATTTGATTTCAACGACGTTAAAAGAAAATAATCATAATAAACCACTTGTGCTTTTTGCCTTTCTCGAGTTCAATTAAAAAAAAATTAAATATTAAATGATTAATAGGTTACTGGGCTAATAAAAAAGGGGCCTTCTTCGAGTCCAATTGGACCGTAATTCTCACAAAGGTTAAAGTGGGTCCCGCCGTCAGAATCACCTTCTTATCCTTTCCCCTTTTCTCTATCACGTTTTCGATCTCTTCTTCATCCAATTTTGTTGAATCTCAAATATATTTTGAACCGGATTTTTTCACTGAATAGTCCAGCGATTCTTTAATTAAAACCGGTCGAATAAATCGGTTTTCACCGGTTCAAAAGCACAAATGATCCTCTGAGTGAACCAAACCGGACAGGTGACTGGATCCGGTTTTTCCGGTCCACCCGCCCGGTCCGGTCCGGTTCTGATAACACTGGTTATCGAGCTTTCCTGCTTTGGACTTCAAAAAAATTAAAAGCCCATCCATTTCATCCCTTCTCGGCCCAACTTCAGTCCAAATTCGCTGAACCCCCATTTCCATCGAGCTGCCTCTAAAGCGCGAGAATGAAAAAAGAGAGCGGTATCACCATGGCCGTGAGAAGAGTCGTCGGAGAGTGTTCGAGAAGGCTAAACCCTCAATGCGACCGCCGCCAACTCACGTCTTTTTCCCGTCACTTCTTCTCTACCGAAAGTGGCGGAGATGTGGTCGACACACCGCGAGTGAAGATATTCGACCGCGAGCTGAAGCAAAAGCACCGAGATCGCGCCGCGTGGCTGATGAGTGGATCCGATCAGCTCCTTGACTCAGTCGCTGACAACCTTCTTGACCGCCTCCAGGTTCTGCACCAGTCGTTTTATTTTTTATATATAACTAATTCAATTATAGGTAAGGCCTTCAAGGTTGAAGCAATCACATTTTATTGATTGGGTTTAAAATGGTCAGTATTATAACTTGATGTTGTACCAACATTATACATTTTGAAATTGAGGATCCAGAAGCAGGAATTAGTCCAAAATAGCAGCTTTCCTTCATGTGATATATTTCATTTATAAGGTCCTTTGCAATTATTGGCACAAACAAACAAGTAAAACTTAGTGTACGATGGAATTATTATTTGTTTTTCCTTTGTAGGATTGTAAAAGGAATTTCCCTACAGCACTGAGCCTGGGAGGCGCGGGTGAGGCTGTGAGGCGCTTATTGCGGGGACGTGGTTAGTTTTATTTTATAACCATTTTCTTATTGTAAGTAGTTTTAATAAAAAAATCCAAAAATGTAGGCTTTCCTATGTGTAACATTTGCTGATTATCAGGAGGAATAGAGAAGCTGATCATGATGGACATGTCGTATGATATGGTGAAAAGATTGAAGAAATTGGAGGAAAACCTTTCTGAAGAAAACTGTGAAACTTTGTATCTGGTTGGAGATGAAGAGTTTCTTCCGATCAGAGAAAAGTAATATTCTCCATTTTAAGTGAAAACTGTGAAACTTTTTTCTGGTACATTCCAGCAGACTGGTACTAATAAGCACATCTATAGAAAATCAAGAAATGAAAAGGAGATAAAAAGGAAAACAAACCAACACGAAATAAATGATGTACGGACTGTTTGCTATGGTAAAGTCTAGCCAAACAATGAGTTTTCTGTATCAGCTTATCAGTTGTTTTTTTTTTTTTTTCTTTTTTTGACCCCTGAAGCTCATTGGAATTGGTAATAAGCTGTCTAGGGCTTCACTGGACGAATGATTTACCTGGGGCAATGATACAAGTATGCCTAATCTTATTTTCTCTTTTCTTTCTGTCATATTTTTATTTATTATTACAATTCCATTCAAAAGGTGACTTGTTCAAATGATTAGATGATGTCCTTTGTTCTATTAAGATGGGAGCCATACTTCTTGCATTGTTAATTTTGTTGTTTGTAATAATGACTATTTTCACAAATTACCACTAGGGAATGTCCATATTTTGTAACATGGTTTACTATGCATTTTTTAACAAAAAGAAATATTACATTAGTATTGTTGCATAGCTCTATCTAATTTTAGTAGTGTTTTTAGTATGAGTGCCTTTCTATTACGCCACTTGATTGTGGGGAGTAATCTATAAGACCAAAAGTGTATTGGACACAGCTGCAAATATGATAACACAAGGGGTGCTATTCGTGAGGGAAAAGATAATCGCCAACTCTTTCTGAAAAATTGGTTTTCTGAAAACAATGGCAGTGCAGATTATCATTGAAGCCTGATGGGCTGTTTCTTGCGGCTATCCTTGGTGGAGATACTTTAAAGTATTTTACAAAATCTCTATGAATACTTATACTCTTTCTTGTAACTTGTAATGTTCTTAATTTTGTATCTAACACATCCACAGAGAGCTTAGAATAGCATGCACAGTTGCACAAATGGAAAGAGAAGGTGGTATCAGTCCCCGACTTTCTCCTTTAGCTCAAGTATTCCCATTTTTATTTAATGAGTTTTAGTTTTCTCATCTGAGCATTTTTTTTTTCTTTCTGTAGCTGCCTACTGCTAGCTCCAAGTTAATTGAATTAAAAGCTTTGATTGAACTGTCCCTACCTTTTCATTATTGACTGAACCGATTTCTTCATGACTAGTTAGTATAAACTTTAAATCCAAAATCTAATCCTGTTGGCTTGATGGGTTCAACTTCAGCTTATGAGGAAAAAAAAAAGTAAGATGGAGGGCAAAATCTTGAATATACAGTGTAGATCACCAACCAAAAATTTTGGTCTAAAAAACCACCCATTCTAACTTTGGCTACTAGCAATTCTCTGAAAAAATTGGGTGTTACCTGCATTTATGACGAATGACGGGTGTTATCTGCAAATACAATTAAACATTAGGTTTAATTTGCATGGACCTATCTTTTATTACTAATTTTCTTCCTCTTTGGCGGTTCTAATTTTTTTTCTTCTAATGGATATAGGTACGTGATGCGGGTAATCTATTAACGAGGGCTGGTTTTGCACTTCCTGGTGTAGATGTGGATCAATACACCGTCAGGTACAAAAGTGGTGTGTACCCAATGTTTCAAAACTTACTTTCCATCCTACCTCTCTTAATTATAAATTATTGTTTTCTAGATCCTTTTAAAAGTTGATTTCTTTTTTTTCCTCCTCTTTGTTTGATATTTGGAATTATTAATAGCTATGGAGCTTGTTGAGCATCTTCGAGCAATGGGCGAGACAAATGCTCTTTTTCACAGAAACCCGGTACATAAGACATGCAAAATAGTGGAGTTTTGTTGTGGCCCATGTTAAATATGAAATATATACCTATAGCCTTGCAAAACATTAATGTTTTTGAGGAATAGGGTGATTTTCCTGGATCATCCATTATGTTTCAAATTTTGCAGAGCAATATAGGATATTTTGAGGTTTTGTATAAGTACACTAAAATTTGACCAAAACTATTATGAATAAAATTAAATATGATACATATTTGCTTCTTTTACACATAAAAATGTTTAAAACAGATACTTAAGAGAGACACGGCTGTGGCAACAGCAGCAGTCTACCAGTCTATGTTTGGTGCTGAAGATGGGACTGTACCAGCTACCTTTCAGGTTTGTATTGTTTGGTAGTTGTGTTAGAGCTTAATGTGATCAAATATTGGTATAAAATGAATAAATATTTATAGGTAATATATATGACGGGATGGAAAGAGCATCCATCACAACAGAAGGCAAAAAGGAGAGGCTCTGCTACAATTTCTTTTAAAGATATTCACAACCAGTTCGGTCCGAGCAATAACCAGTGACCATCTTCTATCGTTTTCAATTTGGATTGGTGCATTACTTCTGTTTCAAGATAGGTTATTTGTTCTACTTCAGCAATATTTATATTTTTATAAAGTACCCTCTTTCTCATAAGCTCTAGGGTGTTATCTTTTGTTCATATAAAGGATAGTGAAATTGAAAGTGGTGCATTTTCATTTTCGTGATCAGACTTTCACAAGTTGGAATGAAACTAGTTCTTGGAAGCAATAAATCTTTTTTGTTTATATAATTTGATTCTCTCTAAATGCTTATTTTCTTTTCCAATTCCTAGGGTTTTACATTTTTTTCTTGAAATTACTAGCTTTAAAAGTTATGAGAGAGCATTTGTACCTGTTTCCAAACACAATTATTTTGAACACTTCAATCACATCCCCTAAATTGGGAAGCCATCATTTTGTCAATACATTTATAGATTCCTAAGAGAAGGTAAAAATGGTCACACTTGCAAAGAAAAAAGCACCTAGCTTCCTAATTTTGCTACAGTTCCCTCCTACCCTTTTGTCTCGCCAAGCGATTAAAACCTCTGCTTGGTGTATTAACTTGCTGAAGACGATCCACTTTTCCTACACCTTCCAACCTTCTTTTAACCCAATTCAACGCTTCTTACTGCCACCTAGCAGCTTTTGAGATGTCTCAATTGTGAGAATGCAACTAGAGACCACTGTTGTTCCTCATTTCATTTAATTTTGATCTTGATTGCTGGTCTTCTGTGTTAGCTTTGGTTGAAACTAGAAGTTCTTGATAGGTTTATCCTTGTCAGCACGTGCCATGCGCACAGCATGTTGTATGAGCCGCTCGTGCTCTTTCAGCATCTCTTCTAAGTTCCCTCCAGGAGGCATTAGTGGGCCCGAGTAATGTATCCTATTCTTGCGTCCATATACCTGATATTTTGTTTTTAATTTTAAGTATTTCATTAGGTTCTTAACTATAGTGTGTGTGTGTGTGTTTATTGCAACAAGATCCAGTGGCATTTATAAAGAAAAAAGAATTTTGTAGTGTATAAAAGTCAACTGGATACACAACAATACAGAACCCTCTACTAATGGTAACATGAAACTAAAATATATTAATTAATGATCAATTAGCATCTATTGATTAACATGTTAGATTACCTGATGCAAAAGAAACTACAAAAAAGCAGTATGAAACAGAATTGTGATTCCCATAATACTGGTCAGAGATAAATTAAACTATAAGAGCCTTTGAAATGCATCAACTTAATGTGTGTAGTAGTACATATTAACACTTACCGTTTGATGATTATATAGCTTCACTATGAAGTTAATCAACAATTATGACAAACAACACCACAATCCTCCATAGTGGAAAGAAATAAATGGAGAATGATTGAATTGGAACTTACCTCAGAGGTGTTTCTGGCTCCTGAATCTTTCTTGCGACTAGAAGCTGCTCGGTCAAGCACAAGCTTGCTGTGATCCGACACATCAAGCTGATTATACCGACAATTAGTACTACTTGCCGTACCAATGTCGGGCTTGTAAGATCTGTGTGTTCTAAACTGAGTACCATTAGCAACTCTAGCAGAAGCATAAGTCCTATCTGGTACCGACTCAATTTTGGTGTAGCTCCCTGGTTCTTTAATTATGTTTGAATTGGTTATATCCTCTTGTGCTTTGTGCTTGTTGGTGCTGCTCTTTGCATTCTTCTGTTCCTGCCGTTTCTACATAGAAAAAGAAATGTATATTTGAGATGATTAGGGAATCAAGCACTTGAACACGAAAGGCATGCAAACTTGAGAGGAAAAAAAACACATGTAACAAGATATGATTATAGTTAGATAAAGGAAAAATTACTTGTAATTCAGCAACAGGGTCTTGTAATGCTTTTTTGGATCCTTGTTTCCCTGGTTTTACTGATTCAGCTCCTCGGCCACCAAGGCCCTCTTGCTTTTTCCTATGAATTCAATTAAATACGTTATAGAGCAAGAAAGAAAGAAATAGAAATGGATAGCTTGGAATCTACATATGCAAGTTGCATGCAAAATTTTAGCCACGAAGTAAGCTTTATTCTTTGAGAAAATCAGGTTTCACCAGCGATGTCTAAAGCAAAATTTACTATTCTTGCTTTCCTGCTACTGGCACCATAGCAGTCATGTTGGTACTGTTTGATACTTACATAGATTGCCTGCTCATCAATTCGACCATTAAATTATCTGAGTTCAATCCATATGCACTTAGTTTTTTATTTACTTAATAGAGGTTCAATTAAAAATTAATTAAATTTGAAATATCATGCAAAGCACAATATTCCTGTGTTAGTCTGCCAGTCACGTCTGATGGTGACATGTAAATTGCTGATTGGTACAGTAATCCTATCTTTTAGTTTTATAAAAGTACCTTATTTTCTGGCCACGTAGTTTAGCATCATACTCCTTGCTCGGTGGAAACTTCGGCAAACATGAACGATCGCATGCTAATGGTTCTGACTTGAAATACTGAAAAATAGAAGTATTTTATTTAACATTAGACTTATAATTAGTAAGAAATCGATAGATAGGGCTTTAATTAGCAGGATTTCTAGAAGAAAGAGGAAGAGAAAAATTCTAACATCGCTTTGGAGGGCAGATGAGGCTGTACCACGAGCCTCGGGCTCAATGGCCAGCAATGATTCGAGCAGAGACAAGGCTGAAACGGGGAAGTCTTTGAATGTCTCAGCCACATGTCGCCTGTATTGGTTTTGCGGCTTGAAGACTGTCGCATGTGATAGCTTTGCTCTCCTCCAATATTCCTCTGGCGGAGACCCACATAGCTTGAATATCTTGTGGAGTTGCTCAACCTATGAAACAAATGAAACGCATTAAAGTTTCACGAAGTTCATGCATGCAATTTGAGGTCCAACATATATGTGAGCTTCTCTATTATATGAATTCATTACTCCATAAGTGGTTAGGAATAGCTTTACAGAAGATTATATTGTGCGCTGAACATCTGGGCCACCTCTGAGGTGTATATCACGATACTATATATATATATATATATATTGTACCGACAAAATATTATTCAAATTAGTGGCCTTTTCTATATATGTACCTCAGTTCTTCCAGGCATAATGGGTTTTCCTGCAAGCAACTCTCCTAATATGCAGCCGGTGCTCCACAGATCAACAGCCACACCATACTCAGTGGCCCCAAGAAGGAGCTCAGGTGGACGGTACCATAAGGTCACGACACGACTTGTCATTGGCTTCAATTTACTGGGATCAAACAATGTTGCCAGACCAAAGTCACCTATTTTAAGTGTCCCATTATTGTCTATAAGAAGGTTGGAACCCTTGATATCTCGGTGCAGCACGCCATGTGTGTGACAGTGATACAAGCCCTGGAGCAATTGTTGCATGAAACATTTTATCTGCAGTGGTTGATCAAAATTTTAAAGTTAGATCACTTTCTCAGTAAGAGCCTGCACAATACAAATAGAAAAATGTAAAAAATCAATTATCTCATGCTATATACATTAGAATTAGATTACTCAATCACGGTAATACATTGAAAAAACACAGTTATAGATGGCCAAATCAGAGAAAAAGAGATATATGTAAAATGATTGTAATCTTAGACCTCGGTATTTTTATGTGTTAGGACTTCAGTCTGACGTAAACGTAACACCTACTAACGGTTTGCATGCTCCTAATTAGGTTTTTCAATGAAATTATGAATTATAAATTTACTCAGCAGTCAAATGAAGATTATTTGTCAGGTCTATAAAGGAGAAACTAAACAGTGAAATAGAAAATATTGGCAGAAAGTTGCAATCTGTCAATGATGTTACCTGTGGTTCAGTGAACTTGACACCAGGAGATGCAACAAGCCCAGCAAGATCATGCTCCATGTATTCAAAAACAAGATACAAGCTCTGTGACAAGCGGGAAGTGATGATGCCCTCAAGCTTTATAACATTGGGATGGTCGAGTCTACGTAGAATATTGATTTCCCTCGCCATGAAACGAACACTTTCTGGATCCATATTTACAAAACGTACTTTCTTCAAAGCGACAATCTTGCCGGTTTCAAGATCGCGTGCTCTGTACACACTGCTATAAGTTCCTTGTCCAATCTGAAGCAAGTAATTAATTGAAAATCAGTTAGTGTGCTTGGTTTACAATTTTTTTCAGTACCATTTCCATCAATTTCTTACTAGGAGTTGTGTTGTTGCCTGATGGGCCAATCCTATTTTCATTTGACGGTCTTGTATTAGTTTTCTCATTTCATAGGGATAAAATTGTACAATTTTCCTATTGAAGGTATATTTCCCAAATTGTAACACCATTACCTTATCCAATTTCTCAAAGGAATCAGCCTGTCTTGGCGACCACCCTCTAACCACCTCACCCGACACACTCGATAGCCAAGTAGGCCATCCAGGTGCTGTAAGATCACCTGAGAATGCACTCGGCACAGCTCCAACTATCTCTGACCCTACGTCCTCTTTCCTGTCTGTTCTCACCACAATCTCCTCTTCGCTATTCGCATCTGCCACCGTAGCCCTCCGTTGGTTGGATCCACCTTTTTTTGTCCTATTGACAGCAGCTGATGCTTTCGTGTCGATTGTTATTTGGAGGCCATTTGTGTCAGGTGCCTTCCTTCTTGATTTAGCGCGTGTTATTACTGCCTCGTCGTCGGTATTTGCTGGGGATGAAGATGGCTGCTCTTTTGTTGAAACTGCAACGAGTGGTTTCGATGACTTGCCGGAAAGGCCTGTTTGGTTACTTGGATTGACTTCATTGGTTATTGTGGCTGCTTTGAAACAGAGGCAACCCATTAAACGGCAGCGGCAGAATTTGAACCCTAACCTGTCTTTTCTAAATACCTTGGTTAATTTAAACATTCCTAACTACAATCAGCTTCTCCTGCAAGAAAAGTAAATTTAAAAAAAAAAAAAAGAATAAGAAGGAGATGATAAACTTTGTCTCGTTTTGAACGGAAATGGATAAATTTTCTCACTTTTCTCCAAGGAAGAAATGGACAAATGGAGAACATCAGATGTAATAAGCTCGGAAAAGAATAGAACTTCAATTATTCTTTCTTACCATAATTTTTGGTATATGAAAAATAACCTCCCTCTCCAATCCCTTGTTTTGAATGTTTTTGCAAATGGAGGGGAGGGGAGAGGAGGAAGGAGACGAGCGAACAAAGGACTTTTGGTCTCCGAAGATAAAAATAGACATTTCTCAGTTTTAGATGTTTTGTTTACTTGTGAAAACAGAGCAAAAACGGAAACAGAGGATCAGACCAAATCTCAGATAAATGGAAAGCTACGAGGGTTTCATGCTCCGAGAAATCCGTGGGACCAATAGATAACTTTTTTGTGGGCCCCTTATAAGATGCGCTCAGCGGGCATGATTTTCGTGGACTTGGTCTACTAGTCTGTGCAAGATCTTATAGTTTTACTTTGTTCATATCTTTTATCTCTATTCTTATATTAATAATTACAATTGAAAGATTAAAATTTCAAATTTAATATTAACTCTTCAATTAATAATATATTTTCTTTTAATTAAATCCATTATTTTTTATATAAAATTTTAAATTAAATTAATTAAAAATATACTCGTCACATATTCAGCCACATCATTACAATTAAAATTAAATAAACTCTTTTTTATTTGTTTCGTTACTTCTTTATATCTATACAGTTGCTACTGATGCCTTTTACTGGTATAGTAATTTTTTAGGACGGACATAGGTAAATTCTAAATTTTTTGTAATTGAATCCTCAATGAGCTCAAATTTGCATAATTTGATGTCTGAATAGATCTTATATAGCGTAATTTTTATAAATTACTTTTATTTGGGAAGCTTGTTGTACTAATTAGGTGGTGCTACATCCATTAGGTCTAGAGTATGAAAATTTTCTATGAAACAACTGTTTATGTAGGCCAAATAAAATCTTTGATAGAAATTTTTTTACACAAACACATAAGACAGTCTTTTCACATCATGTTTAATTTAAGCAAACTCTTTGTAAATAAGCACTTGTATTGTTCTACTTATTTTATCTTTGTATTTGATTTTTTTTTAATATGCAACTTTTATGAATTCGAGTAATTACTTAATCACTATATAACTCACTAAACCATCTTCAACTCATATGGACAAAAGAGCTTCCTTCTACTTTAATACAATGACTAAAGAGATTAACACTACTTTTATGTGAAACTATGCATATTTTTATTTTTAGCCCATGGCAAAGGTCATATAAATGATTACTAAGGAAATATTCTGGCCTTTTTCAAGTTACTTTGATTCCAATTTATGAATAATTGGTTTTTGATTGAAACCTCTGGTTCCCTCTGCATTGTAATATTTTGTTGATTTTTATTTTGGCAGGTCTAAATTATTCAATAAGACTTCCTCTGAGTTATACCATCAAGTATAAAATTGTACAATGAACTTCTAGGTTTAGGGTTTCTAGTGGTTTTCTTAACCGGTCGAATAGAGATTTAAAGAAACTTATTTGTACAAAATCTCTTGGATGTCGGCTACCATTCATGAAAAAGGCTCATATATATTAAGGTATATAAATGATTTTTGCTTCCTGAATATTCTTTTTTGACACAAAAATTGAATGCTTTTATTATGACATTATGAAGCCCTTAATCCTTTACTTGATTGATACATATCTTTAGGTTTGATATCATATAGTTTTATTTGACAGACTGTTTTTTTTTTTTATTTCAATAGCAAAATTTGATATTTCTGCTGTGGTCATTTCATTTTGATAAATTTTTTACATGTCCTTATAAATCTAATTTAAACTTATCATGCATAGAGATACAAATTTGCGAGCATATAATAGCCTTTTATGATCATATAGGAAATTCTCACTACAGCAGAAAAGACTATCAGCGACCGGTTTTTCGGTCGCTGATAGTCATGGCGCCGGTCTCTGATAGTGATTCCGGTCGCAGATATTCGATTACGGTCGCTGATAGTCCGGTCACTGAAAGCATTGTCGCAGATACTCTTCAGATGACGTCACCGGTCGCTGATTGATGTCATCCGGTCTCTGATAAGTTTTCTGCGACTAATATTTTTTTGTCGCTGTTGTTTTTTGCTGACGTCAGAAAAGAGTATCAGAGACCGGTTTACCGGTCGCTGATGATTCTATCAACATTTTTTTTTGTTTGTTTTATTATTTACATTTCTCCATGATATTTGATAACAAACATACAACATTACATCAATTAACATAAATAAGACAACAAATATCAAACATAATAGATATCAAACATACAAGTGCCAAAAAAACATAACAAACATACCAAAAATCAAACATAAATGCCAATCATATCTCAAATAATATCTAAACAAAACATTTAAACTAGATAAGTCATTGTATCATACCAAATAACATCTAAACTACACAAACCTATATCTAACTTGTCAATACCAGTACCGTTCTAGTTTGGTACCACCCTGATACAATTATTTAAATACAAGATAATTAAGTACCGTTCTCTGGCTTCGATCAAGGCAGCTTCTGAACTCAAACTCTCTTCTGAACTCAAACTAAATATTTAAATCATATTCAACAATGCAAAATCAAGCTCTAGTAATTATTAGCTAGATTAATATCAAATTAACGGAAAAAAAAATTAATCTAGAATCTCACTAAACGAGAGAGAGATCGAGCCTCTGCTGGCCCACTTGACGTAGGGCGCGAGATTCACGTAACGGGGCCGCCTCTGCTGGTCCACTCAAGCTCCTCCTAACCACGAATTGAATAGAAAATCGAATTGAGCAGAAATTTGAGAAGAGATTTGAGGTTCTAACCTGTTGAGCAGAAATTTGAGCACAAAATCACAGCAAATCACCAAAAATCACTGAAATTTGAATTGGGCGCGCGCAGGGGAAGATGAAACGCGGGGGAAAATTGAAAAAACTAGGGTTCTGTCTGGCGCGGGGAAGAAGGCTAACGCCTTTTTTTTTACCCAATACTTTCAGCGACCGGCAATGGCGCCGGTCGCTGATATGGTCGCAGATGCCAGTGGTCGCCTGATGAATGAAATTTTTTTTTTTTTTTGAGAAATTGAATTTCTGCGACCGGCGTCATCTCCAGTCGCTAATACCGGTCGCAGAAATTCCATTTTGCTGTAGTGTCTACATGTAGTCTTTGTAAATTTCTTGAGAGAAAGACATGTTTACTGAGCAAAGACTAATATTAAAAACTAGATGAAATCAACGATGGGTGTCAAGAAACTGTTGCACCCATCTTCACTACTCGATATGAAGGTACAATTTTAATAACTAACCGATTGCAATTGTTTATGCTTAACATGACACTTTTTTTTTATGCTATGATCCATTAGCTTATCCATTATTTTTCTCAAATGGTAAAGTTGGTTGGCACCCCAAGATTCCTAGAGCGGGTGTATCTATGAATTCTGTTACATAAGAATGCATGGATTACGGTGATGAAGCTGAGCAAGGTGAATTATCCATTAGCTTATACTTTAGAGTATTATCATTCATGTAATTTCAAATTTATTTGTCATATTAGTTATTTTTAAATTTTCTTTCAATGAATGCAGATGTCTCTAGATATAGAGGCATAAATACTGTTTCATAGATACCATGGCACTGGTTACACGATTTGAGCATTTAGATATTTTCCTGACCATAACTTGCAATCTAGATTGGAAGGCAATACATGATATCGTGAATTACTTCAAAGCAATAAGCACGATGAGAGAGATATATGAGATATATGTGTTCCTGTTGTAACGCACAGATACGATACTTGTAACAAGTTAACAACCTCCCTTCAACTCAAATGGTATACATTTATCAAAGATAACGGGACCAAGTTTTCTAGACTTTTTCTTTGTATTACACCATCTTAGAAATATTACTGGGCATACTATAATTGGTAACTATAATACAAAATGAGAAATTTACCAATACTATTGGCAAACTATAATGGATTAGGAGAAATCACTGTATTGTTGAATTGTTTACATGGGAAGCTAAACATCACATCTTATTTAACTATTGGCTGCTCCATCATTTGATTGTGCAATGAAACAAAAGTTTTAGTCAAGAAATTTAAAAAATCCATCTATATAAAATTCTCAAATTAAAAAAAAAATATGAGAATCATAAGTGTTAAAAATTAAAATAACGCTCTTTTTGTGGAGCTTGCAGGTTCCAAATAGGACTAGAAAATTTATTGTGAATACTTTACAGTTGGAATTTTTTAGCACATCTTTGTCTAAAAAAAAGAAATATTTAGATGTTAGTTTCTATATAATATGCCAAATATTACCTCCTGCGGAAGTTCTCATAACAAATTAAGAACAAAATTTATTTGGGTGTTATAGTTTCTAATACCGAAGGTGTCAGTATTTTTCTAAAAATTTAAATTGTAATTTTGCATTAATATCAAATTAATAGTTCTAGTTATCTTCATCATGTATATAAGAAACTTACTATTGACCTGATTAATTAGTGCAGTACATCTCAACTTTCACTTAGAACTTAAGATCTTGGTTATGGGCTTATGGCTATGGCAGAATGCAGTACGTTTATGTACACGTGGTAGACTTTGTCTAGAGAATTTGCAGAAGATAAAGGTAGGTCAATGTAGGAATTCTTTGTTATTGACCATGTCCCGGCGTTAACCCAAGCGGCGTTAAAAAAAACGTCGGTAAATAGCGTAGGTGCATAGATTGGCGAAGCAAACGCCGGCTTTCCTCTCGGCGCCAATTAATCACGCGCCAGACCCAAATTAACCCGCTCCAAACGAAATTTCCGCTCACCCAAACCCTTCTGCTTCTCGGCCTCCCGACCCAAACCTAACTCGCCGCCTCCGCACCTCTCCGCTCTCCTCAGTCTTCTCTGGCTTTATCCCTGCCTCTCTCTCCGCTAACCAGCCAAAGGTTGGAGTACGCCAGACCCCGACCTTTCTGCCCAGCGCTAAACCGACCCACCTCTCTCGCTCTCTTACCTCAGACCTATGGCCGCACCCTTTTCGCCCAGCCTTAAAACCTCTCCGCACCCTCTATCTCTCTCTCGCCTCAGACTGGCGCCAATACAGACGCACAGACTCCAATCCCAGCACAGACGCGCTCCACCATAGCTTCTTTTCGGTAAATCCCTCTCTTATTTCTTTTTTGATTCTATGCGGTGCCTTGTAAGGCTTGAAATTTGAACTTTGTAAATTACGAATTGTGAATTGCTTGCTGATTTTGCTTGATTGGGGCTCAAATTGCTTGATGACCTTGAAATTTAGGCTATGAATTATTGAAGAAATTTAGGGCTTAGCCCTTTGTGTTTGATTTTCTTGTTTCTGTGGTTGTTAATGGTATGTGTGGGCTGAGCCCTTTGTGTTTGGAATACGCTATTTTCTCTTTCTCTGTCAATTTCTCTACTATTTCCACCAATTGCAATTACTAACAAAAATGAACTAGAAAGTATAAATGAGACAAATTTGAAATCAGTCTGTCTTCAACTGAGGGAAGCCAATGTGCCTCAAAGTGAAAATGGAATTGGAATGGATTGGAGTCGGAGAAATGGAAATGAAGTTGAATTGGGAGATGTTAGTAAGATTGGAGAGAGTTCATTAGATGACTTGAACTCCAACTTCATTGTGGTTCATGGTCCTGGTTAGTTAAATTTTCTTATAACTCTCTTATGTATCTAAAAATTTGGAAATTGCAGTTCTATTTGTTGGGCACAAAGTGATCAATTGCAGTTTTATTTCCCGAGTTTACTTTCTAGTCTTAATCTGTTATGAAGTTTTGCACAAAGTGATCAATTGACTTTCTAATCTCATACATAATGTTTGATTCCCATCCATGTTTCTATAATTCTATCTCCTTTTCTTCATCTAGTTAGGGAGAAAAGAAATTGTTGTACTTCCATTCCTCTGTGATCATTGGAGCCCAAGATAATTGCAGAAGTTGATTTGTGGCTTAAGCATTGTTAGATGGAATCAGTTATTGCTTTACTGTTCTTTATTCTGTCTTTATTCAGTTTTTCTGGTTTTCTAAATGCATACTGGTAAACGGGTGCAGTTACTGGTATGGCACTGTTTTTTAGCACAGATGGCTCTAGTTGAGCTTGTATGAAAAGGTTGTATTATGGCGTGGGCTAATTCAACTATCTGGCAGCAACTGCCATAATTTCTTTTTTTTTATAAATTGTGGTATCTCTTGTTGCATGGGAAAAGGGATATCATATATCTGTTGTTTATGAAAAAATAAATGAGCAATATGCTCTTTATTTCCGAGTTGATTGACTCATGAACAGACCAAATTACTTATTTTGTATAGTTCCAGAAGAAATTTTATGTTTCCCAAATACAGTGGAGGCCAACTGTATGCTTCGGCCTAATTAAATCATACACAGTAAATAGTTTCCTTGTGAAGTCTGGGTTTCACTAGTATCAGATCTCATTATTTGGTTTCATTATGAATCTCTGAATTGATTGCTTTTTTTTTTTTTTTCTTTTAATGGCAGGAAGTTAGTTGGAGTATACAAAGCAGGTGACTTGACTATCTTATGTGATTCTTTTGTGACAGACATACATATAGTGATCTGTTTGACTTAGTTCCTGAATCCAAGTTCAGGCTGTGCTTGTTGAGAACTTTGGAGTGCTTATTTAGACTGATGTGCTCTTATTTGCATAATGTCACTTTGCCTCCTATTCTTAGTTGAACTTCGCTTTTAAGTTTCTCTTATTTTTCTACCTTTGAAAATCTGTTTAATGTAGGATTCAGAACAACAGACATCTGGCACTAACAAGGTCAATTGCACTGTATCTAACAGCTTAGTTGGCACTAAGCTGTATCTTCCGGTGAGCCAAGTTTTCAAAATCTGAAAATTGAAGCATTGGAGAGTTCAGCCAGTACTAGCACTTCATCAAATAGTGCTGCTGGTACTGGTTCAATGGAGAACTATTCCCCCTTCTATCAACTGAGAAAAGAAGCGACAGTGCTCGTTGCAATAAGCTAAAACATTTGATCAAATCTTTGGTTAAGTTTTGATAATATAATTGTGGTGTTCAAACTTTAGATTTATTCCTTTTAGTCTGGTAATATTGCAGTTTGAAGACTTCCAAATGAAGTGGGCATTTGAAAACTAGTCTTTGCTGGTGCTAACCAAGCCGGCGTAGGTGGATTCAATTGTGCTTATACAAGAAAACTAGTCTTTGCTGGTGCTAACCAAGCCGACGTTACAAACAATACCAGCAAATGGCGTAGGCTGTTTCTGTGCTTATCCAAGAGTATCCCGATTTGCCTAAAGTTTGGTGAGGTTTAAACTTATTTTATGTAATTTTATTATCAGTATTAGTCCAGCACCAAGTTGATATTATGTCATTTGTCTTCTTTATTGTGGCTACTGCTTATTTGAAGGAGAATGATTGTGTATATTACTGGCCAACTGAATGGAAATACTAAACCAGTCAAAGTCAAAGAAAACCAAGCCAATGTTCAGGTGTGTTTAGTTACAATTATATTATGTCATTATATAATGAAAAAAAAAATATGTGCAACTTTTGCATTATGTCCAAATAGTTCTAAAAACTTAATAGAAGCTTTGCAGAATTAGATGTACCTATGATTCAAGAGAAAATATTCACTATCGCTCCTATAGGCTCATCTCCAGATCCAGACCAGTTAACAAGAGAAATGTTCTTGTGAAGGCTTCTTCTGAGTTTAGCTATGTTAAAATGTACAATTTGTACTAGATCTACGGTTGAAATAGAGGTCAATTTTGCAATGTAGCCCCTTGTATCTGTTGAAAAATATATTCGTCCTACTTCCTTTACCCTGCTTGATAAGTTATATGTATTTTAATTGATTTTAATTTTCAGGGAAGTTATATGGTCAAATAAGGTGACTTAAGGATAATTTTTTTATGCATTGATTTTCATTTGTCTACAATAACTATTCCTTTTTATGCAGATGCTATGCCCAATAGCATCTCCTGGATGCTCCAGAACTCTATTGTGAAAGGTGCGACCATATTCTGTTTACCATTCCCTTTATGTTCTTTATAGTTCTGTCTTTGTGTATGTATTGGAAGCTGAACCAAAGCAATTTAAGGAGCAAATCAATTTAAAGCAATTTAAGATTTGGGTTGTAATGGGAACTGAAATTAGTACCAGTAATGAAGGCCTTGCCAGACACATCAAAAATTAGTACCAGTAATGAAACCTTTATTTCCCTTACTAAAGATCTGAAATCAGTTCCCACAAATGTGATAGATAGTTGCATTTTGTCAAATTGATTCAAATTCTGATCGGACTGTCTATATCTAAACAGAAATTATGTTGGATTGATTTTTCCTTTATTTTCAACTAGTGCTTGATGTAATTAAACAATGTACATATTTGATATGTGAAATGGAAGCCTAAGGGCATTTGTTGGCACAAAAAAAAAAAAAAAAAAATTAATATTTTCATGACTTTTGGCGGCGATTTTGAAGCGCCGGGAAAACACGTTTTTTTTTTATATTTCAAGGCTTTTAGCGGCATTTGCCAAGCGCCGGTAAAGGTCTTATAAACGTCGGTAAAAATAACTAAACGCCGGGAAAAGTCCATTTCGGACGGCGTTTGCCAAGCGCCGGTAAAGGCTTCCTAAACGTTAGCAAAAGAATTGCAGGCGCCTTCAAACGTCGGGAATGGTAATTTCGGGTGGCGTTTGCCAAACGCCGGTAAAGACACTTGGAAGTGTCGGTATAAGTCTTTGCCGACGGAGATATTCCTGGCAATTGCACAAGCGCCGGCAAAGACATTTAGTGGCGTTTTGCATACTATTTAGCGGCATTTGTAAGCGCCGGCAAAGGGTAGTTTTCTTGTAGTTTACTGGCCTAAATTTGACCGAACGGTTTATCTTTTCTTTATCTGGTGGTTAAATTCTGATAAGATGTGTAAAATACAGGACATTAAGGGGCGGACGCAGGATTTTTGTCAGGGCGGGGCAATAATCGGATGCAAATAGCTTATTGGATTCAAACCCAATAGGCTATCGGGTACAATTCAACATAACAAAAAAAATATCAATCAATATAATAAAAATTCTAAATTACTTGAAAAAAAAATCAACAATTCAACATTTATAGGGAATTTGAAATCAACATTTTGGTTCAATTTGGCAGCCTCTGCCTTTGAATTCAAAAAAAATAATAATAATAAAAACATTTTGGTTCAACTAATTTTCGTTATTTGGGATCAGCGTCTATTTGGGCTCTGCTAATTTGTTTCGCTCAAAGTTATATGAGTTATGTTCCGTTTATTAAAATTCCAGAATGGATTACAGGGGGGCAATTTGAATTCCAGGGAGGGGCAGAGGTCTGAAAAGCAGAATTTTAGCACTATTTTTGAAAATCCAACGGGGGGCAGCTGACCCCCTGTGCTACAGTGGATCCATCCCTGAGGACGAGGACAGTCCTCAGGAAATAAAATAGAGGGTTCATAGTTGTAATCTATTTATTGCGATTAGAAACAATAACTATGTATTACCAATTTATCACTTATGAATGAGGCTACGGTAATATGTATATTATGGATCGATGATATAGATTTATATTATTATTTTCCAAGTTTATATAGACAATTCGTACCGTTAAACATAATCTTCATATATAAAATATGTATGAAGATTAAATTTTACAATTTTTAGATACGTAAAAAATCACTGTTTTTGGATTGTTCATAATTATTAGATCAAATAATTTTTTATCTATCTAAAAAAGTGTAAAAAAATTCTAAGAAATGTACAATTTGATCTGTAAGTACATTTTTCATATGCAGATTATATTGAGCAACTCAAAATATGAATATTAAAATTAATTTATAAATCTTCTAATTTTGACTATTTGATCTTATACTAAATTGATTTGAAAGTTTAAAATTTTTGCATATAGACACATCATTTGTAAGGTAGATGAGTTTCAACGATTCAAATTTGTTATTTGAAGTTAATCCGATAGATTTTAGAGTTGAGTTCACTGAGAGACTTGGTAAACTTAACATCCTAGTTCTATACATTTTAATATGAAAAAAAATACAAATTAAGTATTTAAATATATAGCATAATTAGAGTGTTCTTGAGCTCAATTTACTTCAATTAACGAATCAAACTCATTAAAATCAATCTATTTCACGAGTAATGTGTTTACAAATTACATACAAAAATTTACCAATTTTCAAATTTATTTAGTGTAAAGTCAAGTTTTCAAATGTGTTTACAAATTACATACAAAAATTTACCAATTTACAATTTTATTTTGATTCATTCATTTTTCATTATTATTTTACCGTTTAACTTTATAGGAAATTAATTTGAAAACTTATTAATTTTGTATGTAAATATATTACTTTTGAAATAAATCAGTTTTAACAGTTTTAATTTATTGTATGAAACTAAACTGATAAATTTTGAAGTTCAACTCACCAAAATTTTGAGAGCTTAAGATATATTTATTAAGAAAATTAATTACCAAACATCTAAAGAGGACATAAAGTTAATATCAAAATGTTTTCTTAAAAAAATCGGAAAAATCATCCTGATTTTCAAGCAATACAGAGAAAAACGAATCATATATATTTAAAGAATGAAATTACACGAAGAATCCTACACCCTCAATTCTGAAATCCACCGCCTCCATCATCTAAGATTCATCTTCCATGCGTTTGTTTTTCTGGTTTCACCTCCAAACTTGGTGAAAAATTGAAAAACACAATGACAGAACTTGTTACGATGCTACCAAATCCAAACCGTTCACATTAAAATCGAACGCTCCCAACTAAATATTCGTAGCGGGACCTTATCCCATCCCTATATATCTCTCGTTACGACTTGGGTGATGTATCTGCCCGCCCACACTGACCCTCTCCCATGGAGGTCGAAACCCTCCGCCCCTCTCTCCCCTTTTCCTCCTTCCCCTCCAAGCGCTCACCATTCCTCCCCTCTTCTTTCAAGAAGTTCAAGTCTTTCTCCTTCTCTACTGAAAGTCGCCACGTGTTCCCGGAATCTCTCCCCTTGCACACCAAAAACCCCCATATTATCAACCGAAACCTCCAACGCCTCGCCCGTCAAAACCGCATCCGAGAAGCCCTCACGGTTCTTGACTATTTGGAGCTGCGTGGCATCCCGGTCAACGCCACTACTCTCTCATCACTCCTCCTATCCTGCGCCAATCGGAAATTTCTTACTTTCGGCCGTCAGATCCATGTGCATGTCAGGGTCAATGGCCTTGAGTCGAATGAGTTCATACTTGGTAAGTTGGTTTATATGTACTCCTCTTGTGGGGCCTTTGACGAGGCATTCGATCTACTTACCAAGGCTGAAGTTAAAAACTTCTATCCCTGGAATGCGTTGATGAAGAGTAGTGTGAGGAGTGGGCCCAGGTGGGACAGTTCCCCAGTTGAGGTATTCTCTCGCATGCGGGAGGCTGATGTTGCTTTTAACGAGTACACCATGTGTTGGTTGATCAAGAGTTTTGCTGGGTCACCGGCTCCTCGATTAGGCATGCAAGCACATGCACTGCTTTTGAAGAATGCTTTTATGGGCCACTCAGAAATGCTGCATACTTCTTTGATAGATATGTACTTCAAATGTGGGAAGATACGTGAGGCCATGAAGTTGTTTGATGAAATTCCTGAGAGAGATGTGGTGTTATGGTGCACTGTTATTTCAGGATTTGCATATAAAGGTTTGAAAAGGGAAGCTCTGAAGTACTTTCGGTGTATGTTACAAGAGGGGATAGATCTCAATTCAATTATACTATCGTCAATTTTATCAGTAGTTAGTGACATTTCTAACCGGAATTTTGGCCGCGAGATTCATTGCTATGTTTTGAAGAGGTATACCACGTATAATAAGTTATCATTTGTTTTGTCAAGTTTGGTCGACATGTATTGCAAGTGTGGAGATATGTTATCTGCTAGACAGGTCTTTTACGGGGTTAAGGAAAGGAATTTGATAATGTGGACCTCTCTTTTATCAGGTTATGCTTTGAATGGTCGACCTGACATGGCAGTAAGGTCAGTTGTATGGATGCAGAGGGAAGGCATGAGGCCAGATCTGGTTGTGATTGCAACAGTTCTTCCGGTTTGCACACAACTTAAAGCACTTAAGCCAGGAAAAGAATTACATGCCTATTCTTTGAAAAGATGGTTTTTGCCAAATGTTTCTATCTCCACTTGTTTAATTTCCTTGTATGCTGCTTGTGGAAGCACTGAGTATGCACAGAAAGTGTTTGACGGAATTGTTTGGAAGAGTGTTATTGCGTGGACATCCTTGATTGATGCGTATTTTAAAAATAAGAAACTATATCACGCTTTGGATTCATTTAGGTCAATGATAAAAGATAGCAAAAGACCAGATGCCATTTCAATTTGCAGAATTTTGAGTGTTTGTGGCACTTTGGGAGAAATCAAACTCGGAAAGGAGGTACATGCATATGCTCTAAAGATGCGCATGAGAGAAAACCATATTATTTGTAGTGAAATAATCACCATGTATGGCAAGATTGGTGATGTTGTCAAGGCACAGAAGGTGTTTGATGGAGTCCAATCAAAAGGGGTATTAACTTGTTCATCTATAATAGAGGCTTATGTGCTTAGTAACCATTACAAGGAGGCACTGAATCTGTTTGAGCGATTAGTATCTGATGGTTTTGTTCCAAATAATTATACCTTTGATGTTGTCCTGATGGTTTGCAAGAAGGCCGGGTACGATCATGAGGCGGTTAGGCTTTTTAATCTCATGGTCAGGGATTATGGTTTGAAGGCATCTGAAAAGAATTATGACTGTGTTATCGAAGTTCTTAATCGGGCAGGAAGGAACATTGAAGCCCAAAGATTTATTGATTTGAAATCCACTCTTAATGGATTGAATTGTATAGAAATCTGAAAAATTCTATTGTAGGGAATTCATGGATGAGTGTTGTCTTGTTTAATTTTGGTTTGCCAGTTGCCACACATTGTAACTAACAGGTATTGTTTTGACTTCAAGTGAATTTTCTAATTATTATCGTATCTTTGCTGACAAGCTTCATTTTTATAAATTATGAAGATCAAGACGTGTGAATATTTGACAAGATTGTTGTTCCAAGTTTAACATGCTTATAAATTATTTCCATTCTCAAATTATGCATTGAATTGAACCAGAAAGGAATGATTTGTTGAGTTATAAATTGACTTGGATCACACACGTTTGATTCTCTTTTTTTGAAATCCTGATTGTGGCAATGTTAGCACTCATGTTTGATTCAAGAGTGCTTCATAGAGACTTTTTAGCCTGTGAGAGAAAGAAAGGTAGTTATGCTTCTCCAAAAAAAATCAGTAAATATGGATTTTGCATTAAAAAAAATACTATTTTCATAAGAAAACCCAAAAAAATTTATGTTTGAGAACGTCATTTACCAAATTAAACTATTTAAAATGAAATTCAAATAGTTGGAAATTAAGAAAGCCCATTGTTTCAAAAATGAGAGTAGGTTTTATAAAATGGGTCCATTTCTATAAAAATCGGCCCATATCTACATAACTGTAATGATCTTGCAAGATTTGCAAAATTTCATAAATTTTGTAAAAGCTTGGAGCATTTTGGGTCATTATTTTAGCTACAGCTCAAACTGGGCCTTTTCACCAAAAATTCAACATGCGAATTATGCATACGATGATCTTGGCAATAATAAACTGCATAGCATCGTAATAAGATAAGGGTTGCATTTGTTTGTAATATGGATCGCCAGAAAAATTCAACAGCTTAGAAAATTCTTATTTTTTTTTATTCTATATCACAGCATGTAATCGAGCAGTCAACCCACTACCGATAAAAAAAAAAAAAAAATCTCAATTTGACATCGTTTTACTGGCGAAGTTGTGTTTTAATCAACTGCAATAAACATGTATAACATCGTTAATTCTCTGTTGCATGCAGTTATCAATTCAAAATTAACTACTATTCATTTTATAATCAGAAAATTTTCTGTTAATTTTGTAATAATAATTTGATCAAGGTAGGATGTGGATAAAGCATCATTAAAATCCATGACATAATCTGCCAACTGGACAGAAAGAAATTCCCCTTAAAAGTCTTCCTGATAAAAAAAAATTAAGTCTTTCTAAGTATCACTGCATCCAATATTCTTCAACCTTTTATTTTTAAGTGATAGTACGTCGTGTGAAGCTGTATCCTCCGATGATGCCCTTGAATTGTATACTTCAATGATACAAAAATACAAGTTAATTTGCGGATATAGGTAATGACATATTTTGTTTAAAGCAACCGGCGACTAAAACAATGAACACGTGTCAAATAATAGCTGGAACATTTCGATGGAACTTGTAACAAAATTAGAGGAACATATCGTATTTCTTTATTTATCATCATGATGTTTGAGAGGGACAATTCTGAAAATCAAAATTTCAAGTTTTCAACTATATGTTGTACCAAAAAAATGTGTTTATTTATCGTCACACTTTTGTAACAAAATTACAAAATAATAAAAGTGTATATGATATAAATAACGTTAACGTAGCTCACAATCAGTGATTTTTATATAGATTGTAAAAGTACATATATATTATATTTTACGATTGCCCAAAGTTGTTGAACTAATTAGCTGTCAATGAATTTCTAGTTTTCTACTCTTTTTTACAATTAGCGACCCCCTTTTTCTTTTTCTTTTTCTTTTTTTTGGAAAATATACGAAATTTGGTGCGAGACAAAACTCACTCGATTGGATCTTGAGTGAACTCTATTTTGAGATTTAAGATCGATAATGTTTTGTTGAACTTTATTATATAACCAATGACCTGACTGAGTTCAGTGGTTTCTAATATAATTGGGATGATGTTTCAAATTTAAAAAAATAATAATAATTGAAAACTTGTTCTGAAAAGAAAGATCTACCTTTTCAATTAAATTCACTTGAGAAATATAATGAACACATTAGCAATTTAATTATTATATGTCCTAATTGTGAGTAATGTGGAACTGTCAATGAAACAAAATAATCATATATATTCTTTCGTGTAGGATGTCAATAACAAAAGTCACTTCATGCAGAGCTAACTCTCAATTAATGCTACAAAAAATACAGTGATTGCAGTTCATGCAGAGCTCAAACACAAGTCACTTCAAGTAATGGAGCTAAAGATCTAATCAATTTGGCCATCTGATCTTAAGAATTTTTCAGATCAAGTCCCGGTGAACAATTCAAGCAGCCCAGACACTGCTCACACAATGGACCTGCTGCCGTCTCTAGCAGATGCACCAAACAATACACCTCAGGATGGTGGCAGTGGCAACCACCTAAGTCCAATGTATAGAGATGATCCAAATGAAGATGATGAAGTAAACTAGGAAGCCTTAGCGTAGTTTCTGTTACTAGTTTTTAGTTACTATGTTTGGATAGTTTTTCTGCTTTTCTACATTTGATTTGTATGCATGGTCTATTTTTGTACTTCATTTTTTATGTTTTGTTGTATGACTTTATACTTCTTGTTTTGGCTTCCATTTTGAATATCATGTTAAGAAGTATTTTTGGTTTTATATATGAAATCGGTGGTAATCCACTGCTTTTCAAAAAAAATAAAATAAAAGATCTAATCAATCTGATAAATTTGACTAGTATACCAGCAAAAATGTGCTGCTCTGCACTGGCCTACTTGAAATTGGGTCGTTTATCCTTTGACGAGGTAGGTAGATCTTTGCATCCAGAAAGCTCGAGAGCATCGCAGTTGAACAAAATAAAAATGGCTCAATCATGAGCGGGAGCAAGAGTACAAGAAATAACATAAATATTCTGATACTTTATTTCTATTTCAATTTTTCATCCCTCTGAGAACTACACCGCTACAGAAATGATTAGTCGAAAAATGATTGATTATTGTGTACTAGTTTAGGTGTCAGACGATTGTACTGCCCATCAATTTTTTCCATTAATGCTCATCATGCATGCATTGTATCAAGATAGATAGTTCATCAGGTCCCTTAGAAAGCTGTCTCAAGGCCCAGCTCCTTCAATCATATCCTCTTACTCTCCGTTCAAATTATTAATGGAGATGTCCTTGCTCTGTTACTCGAGTTGGGGGCTTGACAATGGAGCATTACATCGTGTTATTTACTTCTATTCGCGATCAGGAGCATAGCCGGTGTTTTTATTAGAAGTGGGTAATAAAACTTACTGGTACATGATTACAGACTGTCGTGAATTAATTAATTTAAACTATGAATTGTCAGTGAGTAGACAAAAATCTAATTATATATATATTTATATTATGTTTTCAAAATTAAGAGAAGATAATTGTCTATTTCTAGTTCAATATTTCCGTTATTGTTTGCGATACACCTCACTTAGAGAAGAAAATTAGTTATACCGTTATCAGTCACATCACATCACGTTACGTATGTGGATCACGTGACGTGACTTACGTGTTGCGTGACGTGACCATTAGCAGGACATAACTGTCTTCTACCATCTTAGTCGTATCATATCACGTCACATAATTTGACTCGGTCACGTTACGTCATGTCATGTGACCAATACGTGACCAATACTTTCAACATTATTCTTAATTATAATTTATTTTGCAATAATTTCTTATTTTTTGTACATTTTGTTATTATTTTATTTGAACTAACTTAAATATGAAAACAATAATTAAACAAAAACAATCACATCACATGTGGTCACGGTTTGACCACACATAACATGACTGTCTTCCATCATTTTAGTTACATCATATCACGTTACGTAGAATTAAATTTTAATCATGTAACATGATCAAATCACAACTATCAACCATGTCACGTCACTTTTTTTCTTCTCTAAAGTTCTCGCTTAATCTAAAAAAAAAAACATAAGAGATAAATTAATACTCAGGCAGTTCATTGGGACGATTAATTGAAGATGGATGGCAAAACAATCACAAGTATATCGAATGGTTGTAGCGACCGAATATGTCCATTTCAATAGAAATGGCTGCGGAGAAGGCAGCCAATTTTATTTCAGAGTCCCGAAAAAAAAAAATCTGACAGAGCACCAGATCCGACCGTACATGGGTCTACCTCACTAGAATCCATTTCAAATCCAATAGTGGTCCAGATCTAATACGTACCATCAGATGGTATGTTCTTCATATGATTGTTCTATGATTAGAAAGGGGTGTTTAAAGGTCTAAATTGATAATGATGCATGAAATGTGACTGGTGAGTTTGAATGAACCTTGAGATTAGCGAGGTTAGAAACTAATTTAAAAGTTCATAATAGCCGCTAATTTAATTCAAGAGATTTTGAATATGAGTTGTGTCTAAATATGAAATAAAGTATGTGATAGTTCGCTCACCTGAATTAGTACTATTCTCATCCATTCAGACACTACAATGCGATTCATCATTTAAATTCAAATTGTTTAAAAAAAAAATCAATTTTAAAAATTTTAGTCATCAAATTGAAAAGTCATTAGAACTCAACTATTTCAAATTTAATATTATTTGTCACAGAGTTAAGACTTTAAAATTATCTCAAATTTGATATATTAGTATTTAATGAAGAGGAACATATTTGAAAATTCTTAATTTTTCAGTTGGACAATATTATATTATCAAAGATATACATGAATTTTTTGGTATGTTATGGTATGTCTGTAGTACTATTAGTCAATATTATGATATTCAAATGTTAAACTTAAAGATTGGTTTGTTGTATTTCGATAAAAACGAATTTGAGAATAATATAGTAGCTGAGTGCATAGGCGGACTAAATAATAATGGATGGGTGAATCGACCTTTTATTTTTTCATCTTAAAATTTTATATTTATATAAGATTTACTATATAATTTAAATTAAAATATTATAGTATTATGAAATTGATCTTCAACTTTTTATATTTTTTTATATAATTAAATTTCATATATATTTCACCTTCGTAGTTAAAAAGTTTGATTCTCTCTGTGATTGAGTGTGAGCATATAATATATACCTACTAATCTCAGCAATAACGGGGCTTCTATCAACATTCTCAAAAAAAAAAAAAACAATGAGAGAATATTGTGGTATGATAGATTCCTTTATTTATTTTTCTCCCAAAACTTCATAGTATGGTTGTCAATGATTTTTTTTTCCCTCTCCCAATTTGTAAGTAGCTGTTCTAACTCAATTAGGGAGGTGTTTTGTTTAATACTTGTATCTATTACACGACTCAAAACTCATACAAAAACAAAATATACGAGAATATATACAGTGACGGAATTAAGGGAGTGCGAGTAGGGACCAGACACTATCCATAAAATCTGATTTACTTAATTAAAATACTGTATATCAAAGAAGTAATGTTCACGTGGTACGTCAAATTTATCAAATGAATCCCTCCTAATTCTATCCCTGAATATATATACTCTTTTTTATGTTCCAAGAGATGCGTCACCGAATTATGAACTATCTACCCTACCAAAGGTGGGGGCTCTATTCATTGGGGAGATCTCAATCCATACTTTAGTTTGATCTCTAGGGCCCATATACAATTTTTTTTCCAAGATGCCAACTTTGTTCCTTGATATCTGTACTTTAAGATTCGCGTCAAACCATACGTGATACTGAGATCCGACCAACATCCAAATTCGGGGGTTGGCCTCCAGGGCAGAAGGATGGGATTTCTGGGTGCAATTAAAGAGAAGGTAACACCTAAGCATGAAGCTATACAGCTATGGATTTATTTTATTTCATTAAAATGGAATATAATTAATATTTCAATAAATGGCCGTCTATTCAGTAATTAATACGAGTAAAGCTAATATACACTTAAGTGTACCAATGAACCCATACACTTAATTCTAGGACCGTACGATTAGCTTTGAGATTCGTGTATCACGACTTTTAAAGAAGCTACACGACTTTTAAAGAATCTACTCAAATCTCAAAGCTAATCGTACGGTTCTAGGGTTAAGTGTATGAGTTCATTGGTACACTTAAGTGTATATTAGCTTTACTCAATTAATACTATTTGGAAATTTACATTAATTGTACTGCTGTACGAGTAATTAAATATTGGTTATTTCTAGTTTTACATCAAACCTTAATATCAAAGTATAAAATGTAATTCATATTTCCTACCTTACTAAATATATCTTCATTTTTTTTTCTACATAAATTAGAATAACTTTGATTAAATTTTATCATTAAAAAACTAGGAGCACCAATAATCCTCACTTAATTCCAAAAATAAAAAGATTAAATATTTATATTTTTATTCAGTGGTGGAGAGACTTTCAAACTATAAATATCAAATGTGAATGAGGATTAACTATATAAAATTTTCATCTTATAGTATACATAGCATTTTACTCTAAACTATAAAAAAAAAATCAAGTACAAAATTTTTGAAAATAAATGAACGTCAATTGAGCTCAACAATCCGCCCCTGTTTTGATCAAGTCTGCATTGTCTGCATTAACAAAAGAGCATCTTTTGAGTTAACTCATCTCAGTCGTCTGATTTTAAACAGAGTCAATCCGGCCAAAGCTTATAATTTAGTGGCCCTTTAATATTAGTGTGGATCTAGTTAGCACGAATTTTAAAGCAAATTGGACCGTTGAGTTAATTCAGAGGATACGAATTCGTTTTGACCCGCCTTCCTTTTGGATCCTTTTTCTCTTAAATTTGGTAAGATGGAAAGAGTTTTTCAACTTTTTTTTTAATGATATATATGCATAAAAGTTTGAAGCGCACCTAATATTTATCAAAACTATGCGGGATTCGTCCCCCTTTTACAAATCCTCTGTAAGCTCATTTAAAACGTCAGTCATTGAAAATTTAAAAATAGTGTATACAATGAATGCATCCCAAAGACATTCTTCTTCCCTTGCTAATTAGGGCCTGTTCGGTGCGCTACTGTGTGCGTGGGAAAAAAAAATTCACTCGGACTGAATTTTTTTTTCTCACGAACACAGTAAAAATCAATTCAATTACTATATTCATTCCCCAGCCCATTTAAACGCCGATTGAACAGGCCTTAAGTGTGAAGCAAAACAATTATGCAGCAATATTTTTTTCTCTCGTGTCGGTGTCGCTGATCCATATTAGAGGGAATAGTAAATGTTAATTTAGTTTTAATTAAATTTTAAGTTACAAATATTTTTTGTCTATGTTAACAAAAATATATATTAAAATAGAGGAGGGATCAAGTTACAATAATTTTTGAGTTACAACAAGTTACAACAACGATTTTCTACTTTTTCAAAGTCCAAATCATCGATTCAAACCGTTAGATGTGATCTCTACAGTAAAACGTGCTTGGAGACCAAATTTTATATTTTTTGGAATTTTTTTACTATTTATTAAGATGGGTACAAAAGCTAGTCAAATTCAGACCATTGAATTTTGTACCCATCTTAATAAATAGTAACAAAATTTCAAAAAATGTAAAACTTGGTATGGAAGCACATTTTATTGTGAAGATCACATCTAACGGTTTGGATCGACGATTTGGGCTTTGAAAATGTAAAAAATGGTTGTTGTAACTCAAAAATTGTTGTAACTTGATCCTTCCTCATTAAAATATATGTAACATAATAAAAAGTTTTGTTAAATATGATATAATTGATCTTTTTAATTAATTTTTTGAGTAAAGATTGGAGGTCAAGTTATCAAATTATTTAGTATTTATAAGAGATTTTTCATTCAGATTTATATAGAGAGAATTGACTTTAATTACCACTACATCCAAAACTAATTCTCTTGATTTCTTTAATTTTTAGATAGAACAACTTACCATAACAACCAATTTATTAGTACACATTTGCCAAAACTTTCTTTTTCATTCGAGCTTTAAATGCGAATTAATTTGTGATAAAACCGACCAAACAATATCTGGAGCTTCTGGTAAGCAATAAAATTCTCTAAAGATACATTGTTGTTAAAATGACGATCAAACAACAATTTGAAACATTATAATTATGTTTGGTTGTGGACTAAACAGTGAAATAAGAGCTTTAGGTCACACTAAGTTGGTCTAAATTAAACCACCTCTCTGGATGGTTTAATTTTAATTGAATATGAGTCCTAACTTGTCATTATTTTTATTATTTTTAATCACTTTTAAGAAATATAAAATAAGTATTTTTTTTTATTTACGTATAAGGAAATTTATAACTTTATTAATTATAGAATCAATATTTTTTTTAAATGGCATAACTTTCTAAATCAACAGAATATGCAATCTAGAAAATAATTAAATAAAATATTTTTAAAATTATACTACAAAATAATAATTTTTTTGTTCATCAACCTATCATATTTTTGACAAATAAATTAGTACACATATAACTTTAATTAAAAAAAAATCATTAAATACAATGTGCTTCTCTAAGATATATAATTAATTTATGCATAGCTCGTTTTCTTGTACAATTTCTTTCAATCAAACTGAAAAGAAAATAAATACAAAGAATTGTTTTATTATTATTATTACAAATTTTGTAGGACAAAATAATTTGTAATATCAAATCATGCCTTAAGTCATCAAATTGTTATCAAACAAGGAATAATTTAAGTCAACGTATAATTTTAGATATCAACCAAACATTAATATTAGATCAACCTAAGTTAAAATAACCAAGTTAGGCCTCATTAACTTTAGTCCACAATCAAACATGACCTTTAATCATCTGAGTGAATCTATGTTATTTTTCTTTGTAAACTTTTACAATACTTTACTTTTATTATCATAAATATTGATTTCATGGATTTGAAATTTAAAACTTTAATTTGATAAAGGGCAAAGTTGATTCAAAATAGTCAATAGTATATTAAGGTAATGATCATTAATTAGAGACTCATATCCAATTTAAAACTTTATCTAACTGCTAATTAATACAAAGAGTGGCGTAAATATGCAAAGAAAAAAGCACCCACTGTTTCGCCGCATGTACAAATATTTGTTGGATGACCGAAACTAAGGTTTGATCTTTTAGCATTTGCTGACATTTTTTCGTTGATTTTTCTTTTATTTTTTTGCTGGCAGGAGAAGCTATTCTAATGGCCATTTTGCTGGTACACAAAAATAAATAGCCACTTATTCTCTAGATTCTAACTCTATTTTCAGTAATTTAATTAGTTAGTTTGTTATTATTTACAAGGACTTTAATTTCATAATTTGATAATCTCTTAAGGTATGTTCATCTAAAATAGTGATTTTGTACCTATCTATCTAAAGATAGTAAAAAAAATACAAAAAAATATAAAATTTAGTCTCCAAGTACATTTTAATATGGAGATCGTATTGATCGGTTTAGATTAACTGTTTCAACTTTGTAAACAATCGCAAAATCAGTGCGGCATTTTAACCCTACTTATATTTTAATTAGGTAATTTGATAATTAATTTTGACATTGAATTCTACATTTTAGGGTATTAAAAGTGGTACTTTAAGAAAGCATCTAAATCTCCAATTAATTCATCTTCAGAAGAATCAAGAGGTGAAAAACTTAATGCCCATAATTATATGCAATAACCAATTGGTTCACCTCTTGATATTAATTGTATCACAACCTACTAATAACTAGCATTAAAAAATTTTAAATCATAATTTCATAAAAAAGAAAACAAATCGCAACT
This sequence comes from Carex pumila, assembly GCA_033356055.1. NCBI lineage: Eukaryota > Viridiplantae > Streptophyta > Magnoliopsida > Poales > Cyperaceae > Carex > Carex pumila. Next base: position 165,682 of record JARJHM010000157.1, read on the forward strand.
ATCAATCTTATTCTATGTAACGAAAAGTAATTGTTCATCAAAAACTACAAATTTTAAAATCCATGTGATACAATGTGATACAATTAATATCAAGAGGTGAAAAACTTAATGCCCATAATTATATGCAATAACCATTTTTTTCAGTATGATGGATTTCTACTAATCGAACTCTAAATCTCATAATTTATTATGCATATGCATTTTTCAGTATAGCAAACAAAATCAACATTCATTTTTGTCGGTAAAACTTTTAAAAACAATAGTGTTGTAATAAGAGGGTTATAATGGACATAATTGTTGGATATATGCAATCTTTCATTACTTTGCTGATTGTCTTTGCAAAACATATATTACTTGAATTTAACTTTTCAAATTATTTAATTATGAGCCTTATTGATTTATAAAGCATTCATATTGAATAGAACAAATATGGAGCCAATATTAAATGATAGATCAATATCTTCCGGTTTATTTTGGTCCAATATGAGCGTGATCTGTATAGAACGCCTTGGTAAGTTTTGTGAGAACAAAGTGTATTAACCATTCTATGCGAGCATAGACGTATGAAATGATCAATACAAATTGAATTATTTTGCGAAAAGCCTAACTGCAATATCTATCCAACGGGATAAAATTTTTCCCGTTGAAATGGATCTAGCAAATATAAAGTCCCCCACTATATAAAGATTTATCATCGCTTCAAATTTGCTAAGTTAGTTGTATCCCACATTTCAAAATACATTAATTTGCAACTCTTGCCAGCTTCCAATGTTGAGTAAACTTACACTTTCATATCTTTTTAACATACTCAAATCCACTCGACTTTTCTTTTAGGAGATAGTTTAGTGTCTAGTATTTGGTTCTATAGCCTTTACTTCCTAGCCAATGCTCAATACATTTAAAGCTGTGTGATGATCCTCTGCGTAGAACTCGCCAGCAGCGGCTTTTAGGCCCAACATGTACACAAAGTTGGTCGTGACAATTCACACGATCTGAGATTACGTGTCACTAGTTGCATCATTTCTTTTGGAGTAATAGGAAAGGGGCATCGACTTACTCTGTTGTCAATCTGTGTGTCAATTATCTCTAACTCTACTCTATTTATTTTATCTGTATATAACTGTTTGACTTGTTAGTTTAGAAGGTTAACTGAAAAACATCAAAAGAGTTTCTAAAACTCTATTAAACCGTATACCGTTAGGACCACAATAATGTAGCATGCTAGAACTTTTCGGATGAAATCATATTTATAATTTTGTAATTTTTAAATTATTAATAATAATCAGATACGGTCGACATAAATTAATTTGATCATCTTTGGAAACAGTCTCACTTTTTTTCCTTCCATTTTGGAATTGTATCCTTTAGTTCTGTTTGTTCTTACATGAAAACTATTAACTGATTACTGACTTCTTGGTTTTTTATACCGATTTTTTATTACAATTTAATTCTCCTCCGTATGCGATCAATCAAAGGTACATGACTCAATCAAATTATAACGGACGGTCCAGATTAACTCTTTTTAACTTGGCACGAATCTCGATATGGATTCTCTGTAAGCTTCCATATAAACCGTATTGGCTTTTCTCCAGTTGGAATTAATCTGGGTCGTCCGTTTGTAATTACCTTTAGTGGTTTGCTAAACCCGTTAGGGGTTGAACCCGTTTTGCCCGGCCCGTACCCGTTACCCGTGGTACCCGTACCCGTTGCCCGGGTACAACGGGTAAACGGGTAGACGGGTACGGGTAATAAACGGACCGGACAACATAATTTTGAAAAAAACCCGTTGTACCCGTACCCGTCTACCCGCCAACCCGTACCCGCCTACCCGTACCCATCTACCCGTACCCGTACCTGACCCGTTACAAAATTTGAATTTCAAAATTTTTTTGGCGGCACCCCTATAGAATTCAGATCCAGTGCAATACCTGACTAAGTAGAATGAGATCTGAGTCATCAATTTTAATTTGGCATGAATCTCAAAACGGACCCCTATATCTAAACTCCATCCGGGATATGTCCTTTAACTTGGCACGAATCTCAAAGCAAAAAAAAATCAGAAAAAAACAGAAAAGAAAAAAAAAAAAAAAAAACCCGCCCGTACCCGGGATACCCGTACCCGTCAACCCGCAACGGGTACGGATAATAAACAGGTAGGGTAGTGATTTTGGGAAAACTACCCGTCTACCCGTTGCGGGTTGTACCCGTACCCGTCCTACCCGTCTACCCGTTACCCCTAACGGGTTACCCGGAACGGGTCACGGATAACCCGTTAGCAAATATCTAATTACCTTCATACAGAATTTGAGAAATCTCACGTTGAAATTCTGAAACTATCATTAGATTCCTTATCTAGCAGTCTAGCTGCCTCTGCTAGGCTTTGAAAAAAAAATATATATATATATTCTGAAAACAATAGAGAAGATCAAAACCGGGTCCACGTGACGAGTGCGTATCCTCTGAGATATCTCAACTTTTGCGTGACCGACGTGTCCGGTGCCTATTCGGGGGTGATGTAGGGGGTCAGTATTATGTGTGCTTTGAGATTCGTGCAGAACGTAGTTAAACGGTTGGGATATTACATAAAGTCACGCAAAGTTTGAGATATCTCAGAGGATCGAATTCGCCACGTGACCACGTATCATTAATGGAGTTTAGCACAGAGAACGTACGGAAGGGAGATTACCATCCGTGCTACGGTCTAGCGACACGTGTCCCGTCGGGTAGCCAACCACCTAAGATGCAGATGCAGCCCCCCAATTCATTTTTCTCTCCCTGCGACTCCGTCTCCTCAATTTTGAAAGCCCCCACAAAACCCGACGTCCTTTTATTGGTATCCAGCCGTGCGTGTGATAGCGACCACCTCTCTCTCTTTCTCAAGTCATACCATTAACCATTTCGGCCGAAATAACGGAATTAGTTGCTTGTTTCGGTTTAGGCCGAGCTGAAACGCTGCCAAAATTCTGCTGAGTTTATTTTTTTACTTTTTTATAATAAGTTGGCTAATTTATTTATTTTGTTCATGTTTTATGATTTGAAATTTATTTAATTATGAAAATATTTTTTAAAGTTAAGTCCGAATTATTTTAGCAATGTTGTTAGCTTTATTATGTTTATAATCGAATATATAGTCTGAGGAGCAATAATCTTATATTAAAAACTATTTCTAATAATGAACAAAATGTAAGATTAATTGTTTCACAACAATTCTACTATATATTACCATGTTTGTTTACTTCTTAATTTTCTACTCTGTTTTTTCCGTTTATTAATATTATTTAATGACATCAAATTTGAAATTAAAATAAAAAAAAAAACAATTAGAATCAGGTGGAGTGGATAGAAGAGGAAGTAGAGGATCCATTTGACTGAGTCTTGGTACAATTGAGTGCGTATCCTCTGAGATATCTCAACTTTTGCCTGACCGACGTGTCCGGTGCCTATTCGGGGGTGATGTAGGGGATCAGTGTCATGTGGGCTTTGAGATTCGTGTAGAACGTCTTTAAACGGTTAGGATTTTCCATAAAGTCAGCAAATTTTGAGATATCTCAGAGGATACGAATTCGGTACAATTCCAGATCAATATCTGTCCTGTTTTGTATTCTCTCTTTACCCAAAGTATGCACGAAATCCGTTCTCTCGTTGCCTAGAATTAATAAGCGGATAAATCCAGCTGTCTCCTCATCAGTACAGCAACTCCTTGTCCTCTCTCAGGCAGCAACACACATCCGGATATCCACTCCTCATTTATTCTCCATGACCTCAAGCAAGACTCGGTCTACCAAAAACTAACTAGTCAATTTTGGAGACTCGAGGTGAATTTATTTTCAACTGAATGTTATACTGAGTTACAATTTTCTTATGTACTCAGTAAATAAATAAAAATCTGTTTATAATGGTGTACTTAATTAATGGTATCACCATAATTTTAAATTCAGATGTTATTTTTCCATGTATTCATTATTAACAAAAGAGTGCATGAGAAGAAGAGGGATGCAAATAGACCTTGTTTGTGTTTGCTGTGCCAATTGTCCGATTGAATCACTTGCGCACCTAATTTTTCTATGCCCTTTTGCAGTGGAGGTATGGTTCTTTATTGCAACACACTTGAATAGACACATAATGAAAATTGCGGGTACTGTAATTCAGATTTGGGATGAATCATGGAATATGGTCAAACAAGAAGGGGGAATGTGCAAAAATGAATGGACGACGAGGTTTGCATGTGCCATGTGGAGCATATGGAAGAATCGCAATTGCATCATTTTTAGAAACAACCGGGTACCAGCACGAATATTGGCCAAAAGAAAAGTAGAAGAAATGAGTATCTGGCTAAGGAACTGCTAAAATAATGTTTGAATCAGTGTACCTATACTGTACCACTGTTATTTCTATTGTACTGATGTAGTGTAAGGAATATAGAGACAGTACATGATTTGTGTTTATTTTACCAGTGCTGTATAGGCGGCTTGTTATGAGTGCAGTTAGATGGTTGTAACACTTTGAAATCAATATATCTATGTGGCAGCTTCTGTCACATTTCCTCAAAAAAAAAAAAAAAAAATGAAAAGGTGGGTTGGATATTTTTGTGAATGATATGTTTCTCGATGACAACAGTAAAAAAAAAAGTTGTCATTTTTTTTGCTTTTATCTGCAAGCAAAGCTTCATTAGAATCAATTAAGATACAGTTTCTTTATTGCAAAAAAAAAAAATGCTACAAACAATTTGTTCATATTTATTAGTAATTTGTATAGCAAGCATTTGTATGTGTAAAAGAATTATAATTTATAAATAAATCACCAATAACATGAAATGAAACAATATCATGTATTAAATTTGAACATAAGATGTGAAGGTTTCTTTCATTATATACTCATATTATTGTATTTAAACATAATTTTATTTTATTCATAGTGTGATTATTCATTTCATAAATCAAATGGAATAATTAAACATTAATAATAGGAATTTTAAACATGAAGGAAAATTTTAATGCTCACAAAATCATTTTGTACAAGTTGATATTTATAGACATTTAAGTGGCAGAGTTAAATTTTCGAACTATGAGAATCAACAGACATCGAGGTCAATTATATAAAATTTTCTTATAAAAAATAATAATTAATTTTACAATACCATAACATTTTACCTAAATTATATAAAAGATTATCATAAATACAACAACAAAAACTAATACAAATCGCAGTCAATTGATTCTATTCCGTATACTTAAGTCCATCATTGCATACATCTTGATTCTTATGAAGTTGAAATCACTTGAAGTTATGTTATTGTTGATAAACAATAAATTTTTTTTTTTTTTTTTTTTTTGAGTAAAGCCCGTAGGCTCCAATTCTGCCCCCAAGCAGAATCGATCCCATGTCCGGGGACTATGCCTTTACCAACTGCCCCATGCAGTGGTGGCATAAACAATAAATTAAAGAAGTAGAACTAGAGTGTTTTTAAATTCATCAAATTCTTTGGGAGCTTAATTTCAAAACCAATCATAATGACTTTAAATAACAAATTTAAACTGTTGAAACTAATTTACTTCATAAATGATGTATTTACCTGAAATTTTTATTAATATAAAGAAATATGAAATTTAAGAAACTATCTAGGTTTTCGTGTTAATTCAAAATCTACCCAAAACGCAATTTTTGTTGTAGTTTTAGACTGAGTTACCGTAATTTTTTTTGCAGTTTTGGAATTCCAAATTGCAAAAAAAATTTGCGGTTTCAATTTTTTTTGCATTTTTCATATATTTTTTATTTAAATAAAAATATGTATAAGTTATTTATTTTTTGTATTGAAATATTAGAAATATTTTATATATTAAATAGATGAAATACTATATAATTTGATTTATTAGAATGACTATGACAACTAATTCAGATCAACATTTTTCATGCCAAATTTTTTGTGGTTGTAAGAAAATTAATATATTTCTTTATTGGTTTTTGGAAAAAAAATACTTGGATTCTGAGTTATTGATTCCAATTTAAAAGTCATTTCTAGGTAATACAAAAAATATTGTGATCATTCTAGTACATTTAATTTATAAAAAGTTGTATTTGTTTTGAGAATTCTTTTTTAATAACAATCATTAAATAACTTAATATTTTTTTTCAAAAATAGATACAACTCATTAGAAATTAAATGTACTAGAAGGATGACTTTTGAACCGGGATCAATAACTCAGAATTCAAAGCATTTTTTTTCCAATAATACATAAAGAAATATATTAATTTTTTTTACAGTTGCAAAAAATCCGACATGAAAAATGTTGATCCAGGTTATTTGTAGTAGTCTTTCTAATAAATAAAATTATTTAGTATTCCATCTATTTTCAAAGAAACATATAAAATATTTATAATATTTCAATACAAAAAATAAATAAATTATAAATATTTCTATTTAAATAAAATAAATATGAAAAATGCATAACTAAATTGAAACCACAAAAATTTATAGCGGTTTTTTTTTTATTTAGTCTAAAACAACAATTTTTTTTTGTGGTTTTAGACTGAATTACCGCAAAAAAATTTTTGCGGTTTGGGTAGATTTTGAAAAAAATTGAAAATCTGGATAGTTTATGAAATTTCATATTTTATTTGAATATTAATAAAAATTTCGGTGTATTCACATGTCAAATATAATCTTTTAACTTAATTTAATACAAAATCAAGCAGTTACAAAAAAATTTGTAAGCAATTTGAAGGCGTTAATTTTTAATTTTTTTTATTATTTACTTTTATACTAAGTTTATTTGAAAATTTAATTATAGGTTTAACATTTTCATACAGCATTTGGGAAGTTAATCCAATACTTATTAAAACTAAGGGCTGTGGCTAATTTGCTGTCGGTAGTGCTGCCGTCCATTTTTTTGTTTTGTGATGTCCAAAGAACAAATCCAAACTGTTAGATGTTTAATCTATATTATAATCTACTTGGAAACCAAATTTTACATTTTTTGAAATTTTTTACTATATATTAAGCTGGTTTGAAAACCACTAATTTCAATGCTACAGAAATTTATTGAAATCAGCAGTTTTCAAACCATCTTAATATATAGTAAAAAAAATTCCAAAAAATGTAAAATTTGGTCTCCAAGCAGATTATAATATATATTAAATATCTAACGGTTTGGATTTGTTGTTTGGACATCACACGGCTAAATATAGCTCCGACAACACCTCTGCTGAAATACTGCCAGCAATAATTTAGACAGACCCAAAACTAAGTTCACATTTTTTTGGTGAACTCGAAAACATTAATTGTAGTTCTACTCGGAATAAAGCACAATGAAAATATTTAAACCCTTGTCGAAGAAATTTGTTCCTCTCCTTTTTTTTTTTTTTTTTTTTTTTTTGAGGTGAGGCCCGTAGAGGCGTAAAGATAGATGTATCGATCATGTACATGTAGCACTGACGCTCTCGCTACGCCCTCAGCGGCTCAGCATATTTTTGTCACGTTCCCTAAAAAAACGCATGCGAAGCGTTCCTTGGTTATGCGTGCACCAAGTCCAAATATGACAAAATTGCATGAAACCGGTCACTTTTCTAATAATACACGCAGTACTTTCTAATAATCCCACAATCCGCATACCCGCGTAGCTGCCTCGAAAGCTCCTAAAATTTTGTTCTTCACATACCACGTGGCAGCGCGCCGCTGTCTGTTCATTCCCTATATATACCACTCTAAAATCTCACTTCTCTATCACTCCTCTCCCAAAGCCTTTCCCCCTAAAATTATCCACAATAGAAACAATCACATTTATTAGACAGATACAAACAATTCATCGACCATGGAAGTGCAAAACTTGGCTCAAAACAATAACCAATTCAGGGGCGTGAGAAAGAGGAAGTGGGGAAAGTGGGTATCCGAGATTCGTGAACCCGGTAAGAAGTCCCGTATCTGGCTTGGAAGTTTCGAGTCAGCGGAGATGGCCGCTGTGGCACACGATGTGGCGGCGCTGCGATTGAAGGGAAGAGAAGCGCGCCTCAATTTTCCTGATCTGATCGGAAGCCTACCGCGCCCAGCCAGCTCAAATGCAGGTGACATAAGGTCAGCTGCGCATGAGGCTGCTACGCTGGTTCGGTTTAAACCGGACATGGTTTTCTCTTGTTCAGATAGACCGGCACGAGTCGAACCAGAGTTGAGTCACTTTAGGCCAGAATGGGAGTTTGGAAATGATGAACTAGAGCTGAACTCGCCCAAGCTCTGGGCTGAGTTGGCACAGGCTATGCTGCTGGCCCCACCAGTGTGGACAAGCAATGTTGCTGACGTGGAGGACTGGACTCAGGGATCTCTTTGGGACCCCCTATTGTAGAAGTGACTTGGATTAGCTTATGGTGATGAGAAATTAAAGAGAGATGGTATCTCGCATCTGTTTCTTTTGAGTACGGTACGGTTGGGTTGGTTTCGTATGGGTTCCCGTTTGCATGTTTTGTTTTTTGTTTGTGCGAGTACTGGAGCATTAATTGTTAGGTGTAGGATGTAGCACGTGAAATTCACGTGGATACTGATGAAAAATTCATTTGTTCTTTTTCGTAGGTAAATGAAAATAAGAATGATGGATAAGAATAAATATATACATATATTGATATATATGTTTCTGTTTAGCAAATTAAGTGGACTTAACTAAAGCACCGCTCGAAGATCAGCGCTAGCGCCTGCATGTGCTTTAATATTATAATTTTTGAAGATTGCCCGATTCGAATTGTTGTTCAATTGATTTATGTAGTTAAAGTTTCAATGTAAAACAAAATTTGCATTTAGTAATTTTTTTTTTATCTTTTCTGATAGAAAACTCGTTGGTTTTGAAAACAACTAGGGTCTAGTCCTCATTTTGTCAAATTTTAAAAACTAGTAAATAAAATTTGGTATTCAGTAAAATTGTTAATACATAAATGATAAATTTCATTAAATGGTTCAGTCCGCATCTTCTATATCTCTGGAGTCTGTATCTTAAGAAATTTCATAAATCTGAAAAAGTAAGGTTGATCATATAATCTACTTTTTTTTTTAAGGTACGTTGCCCAGTTTTATTTAGAATATTAACTTAATTCACGAATATTGTCGAGTTATAATATTTTTTATTAGTGATTGACTCCCGATTTTTTTTATTTATATCCAAAAATAATATAAAATTAAAAAAAAAACGTCTGGTGTATTTTCAAAACTACCTGATACCTCGCATATTTAGCCTATATTTGACTTGATTTCGTACCAAATTCACGTTCTAAATTATCAAAATCATGTGCATTTCATTGATATATCCTTAGAATTTGGTACTGCCGAGAGTTTGTTTGTTTTATGCAGGATTGGAGCAAAATACACGAAGAAACGGCGTTTTTGGACTCTCTGGTACGGCCCTTACCAGGCTTGGTACAGCCCTTACCAGACTTGGTACGGCCCTTACCAGATTTCGTACGGCCCTTACTAGGCTTAGCCGATCCAGCCTCCCTTCCATCTTGTACGGCCTAGCCGTACCACTTTGGTACGGGCCGTACATAGATGCCACATGACAGAATTCAAATCTTGGCAGAGGCTATTTAAAGCGAGGGATCTCTCCATTTTCGGGGGATTCCATTCCATTCCAGATTGAGAGCTCAGAGAAAGGGAGAAAGAGAGCAAAGGAGCAAGGAGAGAAGAAGAAGGAAGAGGAAGAGGAAGAGGCAAAAATCGACGGATCAACCTCTTCTCCACATCCGATCTTCGATCTAGTTTTATCATGCCTCTCTTTATCTCTTTACTTGTATTTCTGGACAGATCCATGACTTGTGAGTAGTAGATCATTGTTTCTAGGATTTGAAGATGGATTTTCTTGATTTGTGTTGCTTTTCTTGATTTGGATCTTGTATGAACTCTTTTGATTGAATTGATTGTGTATTTGTTTGTTTTGATTGCTTTGTCTTTCTGTGATTGCATATGGTGTGCCTATAGTGGTAGATCAACCCTAACAAGGTCATATGACCATTGCTTTCTCTCAACCAAACCAATCCCTTTAGGTAGACTTGTTTGAATTGAAACCGAAAGGTTGAATTCTCCCCTAATTGATAGATTAGAGGATACCTTAGATCTCCAATCAATCAACTACAGGATCTGGACCAAAACATGAGAGTTGAGGTTTAGAAACCCTAGAAGGTGAAGAATTGACTCCAAAACCTAGATCTTGAACCAACAAACGAGAGTTGAGGTTTAGGAACCTTAGGTATGGTCAATTGAACATTTCTGAAGAGTTTAATACGAGGTACCAGCAAGAAATGCATCAACTCGAACTTGTAAGCTCTGTACTGGTACATCAGTACGGGTCTTATAAGTGTGGTGCAGCTTACCTGTACCAAGCCCCACTCGGCTTGGTCGGACCAGGTTGGTGCGGCCTAGCCGTACCAACTTGGTAAGACCCGTACCACTAGAGGCAAATCAGAGATGAAGTCTGAAACCCTTGAAACATCTTTTATCCCAAATCAAAACACAGTTTATACATTTCCTTGCACATTTACTATTCTGTTACATTGTTTGATTGCTTGAGTTGATTCTTTAGGAAAACTAAGTACCAAAACTCCTTTTTTCTCACTTCTAGTCTTTAGTCGAGATAAGTAAATATCTAGATAAAGGAACCGTCCCTGTGGATCGATACCCGATTATACTCCTCGATAGGGTTGTGCACTTGCAACCCTAATCGGAAGGTGTAACCGCGGTTTTAAAAGGTACGCTTCTAAGTGTACTGAAACTTGCGTTGCGCTTTCACGCGAACACTACCCAAACCGGAATTTTTTTTCCGATTTTAGCATCAATTACTGGAAATTTTTTTTTTGGAAATTGAGATCTAAAACTAGATAAAAAATTCCGATATCCAATTCCGAAAGCTTGGGTGCTATGGATAGCATAGAGGCCTCGAAGCTACCGCTCAATATTTGAGTTTTCAAAATCCAAACGGTTGATCCGAACCGTTCATCTTATTCTCCATATTAATATCTGCTTGGAGACCAAAATTTACATTTTTCTAAATTTGTTTACTATTTATTAAGTATTTTACAAAATTGTTGATCCAACGGTGGCTGCACAAAACAGTAAAATCGTTGGATTAACGATTTTCAAAGTAGCTTAATAAATAGTAAAAAAATTCAGAAAATTATAAAATTTGGTCTTCAAGCACATATTAATATGGAGAATAAGATGAACGGTTCGGATCAACCGTTTGGATTTTGAAAACTTGAATATTGAGCCGTAGCATAGAGGCCTCTATGCTATCCATAGCACCCAAGCCTTACTCTAAACATATATATATATATAGAGAGAGAGGAGGGATCAAGTTACAACAAGCATTATTTACATTTTCAAAGTCCAAATCGTCGATCCAAACCATTAGATGTGATCTCTACAATAAAATGTGCTTGGAGACCAAATTTTACATTTTTTGAAATTTTTTTACTATTTATTAAGATGGGTACAAAATTCAATGGTATGAATTTGATTAGTTTTTGTACCCGCCTTAATAAATAGTAAAAAAATTCTGAAAAATGTAAAATTTGGTCTCCAAGCACATTTTATTGTAGAGATCACATCTAACGGTTTGGATCGATGATTTAGACTTTGAAAATATAAATAATGCTTGTTGTAACTTGTTGTAACTTGATCCCTCCTCATATATATATATAAATTTTTTGTTTATATCCAAAAATAATTTTAAACTTTTCCGGTCATAACATCAATTACCGGAAAAATTTAGTGCCTCAAAAATTCAGTTTAAGTTTTTGTTCAACGATAGACATACAACGATTGATATTTTGTTTATAAATGTCGTTTGGTTTTTTTTTTATAATATATGTATATATAATATAATATATGTATATGTATATGTAATATAATATAATATATGTATATATGTAAATGAGTTTTATAAAAAATAAAAAAATTGGAAAATCTCATTTCTGGAATTTTTTTTTCCGGTTTTAGACATCAATTTCTGGAAAAAAAATTTCTGGTTTAGGTAGTTTTGGAAATACAGCAGCGGTTTGGTTATTTTTGTAGATTTTATATTAATTTTGGATAAATAAAAAATCAGGATTGACTCAAGGGCAGAACTATAAAATAAAGATTGGGGTTTAAAAAGTCAAATACAGTGCAATTTCATTTGATAAAGAGAGCTAAAAGATATTAATACATGTGAAAATTACAAAATTTAATGGACTAAAGTATAAAATATCAATTTATAAGGGATGCTTAGCCCTTTGCTCTACACAGTGTAAACTAAAAACGATAAAATGTTCATTTTGTTATATAGACATGTTTTGCAATATTGGAAAGTTTATACAAAAATTTGGTATAAATTCATAAATAACAATGAATAAAAATAATATAAATGCGATATAACATACTCTAACTAATAATAACACAGAAGTTTCAGTTAAAAATTATTGTACATAATAAGATAGTATGCTATTTCTACAATAATATACTATTATAGTATGGACAAGATGACTATCCTCAGTGTGATCTTACCCTTCAAATACTGCAAATTTAATTTTTCATTCACCATTGAGTGCACAATGAGCTGTTGCAAAATGCATTGTTATTGTTTCAAAATCTACACTCTGCTCTTGTAAAATTCACAATTGCTGTTTGAAACTTCTACACTCATTATTCCAACCACTCTTAAAATTAAACACATGAATATTGCATAAAGCACAGTAGGTTATTACTTATTACTGAATGTCTGTCTGGCTATTCATTTTTTTTAAGAAAAACATGGCCAAAAACAGTGGATTGAGATCAAAAGAAGCAAAGGACTAAAGGAAACAAGGAACCTAATTTGCAATGCATTATATACGTTAATTATCACAATGATTGATTAATTAATTGCTCTCATGTAGCTGGTATGTTTTCTTTCCAGATTCTCTATCGTAATCCAAAATCTTAATTAGTTTAGAAATCCCACCAATATGTATTTTTTTTTTCCTAACTGCTGTGCTGCTGTAATCCAAGATCTTTAGTTTAGAAATCCCACAATTCCTTCCTTAATTTTTATTTCTGATATTAATTCAACTATTCAAGCACTTCATGGCACTAATAATCCGAATCCCACAAGCCATGAAAAATATTTATTAGACAATTTTCAATTACATTTTATTATATTTTGCTGCTTAAAAGCACTTCAATTGTGGACAAAAAAATTGGTCTCTTTAATCGTGTATATGTATTAGCCACTTAATTAATAATAATCAGCCTCCTAGGAGGAGACAGTTGGGTCTTTTGGAGACAAATATTTCATCTATTATTAATTTTTGTTTTGGAAATTGCTCGGAAAGAGCGTGAGCATGTCACGTCCTTGAGATTAAAGAGGGATTTGTTCTCTGTCTATTCCAGAAAACGGTGATTAAAATACACTTAAGATCAGATTGCAATAATATGTCAATGATTCTTTTCTTATGTCTTTGTCGAATGAAAATTATATTAAGAGAAAGAACCAAAGACATAATCGTAGAACCCCTTTATTGGCCTTCGACAAAATGCTGGGGACTCCGGTGGTTAATTTAATTTAAGGAAAAGGAAGATATACAGCGTTTGGTGAGTGGTGACTAGGTCGAAAAAATTAATTCCAAAAACAATTTATTAACATAATAAACAAATAGAAAAGAGGTTAAAGGGGAGAATAAAATTAACGCTTAATTAATAAAAATAGAAACAAAAGTTCCTTTTTTTAAAAAAAAAAAAAAAACCAGAATTTCACTCAATAATTTTTTTTTGTGCTCAGGTTTTCTTTCCTTACTGATGCATCTTATTCTGTGGAGTATGTTGGTTGTGTTTATATGTCTTAAGATTCACAGGATTTTTTTTTAATACAGTTACTAAGTTTCCACATGTTATTACATATTTATTCATTTAATTGATTAAGAGTATGTTTGGTTGCAAAATAATAAGAGGTAAAATAGTCAAATAAAAAAATAGTTATTGTTTGTCTTATTAAAATAGTCAAATTTTAAATTCTTAACTTAAGAATAGTATATTCTAATAAGACAAAAAATTTGAATTCACAACTCTAGCTATTATAATCCAATCAAAAACCGAATAGGCTATTCTGATTTCCGAATAGTCTAATCCTAAGAATAGCCTATTCCCAATCCAACCAAACATATCTAAAGGGTTACTTCTTGATTTTCCTTCATGATATTACATGGCCAGTTTGGGATTGTTTGAAATTAATGCATCAAAGAACGATGACAAAGGAGCACTATTTTAAGTTGAAAACCAATATTTAGTCTAATGACAAAGACAATGTTTTATTATGTGTATAAAGTGAAAGGTTTGAAATTTAGATGGAGGATTCTTATAAATATTAAGAGTAAGACTTATGTGCTATGAATAGTATAAAGTTTTTCTTGCTACGGTCTCAAAAATTTATTATATAAATTTCAAGCTTCGATCTAAGTAACTCAATAATATAGTTACATAATGAACTTGTAGAATATCATTTTTTATTATTTTTTATGATTTATGAAATATGGCAAAAAATTGCCTCAAACATTGGCAATTTTCTTTTATTTTAAAGCCATTTTTTATCATATTTCATAAATCATAAAAAAATAGTTAAATAGTTCCAAAAATAATAAAATTGATATTCTACAAGTTCATTATATAACCGATTTATTGAGTTACTTAGTTCAAAGTTTAAAGTTTAAAGTTTATATGATATATTTTTTAGATCGTAGCACGAAAAGTTTTATGCTATCTATAGCATCTAAGTCTTATTTAAATATTAAATAATTAAGTAACTTGATCTAAAATTATTATTTAAAATAAATTAAAATTAAATTAAATTAAATTTCTGCGAAAGCTTCGTTTTGTACAGTTGTTCCGTAATGTTCCAATTGTAGCAAGCCATTTATCAATTAATACCGTTGGACTCATACCTAGTGTGGGAAAAATGGCACGGTGGAGTCGGCTCCGTCACAGAATGGCATGGAACAGCACGATATATGTTACTGTTTCGTGCCATAGCTATTCGCATGCCGTGACCATCCCTTGACATTTTGGTCACGGCACAGCACGTAATCACGCAAGTCACGTGTAATTAGGACCGTTAGGTCTTAATCAAATGGTGAATCTTGAAAAAACTAACTTAAATTATGAAAAAAATAGTTAAACGTGAGAAATATGATTAGTTATGTTTGGACACGATACGCAAGTCATGGCGTGACTCGTGTGCCGTGACCACCCCTTGACATTTTGGTCATAGCATAGCATGGCACGGATCACTGTTTACTTGGTCATGGCACGACACCAAAGTCACAGTGTATTAGTCACGGCATATTTTTTCCACTCTACTCAGACCCAACAAAATATAAAATATTGATTTACACACAGGGGTTGAGATAGGTGCTGCTGGAGGAAATATATATTTGGTAATTTGAAGTCAAAAGATGTGAATATGCATTACACCCCTAACTTGGAAGCATAGGGAGAGATTAAAGTAGCTTGAAAAGAACAGGGGCTGCAGAAATTGGAAGAGATGTAGATTTTGAGATGTTCCCATTTAACACTTCTCCTATTTCTTTGTACTTCATTAATAGGATTTAAGAGCAAAAAGGAGGATATCTAAAAGGGAAGTTCATTAAAAAGGAACAAATCTGACCTTCGATTTAAATTGGGATTCAGGGGCCTAGCCAAGAGTTTTACGAGGGGTAGACAACAAAAATTACTTGTATTACAAACTATAGTGAATTAATAAATTCATACTGTAGTTCATTATGGGCCTGTTCAGCCGAATCACTGTTCACGTGGGAAAAAAAATTCAATTGAATTTTTTTCCCCATAAAAACAGTGTTTTTCAGTTCATTTTCGGTGTCCGTGCCCATTTCCATTTGTCGGCCGAACATGCCCTTAAATAGTAGACCACAATTCGAGTATACATATATCTATACTCGTTATTCAAAATTCAGATGTAAGCTTTGTCTATCCCTAATTCATTGTGACTAGCTCCGCCACAGTTAGAATCTATTGTATAATAGTATCCGGTGTTTAATAGAGGCAATGACATTACATCTCTCTTCTATTTTAAACATACATGGAGTATATGAAAGTGGTTAAGAATTCAAACTTTTCAAGACTCGTCCAGCACAATTATCATATATATGTTGTTCGTTTTACATCAATTATCTGTATGATATTGATCGGACAACTAAGATTTTAATTTATTTTTTTTAATAAAAATAACTATATAAGTTAGTAAATTTGCCTTGGTACTAGTTAGGAAGTCCTAATTTTACATATATTTATATGTATCATTCAAAAATAATAATTAAGAACATTTACTTGTATGTCTCAATACAAAACTATGTTTATTACGCCTATTCCTTGTCGATGACATGCAGCTAGAGTCGGCAAAATTGCACGGCGGAACTGGCTCTGTCATGGAACGGCGTGTCGTGGCACGCTTGTCGATTATGTACCGTGACTTGCGTGTCCCGTGCCGTAATTATTTTTAGAGAATTTGACACAACATAGCACTTCACGCGAAATATTTAGTCACGACACAACACAGTACGTAGACACCTGAGTCACGTGTAATTAGAACTGTTAAATCTTGACCAAATAATGAATTTTGAATAAACTAACTTAAATTATGATAAAATAGTCACGCGAGTCATATTTAGACACGACATGATTCAAGTAACGTGACTATTCACGTGCTGTGACCATCTCTTGATATTTTAGCCACGGCACGGCATAGAACATGAAAAATTAACTTAGTCATGACACAACACACAAGTCCAGAGTCACGACGTGTTAGTCATGTCAATTGGCAGATCTATTTTCAAATTGGGGTAGGCAAGTGTCTACCCCTGGATTTGAATTTTTAGTTCGATCAAGTACTAATTGTTCAATGTACCTATCCCTGATTCGATATAGTGCCTATTTCTGATTTGAGTTAGTCTGATTCTTGAACCGATTTTTTCTGAGTTTTGGTCGATTATGTGTATGTATTTCGTTTTTTTCGAGAATATGAGAACAAAAAAGATTTGACAGTGGAATCTATTATTCCAATTCTAAAAAATGAATTGGCCGAACTTTTTGTGTCTTTATTATTCAACACTTATATTTCAATTAAATTTTCATCAAAAATTTTGACTTCAATTTGTTAATTGGCAAAGAACAATCCAATTTTGAATTGTGTCAAACAAATTTTAATTAGCTTACTAAAAATATTTCAATATTGTGTCACTTGATTTTATAATTATAACATATTTTATAATAAACATAGTTATAGGGATGGAATTGTAATTGTGTATCTGATAAATTAATGGATTTGAACCCAATTAGCTATTTGAATCCGATTAGTGCCATACGTAACAAAAATCCTAAATCTGCCCCTGATCACGTCACGGCACAGCACGTCTTTCCAAGTCTACATGCAACTTTTTAAAGCTGAACGTTTGTACCAGAAATGTGCAGATTTAAAGAAATGGAAACTAGATACAGAGAATGGTGGATACATGGTGGACATTAACAAATTAATTAAACAGATCTTCCGAATCATGGAGACAGAGGCTTGTTTTAAAATCAATGAACATGTTTGGACAGTTTAAACATTTAAAATTGTGCACGTTAGTAAAATATTGTGCTTTGCTTGCCTAATGTTTCTGGCTGATATAAGCATAGATTCCAATTTCCAAATGTTTTTTTATGGCCAGAAGGAAGCAATACGTAGACAATTTAGACTATTTTAAATTGTGCACGCTTCGTAAATATATGCAAGTTTGGCACCAGCTCCTTGATTATTAGTCTATTCTGATCTTTTCTTAGTCAACTGCGAGTTCCAACTTCACATTAATGCATGCGGTGTGTGCAGTATTCATTACTATAGAATACTTTTTCTTTTCTTTTTCAAATTAACGAAACAGTTATATAATACTAAGAGCAGCTACATCTCTGAAACTCTTAGAATTTCTAATCTGATATGACAGTTTTTTAATTAATTTTAGAGATGCAGATAAGTTTCTTATTTAGCAACTTTGCTTTAAAGTTTCTTAATAGGAAATCGTTTATAAACTCTGACGTGGCCAAATAATTCGCTAAAATTCTTTTTCTTCTGTAATTTATTTGCTGATGTGGTAATTAAGAAACTCTAATTTTAGTTTTAAAGATGTGAGAGTTTAGAAACTTTTAGAGACAATTTCTAAAAATTAGGTAACATTTATTTCGAAACTCCAAGAGTTTTAGGAATGTAAATGCTCTAATAAATTTATAATAATTACCTTTTTATTCAAAATAATAACACTTTTGCCAGGTTAGGTATCTAATGAATCAGAACTTCAGTGTTCTGATACTCATGTGATTTATCTTTAATAAATGTGTATTTCTAATATGATGGATCGTTTCACGTTTTTTTTTAATGTAAAATATGCATTACATATGTTTGTGATTGTTTGCCTTTTGGGCCCAAAGGTAACCAACCATTGTTTTAGTTAAGCTATGATGATATGGGCTTATTAGGTACCCAGCCAGGCCTTTTTGGGCTTAAGCCTTAATTTTCGGTTTCATGTTTTCTTTCAACATTAATGCAATGCCTAGCAATATCCAGTGACTATAATCCTGTTCAAGCCGGGCCTGAAAATCTCGTTCATAAATGCTTGTTGATCCCGGCCTTGTCATAATTTTCAGTGTAAATCAGCTGCGGAAATAAATATCAATAAAATTTGGACTTAAAAAATATCATATTTTCACGTGTCAATAGATATTATATTTTTCTTTTCGCATAGCGATAAATTTATTTATTCACTGTATTAATTTATTATATTTGATGTTTTAGTAATGTATCAGCAGATTGATTTCCTGCCTTCCTGGTCCTGACCCTCCTGGGTCACAATGTTTTGTTTTTTCCTTTCGTGGTATGATCGCATGTTGTGATCTTGTTTTGAGATAAAAATATGAAGATCTAGCTTGTTTATTTTTATTTAGTGTCTATAAATAAATTTTTGTTCAAATTTTGAATCTATAATCTCCTACAATAGAAAGATTTTGTCATCTGTCACTAAATCAAATAATGAAATTTCCTCAAAAGAAAAAACTTCAATTTTAAAGATGACTAGCTTTTCATTTCAAAAAAGAAATATGCACTAGCATGCAAGTTGCAAATATTTTTATCTAGACATTCTTATTTTTTTTTTTTTAAATAAATGTTGGAGATCAAGTTACATAATTATTTAAAATTAAAAAAAAATTATCCATTCTGAGTGTTGAACCTGTAACTTTTCATACAAAGAGCATTGCTTTTGTCATTAGATCAAATGCTGATTTTCTTAATTTTCATTTTTTTACAAGTTGTAAATCTTTTTAATTTTTTTGTGGAACAAAATGTTTTTTTTATATCACTAGATCAAAAATTGGTGTTGCTGAGAAACGTACTTTATTTTTTTTTAAATAATGAACAAATAAATATATCAATAAACTATTTTAAGTCGTATTAGCTGTCAGTTTGTAACTTAAAATCGAAAGTAATTCTAAGTACAACAAACTAAAACCAATGTTTAAATATAAAACATGATAAATCAAAAGCTAATAGTGTTACAGTTGTATGGGGTTACATTTAATAATAACTGGACTATACTTTTGTCTCCTCCTCCTTATTTTTTCATTCACAAAAGTTTGTAATTTCTTTTTTTATTTTTTTTAAATAAAGTAAAGAGACGCGAATGAACAAAAGTGCTACGTATGCAATAATGCGGGATCTTTTTTTTTCTTGGCAACTCATGATGCCACTTCATATCTAAATAAAGCTAATTGATTGAGATTCTGTTTAGCTGAGGAGATGCTAAATGCTTCAATGAACATTTCTTACTTTTATCGGCATTTCCATGGGAACGAAAGGATTTTTATATCTAGTGAAAGTAATCAGGGCTTCAGGCCCTATTTTCTCTCTAAATTTTAGGTGGAAATGAGCTTGAGTCCTGCCTCTCATATCAAAACTAAGAGTTAGTCTATGGTACTATACATATTAGTCATGTTCGGCAACAAGGCTTTAGCCTCCTTAGAGTGGCTTTAACTTTCTTAGTTGCTTAAGCTAGCCAAATAACAATTCTTTAGACAAGCTTAGAGCACCTTTCTTAAGCTTCTTTAAAGCAAATTCTTAAGCCAAAAAAAACATAGGCTTAGGAAAAAGTGCATCCTTAGAGTCTTTCTTTAGCATCTTTATATACTTAAGCTTCATTACTCTAAGCCTTTGTTAGCCGAACATATCCTCCTTAGCACAGCTTAAACTCTTAAGCTGCAATACTCTAATCTTCGTTGCCGAACATGACCATTACGATTTGGCATCGTGCTACGGCTTTATATTCGAGTTTTCAAATCCTAACAGTCAATCTGAATCATTCATCTTGTTTTCCATATTAATATGTGTTTGGAGACCAAATTTTACATTTTTAATTTTTTTTTTACTATTTTTTTAGATTTATTGAAAATGACTGTTTTTGGATGGTCTAGAATTTTTAGATCAAGTGATTTTCTAAATATCTTAAAAAAATAGTAAAAAAATAGTAAAAAAATTTCAAAAAATGTAAAATTTGGTCTCCAAACACATATTAATATGGAGAACAAAATGAACAGTTCAGAACAATCGTTAGAATTTGAAAACTCAAATACAGAGCCGTAACACAGTAATAACCCGTGATATGCATAGTACTATAAACTCACTCAAAAACTAATATTTAAGATCAGTTGTATTGGACTGGACATTATTTTTAATTTTATTCGCTGAAATTAAGAACGACAAAACAATAATGCCGACAAAACCAACTCTTCTGTCTCTTTCTTCGCAGGAGGTGGTCAGTTTATTAGTCACGAATCACGATATTACTTGAAAATTTGGAAAATACATGGCAGAGACGTATAATTTTAGTTGAGCGGAAATTGAAGGATCAGTGATCTAGCGCATCAAAAACTTGTGATACAGAGGGAAGGGTGTAGTCGTATATTTCATGGGCAAGAGAAGTTGCAGCAACACATATTGATGGAGATAACTGATAAAATAAAATAAAAAACTGCTTCACATAGACGCAACGGCAACGTTGATAGAGTCCCACGTTGTTTTATCAAAAAAAAAAAAAAACCCACCATTGTAAATTTGTACATAACTTCAATTTCTAATTTTCCTGTTTTGCCTCCATCTGTTTTTCTTGCTTTTTTTATTTTTTTACAGTTTTTCATTTTCTTTCATTTTGTTTTTTAAATATTATGTACTTTTATAGCTGTTTATCTCTAAAATTAAAGATTAATTACTTTTATATAGATTATTTAGGTTTGTCTACCTCTAATTTTTTTATTTGCTTACCTCTATTTTATAACTCAATTAATTTCGCAGTCCAATCCTACAACAGTTTGTTTTAAAAAAAAAGAATATGAACCTGAACCCGATTTGTGTGCAAAACGCTATTTAGAAAAAAAAATAATCATTAGATGTGATTCGTCGGAAGAAAAAAAAAACAAGAGTGATTACAAACAAATAAAAACGCAATTTTAAAAAAAAAGAGGCGGTAAGGGAGACGCAATTCGGTAGCCAGACGCGCAATTCGATAGGTGGCTCAGGTAGAGGTAGGAAGGGAGTAATGGATTGAGGAGATTTGAACCCATGCCCATTTAGAAAAAATGAACCTAAACCCAATTTGCCCAAAGAATGCAAATCGACAGTAAAAATAAAACCTGAATCCGATTTTTTGAACACCCCTAACTCAAATTTTGACTATGTCACTGTTAATATAGTATTGATACTCATTGTGTCCATATAAATGAAATTTGAGAACTTAATCCTCATCTTTCTCTAAAAAGAAGATAATCTAGCTTATCAAATGTCATAAAAAAATAGTTTTAATTTGATAGCAAAAGCAACATCCTTTATGTGAAAGATCATAAATTCAAAATTCAAATACAATAATTCTATACATATTATTAAATAGTTAGATCACTTAAATACTGACTTTTACTCAAATACAGAAAAAATGTGATAGAGACCCTGATCTAGTAACTAGTTATTACCAGGCCGACTAGACGTTGCTCTCAAAACGACTATTCGCCCATCTCATTGGACCCACAACGAAACCGCACGATTTGTAATGCACGGCGGAGATTGTTCACTTAAGTCGTGATGCCAGGTCTATAATAGATATTTTGTCATGATTATTGTATATGATGTGATCTCCGAATAATAAAATTCTAAAATGGCAAATGCTGGTGGCAGAATATTATTTTGCAGTCCTGAAAATATTTTATACCCGCTACGCAGATTAAAGGAAGTTCAGCATCATGTAGTAATTTTTGACTTCTTATTGACAAATTTAAGTTTTATTGCGTAAAATAGTACTTTCTAATTAAGAAAATTGGAAGGGTCTAAAAGGAAATCACACAGCATTAGCGTCTCTAAAGAAATAGCAACAAAAATTGGTTTTAAAAGGTTGCCTTGGGCCTTGGCCAATCAGTTCATACTCTTTCTCTCTGGCAAGCTTAATTAAGAGGTTAGCTCTCTCTTATCTAGATTATTTTTACTTATTCTGATTTCTAACACCTAATTATTCGATCAGTTAAACTAGCTCCGCAAAATGTCGTCGTGAATTAAAAAAGAATGATTAATTTCAAAGGGATTTCACCTTTGTCGTTTGTTTGGTGTCTACATTGATTCGGGGAAAGGAATATACTTTACTCCTGGCGAGTGGAGGTTGAATTGAATCAAATGGTTAAATCTAACAGATTTAACTGGTTTAGATCATTTCCAGTATCAACGACAGGTACTGATGAATACGATCGTAACATAAAGGTTTATTGTAAATAATGTTCTTCTTTGATTATTGAGCGTATTGTTCAATAAGCACGGTTAACTCATGAATAATGATGGCATAGATTGAAACTATCCCGTCCAGAAATTTATTTGCGTTTTACCATTTGCTTGTGGTACCTAGTAAGTTTTCCTTTGCATGTTAATATAACTAATGACCTGAAAGGAAAATGTCACTGTTTCTTGAAAATACGAGAAATGAAATAACAGCTGCCATCAATCTGATTAACGCTTAGCTTACTCTTTCCTGGTGTTCAGATTTTGTTATTTTTAGGTCAAACTTTTATTTCATCTCACCGACTTTCATTAAGCACACTTTGTATCTTTTTCTGCAGAAACCATGTCGAATTGGGGGAATAAAAATTACATTTACTAATGCAAATTTCCAATGTTTTAGCAAAGTTGCATCTATTTGTTTGTACATAATCATGTTTTTGCCTCTTTTTTGTTCTTTCAGGATAACACAGTAGAAATGACAGAACATGGGGTGGATGAGCAAGAAGACTTGTGGGAGAATTGCGAACCTTCAGAAGGCGATCTAAAATCAGTATGGTTACTTTGTCATCCACATATCTGCCATTTTTATTCAAATATATGTCTGGTACATCAACATCGTACCATGCACTGGTACCAGCCCTAAGACTATCACAACAGTTGATCTAAAAGATCATCTGCTCAGTTTTCAGTCTAAATTTCCAACAACACAGCAAAAAGAAAAAATAACCAACAAATATGACCAAAAAACATATTGCCAAAAACATCAATTTCTATTGAACTATGAAACTAAAAAGTAAGAAGCAGTGGAGCCTTATTAAGTATGGCTACTTTGTTGACTGTAAGTTGTATAATTACTATTTTACTAGGATTAAGCTTCCTGGATGACAAACACCTAGCGGAGTTGGAAAATACTATTTTACTTTGCCTACCCCTGGATTAAGCTTCCTTAGCTTTTACTCACAGATTAAGACAACCGAACATGAACTCCTTATCGCGGATTAAGATTTAATCCTACTTGTGTTGCCGAACGGCCCCAAGAAATCAAAACTTAGTTTTGATTCTTTGATTGTCTGACCTTGCGGAGTAGGAAGTCATACTAAGCCTAAGCCTAAGTCATACTAACCCATTTACACGAATATATTTTAAATTTTGACAGGTAAAGCCTTGGCTGATTCCAGATTTGACATGGGAACGAAAGATTACTCATGAAGGGCATGATATTCCCCCCTTTACCTTATCTCTCAAGGAGAAGTTACAATTGGTCTCTCTCTCTCTCTCTGAAATGTTTGATTCTCAGCAACTAACAGTCATTTAATACTTGACATGATCATATTCTCAACTGATTCAGGCTCCCTTGGGTATTCGGCTTGGCCGGCACATCCTTGAAGAAACTGCAAAAGGACGAGTAAGTTTTCATTTCTTTGGACTGGCCTTGCAATTATTATGTCCGCAGTGTGTTTGTTTATGTGTATACTATTTTCTAAAGAACACTTTAGATCATTCTGCATGGATGTCTAATATTATTGAGCTTTAGGCAGCTGTCATTGATCCTTTGAAGAAGCGTAGTGCGAAAGCTTCTCAAGGTGTGCCCCTAGGTGGAATTGGGTATGTCTATATGATCTTTTAGATTTTTGTGTATGCATGTCTTTGATCTACCTAAATGAGTTCTATTTGTGTATATTGAAAGTTATTTTTTACTTTAGTGCAGGAAGCATAGGGAGAAGCTACAAAGGTGATTTCCAAAGGTGGCAGTTATTCCCTGGGGTCAGTGAACATGGACCTGTTCCAGCAGATCAATTCTCTGTAAGTCTCTTTCTTTCTTTCTTTCTTGTTGTTAACTGCATTACTATGATTAAATTTATTTTCTGACAACATGAAGCTTCCTGAGTAATACTGATTTTATAATTTCATATTGAAGGCTAAAGCTTTTATCAGATGTGTCTTACAAACCTATCAACCATGTGACATACACATGCATATAGTTAATTTAATATTATTTTTAATTTATTATCTTTGTATTGTGCGACACTGAGTAAGGAACAGACATCCTATTATAAGAAACTATACCTTTTCAACTAATGTATGTCTTATAATAGTAATTCAGCATCACTCTACTTGGTATATAATATTCGTACAGTCATTTCCGTTTATTTTTTATTGTAATGTTTGTTTGAAATTTTCTATTAGGTCTTTATATCTCGACCTGATGGTAGAAAGTATTCAACAGTGCTTTCTCCTGGGTTACCTAGGTCGGGCAAGTAAGAAAAATATATATGCTTCTTTAACATTTTGGTGTATTTCTTTAGGTACTACTTCACTGTTAAACAATCACAGTGGGGTTGGTTAGCAACTTTTAGTCCAAAGGGAATTTTACAATCTTTACCTATTTTAATTTTTATCAATTGTTGAGGAAATAAACTTTTTCTTACAAATGCAGAAAAGATGATGCCTCGGGGATTGGATCTTGGGATTGGAACTTCACTGGAAAAAATTCAACATATCATGCTTTATATCCTAGGTCTTGGACCACATACAATGGTACAATTCAGAAAAGCACTCTTTCTTTTTTAATAACCATATGGATATTTATTCCTTTCTTGTCATCCATAATTCTTTTCAGGTGAGCCAGATCCAGATCTCAAAATAATTTGTCGCCAAATATCCCCTATAATTCCTCATAATTACAAAGAGAGCAGTTATCCTGTTGCTGTTTTCACCTTCACGGTATAAACATTTAACTACCTTTTTTATTTAACAATATCCTCTGGTACTCTACACACTGTTCTTACCTGAACCTTCTATGATAAGAAAAATGCTTACTAACAGCAATGATGTGTTTCAAAACCAACACTGCTTTATGTTTCATGTCATTGCAATGCCACTAATTGGGTTAATCTTGCCACTATAATCCTTGAGTACTAGAGGATGCTTAAATCTGAGGGATGTCCAACTTATCAATTCTAAAATAAACTTTTGCATATTTGTTTGCATGATTTCAGTTGATCAATTTGGGGAAGACTGATGCTGACGTGACTTTGCTATTCTCATGGGCTGTGAGTGCTTACAAACTTGCCATCTTTCTTGAAAAGTTTCAAAATATTTTCTAAATTAAATTCTCATTTACTTAATGCAGAATTCTGTGGGTGGAAAATCTGAACTCTCGGGATATCACTCTAACTCTGAAATGATGTAAGATTATAAAAAGAAAGAACAATAATGAGAACATGTATAAAAACAAGAATACTGTGCTCATTTTGATCTTTTTTGGTTCGCTAAGATTGATTATGGACATTTATGATCATTTATTGACGTCTATTATATGCAGGGAAAAGGATGGCGTGCATGGTGTACTTCTACACCACAGGTATATATCTACTTGTGTCCATAAATTCCAGTCTCATGTCTTGGCTTTGAACCCCTTTTTTATGTTCTGTTACCAAGTTATAAAACTCCCTTTTTTATTTTCTGTTCGTTTGGTTCTATAAATTAATTTACCTCAGTTAGGGGATTAATCTCTTGCCTAACAACTTTTAAAAAACCAAAATTGCCTGTTTTACCAGTCCGACTTGGTATAATATGAACATGCTAGTATGTCTTGTATTCATGTTTCATTTTTCATTGATTTATGCAGGACATCTGAGGGTCGATCACATGTGACATTTGCAATAGCAGCACAAGAAACAGAAGATGTGCACGTGTCAAGTTGTCCCTATTTTGAAATATCAGGAAAACTAAAGGGATTTACAGCTAGAGATATGTGGCAAACAATCAA
Organism: Carex pumila; assembly: GCA_033356055.1. Classification (NCBI taxonomy): domain Eukaryota; kingdom Viridiplantae; phylum Streptophyta; class Magnoliopsida; order Poales; family Cyperaceae; genus Carex; species Carex pumila. The sequence continues at coordinate 192,280 of JARJHM010000157.1, forward strand.
AGAGGTAGTCTGTTGTCTCATTTATAAATCTGTTATACTTTAAGAAGAGAGATCTCTATTTATTATGTAGAACATCAGATACACTATTTTGGGTACTTGCTATTAACACCACACCCCACTGTCAAAGCTATAATTAAAGTTAAATCAATCCAATGGACGTTTCCCCCAAATATATCTATATTAACAAAACCAAATCTTTTCTTAAGTAGCTTGTTTCTAATAAAAATTCAACTTTTATTTTTCTGGGCTTAATTTAGTACTGTTTGAATTATACTAACTTGATGCAGGGGCAGAATTGTCAAAATATGGGATGTACCATTCCTCCAATAGTAACCATACAAAGGGGTATGACTCCAATTATCCAAAAATTTGTTGGTATTATCTACCAAACAGAACAAAATATTGGGTTCTTATTTGCAAAAACCCCTTGTCAGTATGCTGATGCATGTTATTCTGACAGAATGGCTCATTTGACCACCTTGATGCAATGAAGTCAACAATTAGTTCGCGACCCGGGTCATCTATTGGGGCGGCAGTTGCTGCAGCTGTGAAAGTTCCAAGCGAAGCTACCCGCACCGTTAATTTTTCTCTTGCATGGGCCTGCCCCGAAGTAAAATTCCCCAGTGGAAAGATTTACCACAGGTTCCCACCTGACTCTCAGTCTGCCCCATTTTTTGTTGAGTAAAAAATAAGTCCGAGTAACATAACATATCTTGATTGACAGACGGTACACGACATTTTATGGTACTGATGTCAATGCAGCTGCAGATATCGCTCGTGATGCTATATTTGGTACGCATATTTCCGCTGTGTACTTTTTAACAAGTAGATGCACCCTAACACAAGCACATGGAATCCGACTTTTTCTCTTTTGCTGTATGTTATGTTCTTTATCTAACTTTTTTGTCTGTTTGTTTCGCAAAATAAATAGAACATGGTTCTTGGGAAGCTCAGATTGAAGAATGGCAAAGGCCTATTTTGCAAGACAAAAGGTTTCCCTCATGGTACGTGTCCAGAACTCCAGATTTATAGAAGTTTAATAACTATATTGAACGTTTATACAGTACATAGTATGTTGCAGGTACCCTGTCACGCTTTTCAATGAGCTCTACTATCTCAATGCTGGTGGAACAATATGGACAGGTACATGCCTTTCCACACCTTTTTATTTGTAAGAAACATATTATTTTTGCATTTATGTCAAGGATAATTATGCTACTTTGCCTGTTCACCTCCCAAAGCACACTACTATTCACCTTTCAAAGAACACTACTACATTATTCATACAGGGTTACATATTTTTGGTGAAAACATTTTGGGCTGGACAATTTTTTTGTTCTTGCCATTGGATTTTCTGTACAATTTTTCTCTAATCTACTTTTTTGATATTTTTACCTAAACAATATGAATTTTTTAATTTTAAAATATTAGATTGATGATAGTAGTTGGTTCATATACCCTTATTGCGGCCCCATTTAACAAAACAACCAATTAATTCATGCATACTAGGGAAAATCATCTTAACATTAATTAATGCTTAAGACAGATGGGTCGCCTCCAATTCATAGCTTGGCTTCAATCGGCGAAAACAAATTCTCTCTTGAGATGTCAAATCAGAAAAACATCTCTCATGAAATACTTAAAACAATGACCTCAAAACTTGATGAAATCCATTCATCTGTTGCTCCAAATTCTGCCATAGGGATATCTTTACTCACTGAGCAGGAAGAAAATATTGGTCAATTTCTCTATCTTGAAGGCATTGAGTATTACATGTGGAACACCTATGATGTACACTTCTACTCTTCCTTCTCTTTGATCACACTGTTTCCAAAGCTGGAATTGAGCATACAAAGAGACTTTGCTGCTGCAGTCATGTTACATGACCCAGAGAAGTTATGCTTGCTGCATGATGGAAAGTGGGCTGCTAGAAAGGTCCTTGGTGCAGTCCCACATGACCTAGGTTTATATGACCCATGGTTTAAAGTTAATGCATACACACTTTATAACACTGACAGATGGAAGGATCTGAACCCTAAGTTTGTGTTACAAGTGTACCGAGATGTAGTGGTCACGGGTAATAAATCCTTTGCGCATGCAGTCTGGCCAGCAGTTTACTTGGCCATGGCATTTATGGAGCAATTTGACAAAGATAAAGATGGCATGATAGAAAATGAGGGTTTCCCTGACCAGACATATGATGTCTGGTCAGTCACAGGGGTTAGTGCATATTGTGGTGGGATATGGGTTGCAGCACTTCAGGCTGCGGCTAAGCTGGCAAGTTTTGTAGGGGATAAGGCATCTGAGAGGATGTTTTTGGAGAAGTTTAGCAATGCGAGGTCTGTTTATGAGAGGTTGTGGAATGGGGAGTACTTTAACTATGATGATAGCGACGGGATAACTAGCTCATCTATCCAGGCTGATCAGTTGGCTGGTCAATGGTAAGGCAAACAATTATTGCAAATTATTATATTGATACAGTATCTCCTCTCATATTATAATTTTCAGTGCTATTTTTTCAATTTCTGTATATTGTGATTATGGTCATGTTTAACTCCATATTCTTTCGTTCTACTTGATAGCTGTGGTATTTAGCCGGAAGACCAGATGCCAGATACTTTATACATCTGAGACCTGATATGTAAAGATTGTATATTACCATACAGGTATGCAAAAGCATGTGGCCTTGCACCAATTGTTGACAAAGATAAGGCTCAGATTGCTCTCGAAAAGGTATTCGAATTTAATGTCATGAAGTACAAGAATGGGACAAGGGGGGCAATGAACGGCATGCGACCTGATGGCACTGTCGATTTATCGGCTATGCAGTCAAGAGAGATCTGGCCTGGTGTCACCTACTCTGTTGCAGCATGCATGATCCAGGAAGGGATGCTCGAAAAAGGGTTTAAGACGGCTGAGGGGGTTTATGATGCCGCATGGTCTCCGAATGGTCTAGGGTATGTATCTTGCAAGGGTTCTTGTACCAGTTTGAAATTGTTTGTATGGTGAAACCAGTATATATTGATTATTGGAATGTTGAAATTATTGTTTTCTGGAAAGCTGGATGTTGGTATTGTACTCTTAGGACCTAATACTGGTACCTCGGTATACTGGCTCAAAGATACCAACCCTGAGTGTACCAGATTTGTAAGTACTGGCCATGAATTTTTTTTCACTTTTATGAGGTAGGACTTGCACTTGTGCTGTGCATGTTTGGCTGTGAAGTTATTTAGGATTAAATTGCTTACTTCAAGTTAAAAGTGAATTAAGTTAATCATGTTTGGGGGAGTAACTGTGAAGAGAGAGAAAATTGAAAGACAGATAAGTTACTCCCCTAGAAAGGGGGAGTAACTTACTCCGGGTTAACTCGTTGTTATTCCATCTTACTCCACAGCCAAACATGCACTATAATTTTCCTCTTTCCTATCTCGTAACTATTCTCTTATTAACTTTCCAAAAATATTTTTATGACAAAAACAGGTATTCGTTTCAAACACCTGAAGCATGGAACAATAATGATGAGTTCCGGTCTCTGTGCTACATGCGACCTCTTGCAATATGGGCAATGCAATGGGCCTTGTCACCTCCAAACCTCCATAAAGAGCCCGAAACTAATCATTCAATAAATGAAGTTAATCACGATGCAATTGCAAGCAATGACGCTTCCTTCAAAAGGCTTGCAAAGGTTCTCGAGTTGCCAGAAGACGAATCTTCGAAAAGTTTATTGCGGGTGATATATGACATTGTTCGCCATAGGATGAGACGTGATTTGTAGTAATTAGAGACTCCAATGTGGTGTTATTATCGCGCTTGTATTCTCGTCATAGTGGCTGAACTAATATTAATAGTGAATTGTTAAATAATTTCAGTGCATAACTAATAAATTCACTGATAAAAAAAAATTGAATGCAAAGATCTAAATGCATGATTATTTAGTGCAGTAGGATGAGCCTTTAGGTTTTGGTTTCATTTGATGAACTTGAAGTTAGAGCTGCTTATGAGCCGAGTTGAGGATAATTTTAATTCAACTCACGAACTCAAGAGTCGAGTTGAGTCTAAATTGTTAATTTAGTTCTGAATCAGAAACTTCAATTTAAAATCAACTCGCGAGTAACTCGAGTCGAAATAAGTCGACTTGTCACTTATAATGTAGTATATGGTGAGACAATTTAATTTAATTCTAACAAAAGAAATATTATATAGTATATCAAATAATACACAATTAAAGATAGTACATAATGAGATAATGATCAATACATAATTAAAAATTACGAAAATGTCAAAATAGTACATAATTAAAAATTATCAAAAAGATAAGGTTTAGTCATTTGAGAAGCAATGATTTTTGTTTTTAGTTTCAAGTGGCAATATAGTAGATTGTGGGAAACAAGTATAAGGTTTTGTGACGCAAAAATTAGGAATATATGTATTAGGGTTTGGTGTGAGTCTAACCGAGTTAATTCCGAATCAAGTTGGGAGTAACTTAGATTCGACTTAAAAATCAACCGAGTTAATAAACTCGAGTTATTAGCAAGTTGAATCCAAATTGATTCTGAATTGAGTTTTGAGTCGTAATTTTTTTGTGCACCCCTACTTGAAGTGCAATACATCAAGTCAGCAACGTATTGACAAATCTTACCCAAATTCATTTGCGAGTAACTAATGGTCCCTTCTATTTAAAGAAGTCTAAGCAGCTTCTTTCAAATGTCAAATGAAAATTGGAAATTTGGATAAATCTAGGCGGTTCAATTTTTATTGAATAATTGCCTTCACCTTGTTCACATGCTCCTCACGTGTACGGGACCTATATGGCCATATAGAATAGAATGCACAAGGTCTTCTCTTGGAAACATTCAGTGCGTCACATTAAATTTTAATTTGAAGGTTTCAAGCACTCTCCCTCTAATATTTTATTTTTCATATTTAAAGTAGCAATAAAAAAAAAATCTACAATACTTAGGTTATTAGTCTCCGTCAAAAACAAAGAAAAAATGGGCCTTCCAATCTCTGATCTGTCACTTTGTCCGTTTTTATAGATTTTAAGACAATTAGTCTCTTTCTCTCCAAATTAATTTTTAGTGTCAGAAAGCGGCCACGTCAACTGTTGACACTTTCACTGGAGAAGGGGCAAGCTTTGCTGGCCATTAGTTTACAATATTGCATGCAGCGGTATGACTACGTAAGAATATTAAATTTGTTTCTGTTTACTTTGTAAAAATGATTACGTATGTTATTGTATGACTCGACACTGCCTCTGTTGTTCTCTTAAGTTGAAACTCGAGAGTTATGTTGGTACGATGCACAAATTTTGTGGACAATCGTATACTATTATATATATGAGGAGGGTTCAAATGCACTTAAATTTTTGTGCACTCAAATGTATTTTATATTTTTTTTTCTGTTTACAAAGTCCAAATAGTCAATCTGAACCATTAGATGCAATCTATATATTAAGGTGTGCTTGGAGACCAAATTTTATATTTTTTGAAATTTTTTTACTATTTATTAAGCCACTTTGAAAAATCACCGATCCAATGGTCCAGAAAATGTAAAATCAGCGATTTTCAAAGTGGCTTAATAAATAGTAAAAAGATTTCAAAAAATATAAAATTTGGTCTCAAAGCACATCTTAATATATAGATCGCATCCAATGGTTCGGATTGATTATTTGGACTTTAAAAACAGAGAAAAAATATAAGATGCATTTGAGTGTACAAAAATTTGGGTGCATTTGAACCCTCCTCTCTCTCTCTCTCTCTCTCTCTATATATATATATATATATATATATATATCATGTTTTATTTTTATGAGTTCCTGTGTAATACTAACATTAATTAATGGGACACCTTGACTTTTTTAATTGTTAATCATACATCCATGATCCATCATACCAGTTTGCTTACTATAACCGGCACCTGGTTACCTGGTCTACCACCAGTTTTGTACCAGTTATAATAAACCAATTATATCCTTACCAGATCTCATCGATTTTTCTAGAAAGCCAACTTGGTAGTTCCAATTTCAACGCTTCACTGGCGAGTCGTGGTAAGCAGTACTTGCCTGGCGGCAGATGCAACCTGAGTTCTAGAAGAAATAATAAATGTATATATATATTGGAGAAAGTAAACTTGTGGAAGTGGTCTGGTTTCCTCACTTAGCGGTAGTGTGAGATATGAGACTGGATCGACAGTTTTCTCATCTGGAGAGATATATTTCAAGTTATATTGATTGCTCCTTAATTAATTAAACAAAAGAAATTTATTGATTCTGACTATTTCGTTGGCTTCCATTTTAATAACATTTAAAATAATTTAGGTGACAATTTCAGTTGAAATTTTCAAAAATGTATGATATTTTCATAAATAGAAAGATTATTTTAATGAAATTATTTTCAAAACTTAATCTTGATAAAAAAAATATTAATTTTATTCACTCATCCGTCTCAGAAATTAATTTTTGAGATGAATGAGATTTTTTTAAAATTTTTTTAAATGCTAAAAACAGTAAAAAAAAATAATTGCATGGGGGCAGTGCTTTTAAAATTAACCTAAAATTAATTTCGATTATTTATATTTTAATTTCAGTCTAATTTTATAAATATAGATGCTCTTAGCGGAATGTACTTAACACTGAAAATTAACCTAAAATCAAACTTGCTGACAGTATTTAATAAAATAAATTTTGCTACTCCAGATCAAATTACATCAATAAATAATACACCAACCCAGCGGATTTTACTGAATCTGAATGAAGATTACGGATCAATTAAGTCAAATAGTAACTGAATATAATAAATTAAGCATGATCATACCGAATAACACACCCGTGAATTAGGTGTCTGTATTTGGTTTTTGGATAACTTTGGTTATTTTGAGTCTTTGACTGCGTCATTGCTGCTAAAAGAAATTAATAAACTAACCCAGTTCAGGGGGATGCAGGATTTTTGTCAGGATGAGACAATAATTAGATGCAAATAGCTTATCGGGTTCAAACCCAATAGCTTATCAGATACAATTCAACATAACAAAAAAATACCAATAAATATAATAAAAATCCTAAATTACTTGAAAAAAAATCAACAATTCAATATTTATAATAATTTTGAAATCAACATTTTGGTTCAACTTGGCAGCCTCTGCCTTTGAATTCAAAATAAAAATAAAAATTTGGTTCAACTAATTTTCGCTATTTGGAATCAGCGCCTATTTGAGCTCCATTAATTTGTTTTGCTCAGAGTTTATATGAACTCCGTTATGTCTATTAAAATTCCAAAATGGGCTATAGAGAAGCAATTTGAATTCCAGAAAGGGGTAGACGTCCGAAAAACAGATTTTTAGCACTATTTTTGAAAATCTAGCGGAGAGCAGCTGACCCCTGTGCTACAGTGGGTCCGCCCCAGCCGGTCCACTTATTACATAAGATAATTTTATTCTGTGAACAAGGATTTTCTTCTCGTAATTCTAGGAGCAGAGCAAACGAGTCTGAGGAAGGTTTCAATTGATAATCAATAAATCAAATGAGAACGAATATAGCCTCTTTTATAAAGCTTGCTATATTTATTAAAATATTTTAGACTTTGGGATGATATGTATATATATATATATATATATATATATAAGTGAAAAAGAAGGAAAAGAACAAGTCAAAGAGATTGAGGAAGAAACAAAATGATACATTTTTTTATACTCAAAAAATTGAAATCTAATTACCAAATCAAACTTGTTGATCTTGTTCATTTTCACACAAAAGACATCCACATAATATTTTATACTTTTTTAGTTCATTTTATACTATATCAAGTTGTTTAAAAAAATGAACGCATTAAAAATTAATATATCATATTTAATTATATTGATTCATTTTTTTGATATTGATCAAGTAAAAAATAAGCTTCAAAAATCATGGATGCTCATCTCTCGTAAAATTAAATGAGAATGGTGGATTCAAATATTAAATTTTAAAATTTGAAATTAATTGAAAAATGATATTATAATATTTTATGCCAAAAAAATCAATATATACTAGATTCACCAAACAAACAGTATAATACCAGATGCAACCGGCATAAATCAGATAATTTATTAAAGAGAGTTTTAAATAAACTATTTGGTATTGAAATCGCCAAAATTAATCAAGTAATTTGACATAAAACAAATAAAGTTCGAGGCAAATCCAAATTATTTTGGTACTCTCGGTGATCGATTTTAATCTACATAAGATAAAATTACGCCTTTACATGCAGACTTGACAACTTAATCATTATCAAAATTTTATCATGAGCAAATGTCTTGATTAGAGGTGTCAAATATCGACCCGACCCGATCTAAACCTATCTGATGGATATATAAGTCGTATCGGATCTATAATTTTTGACCCAATTTTGAACTCGTCACACTTCTTTTTCTCAAAAAGAAAAAAAAAAAACAATAAAATAATTGCATAGGAGTAGCATCGTAGACTTCTATGTACATCAAATTGTAAATAGAACACTAATTAATGCTGAGTAAAGGCGCACATGATCATCTCCTCCCCGCGATCAGCCTTCTCTGGCTAACAATTTGACCAAATAAAAAGTGAGAACTCGTCACACTTTCAACGACAAAAGTAAGGATTTTTATAATTTCATATGCTTGGTGATCCAGAACAGGTTATTAATGACATAAGCGATGTCGACAATAAGGGGATGCGATGTTGCACGAGAACGTATTTTGTGTGGGTCATCCGCTATTATAATACTAGTAGACACGTACTGTGACAATGCATGTATGCCGTGGCCTTCTGGAACTATATGGCTAGAAATTGAGGTATGTCGGACATAATTTTTGGAACTATATGGCTAGAAATCAGGGGTTCATTAGAAGAGTAAATCAGTGGTCCTCTGGAGAGAAAGAAATAAGAGACTGTTTAAATCAGTGGAGCTGGTCATAACGCATACTATACAACATTAGAAATCCATGCTTGACTTGACTTCAACATACAAAGAGTTACTAAAATTACTGCAAGCGGTAGGGATAGAGGACATGTGAATTCCTACAGCTAGAACAGTGAGAATAGTGTTATTCTCGCTATTTCTATAAAAATATGAAATAGCAAATCTATTCTCTCAAATACTCAATCTCTGTTCTCGCTATTCTAAATGTTCAATCTAAACAACTTCCGAATAACTTTGAGTTAGCACTATTATTAAATAGTAGCTATTCTAGCTATTCTTAACCTACTATTCTCAACAATAGTTATTCTAGCTATTCTCTAGAGAATAGAGATAGAGAACAAATGGAGTGGGTCATGAGGACCTTTGTATAGTTGTAGAACTGTAAATATAACTTTTCTTATAATACATTTGTTAGTTTGGCATTTGCCAACTAACCATAAAAGAAAATGACATTTGACCAAATTTTGAAATTGAATGAATTTCGTAAATTTCTAAGTTCTAATTCAGTAAGCATATATAACATACAACCATTAAAACAATCACGGACATATCGTACGCTCATCATTTTGAAATAAACTTATTATGAAAAGATGTACACATTTGAAAAATAGAAATAATATTGTATAAAATCATTTGCAATTAGAAGAATATTTGGGCGCTAAATGTAAAAAAAAGGACTGAATCTGAGAAAATTGTTGAGGCTCACAAGTTCGTTTATGCCGAAATTTTTATTAGTATCCAAAGAAATTTTGAATTTACAAATCTACAACTATTTTGAAGTTATTTTCGAATCTCTCCGATTTGGAGAATTATTTTTTAAATCCAGCATCTCTTTTCGGAAAAGCTAAGCTCTTATTATTTTTTCTTTCTTATCCAGAGGAATAAGGAATATTTAAAGGTCCTTAATTCCACGAAGCTACGCCGCAAAATTAACGATAAAATGGCTCCTCAATTCCAGGAAGGTATGGTAGCTACTTGATGCCCACTAAATAGCCTATTTTTTAAATTAATTTTCCATTGTATGATGTTTGATCCCTCTAAACCCTTCAGTTTGTGATAATTAGTCTTATAAGTCTTAAGTTCACTTAACATCAATTAATTTTGAATATTAAAGGACCTTAATGCCCACAATAATTGTATTATTGTTGGAATTTCTTTATGAATTCAATATTGAAACATATACTTATTTAATAAAATAATATTGTCATATATAAAATAAAAATTAAGTACATGAATTTTGGGTATTTTATTTATGATATATAATCATTTCTATGAAAATATATTAAACAATATAGAGGAAATACAAAAACTTAAAAAAGTAGAAATTAAATTGTTTAATGTTTTTGAGGTACATTATTCATTTTCTTTATAATTTTAGAAATAGTCAAATTTTGTTTAAATTGGATAAATATTAGTTTGTTATAATCATGGAATCGTCTTCCACTTCAAGGACAATTTGGTCATTTATCATTGAAATTTAACAATGATGAGTAAGATTGAAATTTGATTAGTTATTTTGTCTTCGATTGAAATGTTTGGAGGAGGATAAATGTCAAGAATTAAAATTTGGGAGATTATTTCTAAAAAACATATATTTTTAACCGGGGGGGATTGTGGCATTTTACCGTTTGTTTTAATATAAGGCATTACTTTCGAGGGAATGCCACAATTAATCTTTCATGTTACACTTAGGGGTGCGTTTGGATGCACTAGAAAATAGCGAGAATAGCTACTATTGAGAATAGTAGATTAAGAATAGCGCCTATAATTGGAAGTTGTTTGGATTGAACATTTAGAATAGCTACTGTAGGGATTGAGGCTTTGAGAGAGTTCATTTGCTATTTCATATTTTTATAGGAATAGCGAGAACAGCGCTATTCTCGCTGTTCCTAAGTATATTTGAATGGATCGGAACAACGCTATTCTCGCTGCATCCAAACATACCCTTAATGTGTTCAATTTAAAATCGGACGTTCTTATATCAACAATATCACTATGTTTTTCTTTTTATTATGATGATAATACTTTAGTTGACTGCTCTATTAACTTATAATTAGATGATATTTTGAATTGTAGGTCTAATATATATGCAGATAGACATAGTCTCCCCAATTTTCTTTTTAGTTACCGTTAAAAAAGAAGAAGATATACATAGTTGACCCACGTTTTGAAAAATTATATTATTTTCATTACAAATGTATTATCTGCGCACCTTCAAAGGCTTCACGCAATCATTATCTGCGCACCCATCTCTTTATCTTTTCTTTTCGTTCAAAAGCTATAGCTTTTCTTTAGTCAGGACTTGAGAAAACAGGTTTTGAATACTGAGACTCATACTCTTTTTATAGGGTAAGGCTAATATGCTATGGATTGTATAGAGGGCTACGGTGCTACGGCTTAATATTTTAGTTTTTAAAATTCTAACGGTTGATCTGAATCGTTCATCTTGTTCTCCGTATTAATATGTGTTTGGAGACCAAATTTTATATATTTTGGAAAATATTTACTATTTTCTTAGATAGGTAGAAAATCAGCTGATCTAAAAAATTCTGCACCGTTCAGATATTTGATTTTCTACCTATCTAAAGAAATAGTAAAAAAAATTCAAAAAATATAAGATTTGGTCTCCAAATACATATTAATCTGAAGAACAAGATGAACGGTTCGGATTGACCATTATAATTTTAAAAACTCAAATATTGAGTCGTAGCACTGTAGCCCTCTATACAACCCATAGCATATTAGCCTTACCCCTTTTTATATGCATCGTCATTTCAAATGAGTGTTTTCAAAACTTATATTAGTGAGACTCACATTCTTTTTTCCAAAAATTTTATTTTTACCATCTTAAAAAAAAAACTCATTAATCTTTTTTTTTTTGTAAGAATTAAAAAAATACCTTGTGGCGACCCATAACGGACTAGTCACGATCCGATAACTGAGTCGCCATTTAAAATGGCGAGTTATTTGTTTTTTATATTCCTCATCATGATTTGAATTTTTTTTTTTTTTAGAAAGGGGAGGTAGCACAATTGGTTAGAAAAATGTCCTAGAGTTGTTATACCCAAAGGTCGAGAGTTCGATTCCCTCTCACGAACCTTGGTAGCTACTACCAAGTTTTCAAAAAAAAAAAAAAAAAAAATTCTGTGGCCCCATTACTTTTTTATATATGTTAAAGCAATGTCAAGTCAATTAATTAATTATGTTCAATAAATAATTAGTGGACTCTACTATTTTACATATAAAAGTTTTATTGGCTGACTAAAGAGGAACGTGATTGTTTATTGGTTGATTGAACATAAATGATCAGATGAGTTCCACTAAATTTTTTTATTGAATACATTAGGCCCCACTACTAATTTAATAAATTGGCTCATAAAAAAGAGAACATATAGTTATAAAATAAAATAAAAAAATAAAACAAATATCTAATGACTGAGTCGCAGCCTGTTATGGGCCGAAATTTTATTTGCATCATAATAATAAAAAAAAAAAACCAAAACACTTCCCTTTGACCAGAATTTGAGAATTATCCAAGTGGCACCGGAGTTTTGCGATCCCAAATACTAAGGTCTGCATAGGTTTTTTGTGGCCCAACAATTTTTTTTTTGTTTTACATAAAATTTATGAATAAAAAACAAGAAAACAAACAAAACTTGGCTATGCACTTGCACAGAAATACTGGGTTTCCATACATCTAGAATGGATTGTCAAGTTAATTAGCGACCATTTTTATTAATACTCAAAAAATAAAACTTAATTTTAAAAATAACTATAAATTCTGTTTTTTTTTTTTCAAAAATAACCCAACCGCCAGGTCCACGGGCAGTCCAGAATATTAGCAAACCGCCAGAACTACGGGTGGTCTCCCTGGGGACCAAACCGCCCCCTCCACGGCCGGTCTCCTTTTTTGTGAAGAAATTTTTTTCTTGTTTAGAGTGTATGCCAAAAAAAATACGACATTTGATAAATTTATAAAGTGATGCCATAACTCTTTATAACTTTGATTTTATTTGTCAGTTAGATATCACAAGTCTAAATATATCACTAATGAAGGACTTGGCCTTTATTCAAAAATTTCCAAGCTCTAACAACTTGTTTTTTTTTTTTTTTTTCTCTTTTTCCGGTTTTTATAATATATGTATAATATATACATATATACATATACACATATACACATATACACATATACAAATACACATATACACATATACACATACATATACACATACACATACATATATACATATATACAATTTTTTTTTATAAACTCATTTTTTTATAATATATGTATATACGTAGAGGAGGGTTCAAATGCACCCAAATTTTTGTGCACCCAAATGCACCCTATCTTTCCAATCCTTTTTCTCTGTTTTTAAAGTCTGAATAGTTAATTCGAACCGTTAGATGCGATCTATATATTAAGATATGTTTGGAGACCAAATTTTATATTTTTTCGAATTTTTTACTATTTATTAAGCCACTTTGAAAATCACTGATTTTATATTTTCTGGACCATTGGATCAGCAATTTTCAAAGTGGCTTAATAAATAGTAAAAAAAATTCCAAAAAATGTAAAATTTGGTCTCCAAGCACATCTTAATATGTAGATCACATCTAACGGTTCGGATTGACTATTCGGACTTTGAAAATGGAGAAAAATGATAGAGTGCATTTGGATGTACAAAAATTTGGGTGTATTTGAACCCTCCTCATATTTGTATATATAAATATATACATATACATATATTATATAAAGATAGGCTAATGTGCTTTCAGTAGCATATGAGCCGAAATACACACGGTCCAATTTTAAAATTTCAAAATTTAAAAAGTCGATATGAACCGTTCATCTTGTTCTCCATCACACGGCTTAATAAATAGTAAAAAGATTTCAAAAAATGTAAAATTTGGTCTTCAAGTAGATTTTAATATAGATTAAACATCTAACAGTTTGAATTTGTTGTTTGAAATCACACGGCTATAAATTGTCCGACAGCACCTCTGCTGAAATGCTGCCGGCAGCAATTTAGCTGGATTCTATATATATATATATATATATATATATATATATATATATATATATATATATATATATATATATATATATATATAGGACGTGGCTACGGTGCTATGGGTAGCTAAGAGGCCTCCGTGCTACGGCTCGGATTTCGAGTTTTCAAAATTCTAACGGTCGATCCGAACCGTTCATCTTGTTCTCCATATTAATATGTGCTTGGAGACCAAATTTTACATTTTTCTGAATTTTTTTACTATTTATTAAGCCACTTTGAAAACTCCTGATCCAACGGTGGCTTAACCCAACAGTAAAACCAGAAACTACCGTTGGATCAGCGGTTTTCAAAGTGGCTTAATAAATAGTAAAAAAATTTAGAAAAATGTAAAATTTGATCTCCAATCACATATTAATATGGAGAACAAGATAAACGGTTCGGATCGACCGTTAGAATTTTGAAAACTCGAAATCTGAGCCGTAGCACGGAGGCCTCTTAGCTACCCATAGCATATTAGCCAAAACCTATATATATATATAAATATTTTATTTAGGAGAAATTCGTAGGTAAAAATAAAAAATGAACCCCTCAGGTCAGTCGCGCCGACTTCCTAAGTTAATTTCCCTTTTTCTAAAAATGAACCCGTCAGGTCAGGTGACAGCTGACAGGTGGTAATAAAGTAAAGTAAATAATACAGCTAAACGACCAATTCTGACTCGACCGTTTCATCTTTGCTTTCATGTTATAGGTTCCTCTGTAACCATCCTCTCTTTTATTTTGAATTGCAGATCACTGCAGAACTGTCCCGTCCACTAGATAAAAAAAAAAAATACTACAGTAACAACCATAGTGACAAGATAGCTGAATTATATCCTAATTATACTCGAAATTTTTTTTTTTTGGTGATGCCGAACCGAACGCTGAATTATTCAATTGACCTATTTAAACATGAATAATTCACAAATTTTTTCCGAATTTTTCCAGGAACAATTATTATTTTTTGTTTTTGTTTCTTTGCTCCCTTGCAGGACTGAGATTTATGATCCGGATAATTCCGAATAATTTCCGAATTATATCTAAATTATTCTTGAATCACGAATTTTTGATCTCGCCGAACCGAATCCGAATAATTCATAGACTAACAACAACAGTTTGTTTGATACACTTGTTACTATAAACCTTGCCACAGAAGAACTGAACTTCTTTCGGATGCCGACCTCATCGCACTTCCAGTTTGTTTGTTTTTTTAGGAGAGGAGATCATACTTAACATTGAAGTCTTCTAAGCGCCCATAGTTTTTTATTTTATTTTTTTTCCTATTCCATTTGAGCCGCACCGTCCTCTCAGGGTTAAACACCTATCATGTGATGTCATTCATCTATAGCAACCCTTAGGTGATTTCTTGCGTAGCGAGTCGGTTACTGGTTTGTCTGTCTTTTATGGATTGTAGGTCCTACGATTCCAAATTTAGCATTTTATTTGTAGGAATCGTAGGACCCTATAATCCCTTGGGATCGTAGCAGATTTATTTCTGTCTTTTTTTTATAGGGTTATATTGGCTTTTTAATGATATTGTCTCTTAAATAATAAAATAAGAAATGAAATGAACAGAATGTTATTCAAATGGTAATAGTAATAAATTTTTTTTTCAGAGTATATACTTTTTTATTATGTCAATTTTAATTATACAAAAATAATCTATAACTTTTTTTTCAACATTATGTCTTTGAGGGATTTTATTGGCGACATCAAAAAACAAAATAACATATCTTAAAATTATGTTCCTGACCTACTTCCAATATCACAATAGATGAAAGTTTTTAACAATTAATATGAGACAGCTAAAATATCACATCTCCAAAATGTTATGTATTATAAAATTAAGTTTTAAAATGATATATTACCGAATTACGTATAGTTAGAGTCATTTTCTGAAAGAAAAAAAATCTCTTCTGAATCATGTTTAAAAAAAATATGGAAGGAACAAAATTTCGTAGTTATCCATGGTGCAATCATGTTCCTCAAATTCACCATTAGAATTTCTAAATATTTAATTTTGGAAATAACGTTAATTATTTAAATAATTATACCTTTTCACTGTTCATATATCTCAGTTCTCACTGTTCAGTATACTCTTTTTAATTTTTGGTACGTTGTAAAAACATCTGAAATTTGTTGTTGATTTGTTAGGCACTTATTAGAATCAACGAATCATCGTCTCACCGAGTCGTGCAAATTTTACCACATAAAAATTGGCACAGAGATTATGGACCTTCTTACCGCATTAGCTGTGCACGATTTGGTCCCGTCGTTGACTAGTCAGCCATTTCATACACATAAAGACCTATTCATCCTCTTTCTCTCTCTCCTCTCTCTCTCTCATTCTGTCTTTCTCTATATATATACTCACACCTCCTCCTCATCTTCTCCTCCATATTTCTTCCTGTCTCAGTTCTCATCTCATAAAACAAAACAAAACAAAACAAAACAAAAAAAACACAGAGATTCAACCAAGAAGTTATAAGGTGCAAAGGGAAAGGAAAACAAAAAAATAGAGGCGATTAAAGAGGTATGGTTTATGGAGTTGACGTCTGCTACTCAATTGCATCTTTCCTAGTGCAATTATTCTACGCGATTAAAAAATCTCTCATGGCTCTAATCTGTGCACAAAAATCCCCCTCTGTTCTTCCCCTCTCATGGAAACGACCGGTTACTAACACATCAGCAAATGGTTCTGTGAAACGCGCAAAGGATGCCTTAAACAACCCTAAGGTGTATCCATTATGCGATGATGAACCTTCTGACAATGTGAAATCAATCGAAGAAATGACCCAGCCAAAGGAGGAAGGATCAGATAATGACAATGCATCAGTTGATTTACCAGATAAGAAATCTCCCAATTTGAAGGTAAACAAAAAGAGACCAACAAAGCTGGTCATACCGGACAATTCAGCCGGTGATGCTGCTTTTGTTGAAAAGAAAAGGGATGATAGTTTCGGGAAGGTTTCGGAAGTTGAAGGAGATGCATTTTGTTTATTTTCAAGGAAAGGAGGTAGGCACGCAATGGAAGATAGTTATGGTGTGACAAATGCGACCATCGGTGACTCCCAATTGGTAATTTACATAATTTTCTAAAAAAATATGTTTTAAAAATAAAAATTTTAAATTCAACATCACAGTCGATTTTCACAGTTCACTTCACACTGATAGGCATTGTTACGATGTATAATTATACATGTGAATGCATATTAGTTAACATTACAGTTTATGACAATTCTATTGTTTTGATAAAATATAATTAGCTGATGTAGCATTTATTTGACCCTAAACAAAAGCAAATTTAACAAAAGACGGTCATTCAAATTTCATAGACAAAAGGCTAAAAAATTCTTGATTTGACATATATATGTACAACCAATAGATATGCAATAGAAGAAATATGATTTTTCTGATGCAGTCCTTGCACTAACAATTGCTTTATATTTAATTAATTTAATTAAATCATTATCTTTTCAAACTTATATTTAGGCATTTTTCGGTGTCTATGATGGTCATGGGGGCCGAGCTGCCGTAGACTACGTTTCAGATAATCTGGGGAAAAATATCATATCAAAGATTTCTCAAATGGAGAAGAGAGAAAGAGAAGACAAGTTGGAAATGGCAATAAGAGCTGGATATTTGACCACAGATGAGGAGTTCATTAGTCAGGTATTGATTATATTGCTATTTAAATGCTATGGCACTAATGGCAGAGCGGCGCTTTACAGGGCACAATGTTTTCTAATTTAGTTTAGTTGAAACTTTCAACCCCTTCCTAAAGTTAGTTTAGTTTGTTTGAGCTAACCATCTTTCAACAACGTTAAAAATGATAAACTCTGACTATTTCTGGCCGATTTGTTACACATTCATATTACTGCAACTGTTTCGGCTGACTTAAAATTGTTGATTTTTAATATTTTGAAAATTGTGGTCCAATTAACAAATTTTGTTTTAACATAATTTTTTCTCTTAGTAAAGTGTGTTGTAACAAATTATGTATGCATTTAGTTAATTCCAAAAATGCTCAGTTTTATTAATTATGTACAGAGAGGCATATAAGTGGGCCAAGAACAATTTGATACTTTTAAGAGTATAGAATAAAAATTGTCTTGCAAAATAATTATTTGGATGGATAGACTTACTATTCATCACTATAGTTTGACCATGTCAACTTCTAGTTTGAATGGGTCAAGAAGCATTCATCTGTTCAAATGCAGCACAAAAAAACGTGATTTTCATGCTTCTATTTCCTAGTATTGTTAAAAAACAATACAAAGTACGTACAAACCGTAATAAATATAAATCACATTTATGTGTGACCTAAATTTTGATTTATTATCTTTTTTCATTGTCTAGGCAGTTAGTAGTGGTGCTTGTGCAGCTACTGCATTGGTCCTGGATGGGGAATTGTATGTGGCAAATGCTGGAGATTGTAGAATTGTCATATCTCAAAAGGGGGTTGCTACAGCATTAACGACAGATCATTGTGCCTCAAGGGAAGATGAACGCGCAAGAATTGAGAATTCGGTACGAAACTATTCTTATTTTTTGTTGTTGAAAACATATTTATCAAGGCTTTGTTTAATTTCGTGTATGAACGAACATCATGCGTTAAATTAAATAATCAACTTGCTCATGAAATTATCTATGCACTTCAAAAATTATAATGTACGTAAGAATTAATTAGTTTATGAAAATTGGATCTAAGGTCTCTTCCCTTTGTAAATTAACTAACCAATGATCTGAACAATGTGAATTTTTTTATCAGATTACATTAATTCATATGGTGTAATTTGTAGGGAGGCTTCATATCATGTAGTTACGGATCGGTATGGAGAGTGCAAGATAGCCTAGCTGTGTCGAGAGCCTTCGGCGATATTCTCCTAAAGAAATGGGTTATCTCTGAGCCTGAGATTAGAAAGTTGCAGATAACAAGTGATTGTGGCTTCCTTGTTATGGCCTCTGATGGTCTATGGAACAAGGTACATTTTTTTTCTTCTTCATTTTATTTCGAGTACATGTCGAGATACGTACTACAGCTGACATATTTCTTTTTATTTAAATCGATTAGGTTTCTAATCAGGAAGCAGTGGATTATGTTCTGCAACATGATATATCATTAAAATCATGCGAGGAGCTTGCTGAGCTTTCTCGGAGTAGAGGAAGTAGAGATGATATCACTGTCATGCTGGTAGATCTCCAAAAGTTCGTAAAGTCGGATATATAGTTAGGAAATTTTGTATATAAAAATAATTACTAATTAACATGCCTTGAACAAATGAAGATCGAATTGGGAAAAAAGAAGAAAAGAAAGTAAATTCAACAAAAGATTGTGTAGGAGCATATCTATATATAGAGGAAAACAGAATGTATTTGGATGTAGGATGTACATAGATCATAGCCTGCACAAAGGAGCAGCAAATTGAGTGCTCCGTTTTAGGTTGAAATACTTCATTATTTCTCCTTATGTTCATTTGAATCTGAAATTTTAAATTTTATCGATTCATCTATAATTTTTTTTTGAAGTAAAATTAATAATCCATTAGCCCCCTTCTCTATATTGTTATATTTGGGATAGCTCTTTAGCTGCACTTCTTTATTGACTCAAAAAGAGTTGGTTAGACTGGTTCATAGAGTCGCATCATTCACCCACCATGGAATTCTGACTAGCGTGTGTACAAACTTAGAGGTATTTCAACCATGGAATCTGATAAGAGCTAATGAATGGTTTCTATGCAAAGGGAAGACACCAAGGAGGAAAATTAGGCGGGCACAATGTGAAGTTTCTCATTATAGTGCATTCATTTTTGGACCTCTTAAATTTATACTAAATTAGTTTAAAGATTTATAATTATTGTATGCAAACACTTATTTGTGAAGTAGATTGATTTTAACTGTTTGAAATTATCATTTGAAGTCAATTCGATAGATTTTAGAATTAAACTCACCAAAAAAATTTTGGTGAACTAAAAAAAATCATAGTTCTACTAACCTCTCATCACAATAATTAAAGAGTGAGTCTATGGTACTATGCATATTATGATTTGGCACCGTGCTATGGCTCTATATTCGAGTTTTCAAATCCTAACGGTTGATCCGAACCGTTCATCTTGTTCTCCATATTAGTATGTGTTTAGAGACCAAATTTTATATTTTTTGAATTTTTTTTACTATTGTTTTAGATTTATGGAAAATTACTGTTTTTGAATGGTCCATAATTTTCAAATCAAGTGATTTTCTAAATATCTAAAAAAATAGTAAAAAAATTTCAAAAAAATGTAAAATTTGGTCTTCAAACACATATTAATATGGAGAACAAGATGAACGGTTTGGATCGACTGTTAGGATTTGAAAACTCGAATATAGAGCTGTAGCACGGTAGCAACCCGTGATATGCATAGTACCATACACTCACTCATAATTAAATATTAGAAAAAAGTTTGGAGAGGAAAATAATGCAACTGAGGCCTATTTGCTGCCGTCACTGAAAGGCCTTTCTATTAAGTTAGCTCAAGAAATCAAATCGGCCCATTTATTCCAGTCCAAAATAAATTTAGCCTCTCACTTATCCGCACTAGTGGAAGAAAGAATCAGAATCCAGGTTTTCTCCACGCACAAACAAACGACGCTACACTCCAACAGTGGATCTTTGATTCTGCGGTTCCTCTAATGCGATTTTTGAAACCTTCTTAATGTGGCGGTTCTCTGACATTAATAACCCCCAAAGTTATTAGTTAGTTCTTTTGTTTGACTGTTCGCTACTTCGCTAGTTCACTTTGTTACCATTGTGATTCGCCACAGAGTGTGTTGCATCGTATACCTTGGTCCAAGAATAAATGTTCTTTCTATTTTTTTTTTCTCGATTCCGACTTCCGAGTCCTCTCTTAATTCTATCCATCGATTCTCTTCTCTTCTAGTCTTCTGTTCTCTCCGCACTTTTCTTCTTCCTTTTCACATTAACGACATGGCTGACGCCACCGAACTCAGCGATTGGGAGCTTCTCCAATCCAACGCGCCTGATTCCAGCGCCATCAAATCAGACTACTTCTCTCTGCCTCCGAACAATCCCGTCCCCTCTTCCTCTGAAGAAGAAGCTACTGACGAAGGCGGCATCGATTCTGACAACCCCAGTTCTCATGGAGAAATCGGATCCGACCCGATCCACGATACGGTTTTCCAAGAAATTGAGTGTGCGGATCCGAATTCGGGTCCGAGAGTGGTCGAGGAGCAGGGTGAAGTGATGAACGAAGATGGTTCCGAGGAAATTGAGGAGAATGATGGAAACTTGGAGAAGAGAAGAGGGAGTGTATGGGATTTGCCTTGGGAAATTGTCAAATATTATCTCTCTAAGGTGAAACCGTCTTGGTACATCTCTCTAGCTGGTGCAATTTTGGGACTGGTTTGGATTGGGAGGAGGATGCATCGTATTAGGGAAAAGAAGATAAGCGAATCTGTTCGGGCTTCCGTGGATGGAAAGGTGATGCTTATTTACATCCTAAACTTGTTTTATTTATTATCTTTTGATTTCAGGTAAACATAATGAAATGGTTAGTTGAATTTCTACTTAGCATGGAAGGCTTAGTTAATGTCACTGTATTATCCCTGTTACTACTGGAAGTGTATCCTCTGCGGAGCCAATCGCTGCGGAGCTTTTAATCTGGTCCGTTCGTTTTGGATCGGATGGACCAGATCAGATCTTGCCCGAATTGAAAAATATATATATATATATATTCTCAAAATTTGCAAGATCTGATCTGGTCCGTCCGATCCGAAACGAACGGACCAGATTAAAAGCTCCGCATAGCTCCGCAGCGATTGGCTCCGCAGAGGATACGCTTCCATTACTACTTTGGTGACTCAGATTTGATTGGTCTTGAACAAGCACCAACTTCAATTATTGAATTTTCTTTTGGTCATTTGGTGCAAAAATATAAATTATTTTAATAGTTTATGAAAAATCATTCCCCTACCACATAGTTAGTCAACTTGTGTGGAGGCCTAATTTGAACAATTTTAAAATTTAGCAAAGCTGACTTATTAAATGTTTTTGTGTGTTATCAATATTATAATGCAAAACAAATTACCCCACAAATTGTTGCCAATAATTATTATTTGACATTCTGTATTGAATGAATATTGTAAGTTTACAAGTCAACTCTGAATAAAGAATTGAATCCTTCTGTTATTCTTACTCTCCCTCTTTCTTGTATTTTATTACCACATAATATTTTCTAAAATCTTATATTCTTTAATTTAGAGGGCTGAAATGCATCCGTCATGAATCCACTTTCCAATTGTTTATTAATAAATGATCTAAGTCTAAAATAACAAAATAAACTACGAGGCCTCCGTCATGAATCCACTTTTTCCTGCATTTTGGCTTAATTTTGTCACACAGGCGTGAAAATATAACACAATATATTTGTCTAAATCAGTGGAATTAATGCTACAATTTGAGTGACCTGCAGTGAAATGAACCCATTCATGAATTCTAAAATATAATTCTTTTGGTTAAAAAAGCCAAAGGCCCTGCTTCAGTAAGAAACATAGTTAACTTGCAATACGAAATAGAGTTTGATGAGAGCAACTACATCAGCTCTCCAAAAGATCACAGATTATCAAACAGATAAGAAACAGGATCCCCTTGCTATGCCTCAGGCATGAACAAGGAAACAAAATGGCCGCAGGATAAATTCTGCACCAATCAGATCCTAAACACTACTATAAAACTAGCTGCAACAACTAGACAAGTCAGACTGGTGGTGGTGGAGGAGGAGGTGGAGCGTCATCTTGAGAATTTAACAGCACCAGTTGGTCAATGCTAAAATATAATCAGCCCCAATCATGTAGCTTGTTGTTATCAAAAGTTGCAAGCTAATGTGTCTGGACTGTTCTCAAAATTTTGATTTGTGTAGAACGTGAACGTCATATCACTTGGAGCAGCTAATGTTATGTTAAAACCTGGCATCGTAGAATTAAGAGTTGGTAAACGAGATAGACGAGTCAATTCGGGTTGAAGTCATTTTTGTGTCTTGTTGTTCAGGTTCGTATTTGGGCTTTAGGCAACAAATAACTCTGCTCAGTTACTTTCAGATATGGATCAGTTTCAGGTTCTGAGTCATTGGTTTGATCTTGATTGGACCCAAATCCAACGTGAGCAAGCTAGGATGAACCAAATATGGACGTATTTGGTTCAATATTGATTCAGGTTAGTGTTGTCCGTGTTATTATTTGGGTGAAAATTAATCAGATCACATCATTTTGTTGGGTTAGCAAATTTAGGTCAGGTACATGTTTGGGTCCACCAGGTTGGCTCTTTTATGTATATTATTAAATAAAAATCAAGAACATAAAAATCGAAACACTATGCTTGGGACTCCAAATGCATGTGACACAAGATGTGGAACTGTGTGGCATATTTCCAATTTGGCTGCCATGATTATTCAATTTTTCCTCCATGGATCATGCACTGTTTTATCTTTTATTAATTAAGGGTTAATTGTTGGTACATCCATTAAAAGTTTTGTGTGATTCTTTTTGTCTGTTTGAAGCATTTTAAAAGTTATTTTGTTTTAAACTAGCCGGGAAGGAATAGAAAATCCATCCATATTTGGTTCATCCTAGCTTGTTCACGTTGGATTTGGGTCCAATCAAGTTAAAGTCAGGTCTTTCAGTTTTTTGAGCTCAGCTGGTTTTGGATTCAGTTTAGATTTTAATAGGCTCCACCTGTGCACTCTCATCAATTGTTTATATGTTTGCTTGCCTGAACAATTAGCATGCTAAATATAAATTTCATACTGGTCAGTTTCCGGATAGTACATGGAACTTTGTACTAGCGTCACTCCTGTTAACTTAATTAGTTTGTTTCTCTTTTTCCCATTTTTGGTATTTTATTTTCTTTTTTGGTGCTTTGTTGAACAATTCTGGCAATCGTACAACAAGTCCCAATTTGAGGCACTGATAAATTCTACTCAATTTACTTGCCGAAATATAATCTGTGATATTTAATATTTCTGAAATATCTTTTGTGCCATGCAGAGGGTTAGCAAATTTGCAGTACGAGCTGTGTATATAAATGAAGCATTGAAACATGTGCCTATCTTAAGAACCTCTCCATTGGCTGGTGGAACTACCCCAGGGTCTCTACTTGCTCTGAGATGAACACGTTCTATATTGTGTAATTAAGACATTAATGAATATGATATAGTGATGAATCTAGCTCTTTATGAGCTGCTTTTATGTATGGGCTTGTATTATCTTGGTTAAAATGTAACAGTTATTATTTTTATCTTAGTTTTTCTGCTGCCTCATGTGATTCCAATATTTGATTCTGGCCTTGGCAGGAGAGTTTTTTTTTTCAATTAAAGAGCACAGCCTTACTAGGCTAGAAAGTAAAGAGCCGTTAGGAAAAAGTAAAGAGCTGTTAGAAATAAAACTAAAAATAGTACATGCCTTATTTCTTATTTAAGGCACATTGAAGGCAGTAGAGAAAAAGGAGAAAGGAGAAAATGATGTAATTTGCAAAATTCCATTGTATTATGCTACGGGTGCCCGATTGATACAGCACCCACATAGTAGATTGTATTATGACTCATCAACAGTTTTGAAGAGAGAACCGTATTTTATATATCATTGAAAATGAAATGTATTAATAATATGTGTATTTTGTATAATGTTTTTTCCAATAAAGTGTTAAAAAAATTGAGAGAGGACAGTAGACCGGAAACAAATCTGCTGAAATCCTTATGATTTCAGGGACCGTTAAATTCTAGGGGTGAAAACGGAGCGGATAATGCTGATACCATATCCGCATCTTTCGGATAATGAGCGGATACGAATACGGATACGGATAGTAAACGGATATCAAAATTCAAAACCAAATATGTCTTAAACAGATACGGATACGGAACGGATAGTCCACGGATACGGATTCGAATACGGATATAAAACGAATAATCATCGGATAATTGAGTCATGTAAACTTTAAAATACAATACTAATTCACGTTCAAATTTAATTTAATTAGTTATTTGAATTAAGCTGCAATGGTCACATTCAAATTTAATTCAATTAGACTACTCGTGTTATAGGGCTTTTCTTTATTATATTAATAAATTTGATATAATGAAAAGTCTCTTTATAAGTCTTTGGAATGAGAAACTGGTCCGGCCCAATTCTTTTTAGAATACAACAAAAAGTCAAGTGTTCGGATATGTGTGGAGTTAGTCCCACAAGGGACGGATCAGAGCTAAAGGTGTTGTATATAAGTCCTTAGCGCAATTAAAGTTCAAACAACGAAGAGCGTTCAGAGTTATAACGGGTACACCTAACTCAGCGGATCAGCTGAGAGTTAAAAATATTGGGCCCGCTCAGATAAATGTATAAACGGATATAAGCGGATATCCGCTCCGTTTACAGTTGAATGGAATTATCCGTATCCGAATCCGGGTGTTTTCTTAATATCTATTAATTATCCGGATCCTTATCCGGAAATATCCGGATCCGTTTAATTCTAATTCGGATAATTAATGGTGGATCCGGAAATATCCGGATCCGTTTAATTCTAATTCGGATAATTAATGGATACGGAGCGGATTCGGAACGGATAATCCGGCTCCGTTTTCATCCCTATTAAATTCTCAATTTAACGATCTATATATTTCATGATTTGGGCATAAAAATCTGTCTGCTTTGAGATTCGTGTATGAAAAAACGTAGATGGTTGGATTTGAAATTTTAGGGGCCCTGGGATTTCAGCAGATTTAATTCCCAGTAGACTTATCGTTCTTTAGAAATGTGTATGAATGAACTGTATTAGAATTTAGTGTACATTTTTTTTCAAGTAAGTACAAGCAATTAATGGGAAAAGGTCATTTGAATAGATTTTTTTTTTTTTTTTTTTTTTGAGAGGCCATTTGAATAGAATTTGTTGATGATTATGTATAACCATTATCTTTGATAAAATAGCTTAGACGAAACGTATGAAAATAGTAAGTATTAATTTGTTACAAACACGTTTTAAACAAAAGTGTAATACCTTAGTCAAAAATAAAAGTTGGTGTCATCCTTAAAAAGAATGAACAATGTATTTGGTACAAAAACTCTCTAAGATTTGTTGCATGTATTTGGATAGATTAATTTGATCAATTGAATCTCGCATCCGGATTGGGATGAATATATAAAAAGTTCAGTGTAAACACTATTTACCAATAATTTAAATCTTTAAAAAAAATATGAAGATTATGTCAATAATTACATGACAAATATAAATATAAAATGTACGAACAAATTTTATGTTTAGCATAGATACTTTTCAAATGGAGCATAAAATATTTTCTCGAGAGGAGATCATTCTAAACAAAATTATTTGTAATTACGTAGAATCGCACAACTAAACTTTCGTGAAAATAGTATGTTTGGATCTAAATCACAAACCTAAACAATGTTTGGATCCAATTGGTGTTTTTTCTTTGGAGGTACCGGAAAGAGATTGGAATATATAATAGATTTACAGGTTTTTTTTATTGATTCTATCTTTATCGGATAAAAAAAGAAAAATTGAAATGACATCAAAAATTCAGAAAAAAAGAAGTAGAAGATAGAAAGAATTCACAATGAATAAATTAAAACTAGAATCTTTCGTAGCTGGATGAGGAGCAAAGGATTATGATTTGATATGCATATGTTTGATAAAAGTGAAATCTTCTTCTTTGATTATAAATATAATATCTTGGATTGGAACATGAAAATGTGACTGAAAGAAGGAAAGAAATTCTCGAATGAAATACTGAATCTAATTACTTCGAAAGAATTGGCTGAGGAGCTGTATGAGATCAAAATCTCATGTACGGTTACAGTTCTGTCTAATAATCACAACTCTTACCAAAGGGAAGCTAATATGGGCCAGACAGTTGGTACCACTCCTATAACGGGGAAGCAGAACCAGTTGGTAGCACCTCCCATCATTTCCACATTAATGTGTCCAACCTTAATTCGGAGAAGCCTTGGACCTTATGTACCAATACCGCTCCCCTGGGGCACTCGACTCGAACTTCTATACTCACTGAGTCTAGCCCTTCCCTCATCGGAGCATCCCTACTCAATGTCCGGTCCTACTCCTCTGCTTCGCCAAGAGCCAGATATGGTCCTATGTTTTAGATCAATTCAAATATAAAATCAACACATGAATTCTCCAAACCCCAAGCCGCAAACCCCAACCCCCAACCCGAAACCCAAACCCAAACCCAAATCCGAAACCAGAAACCCAAAACTCAAAACCCAAAAAACCTGAAACCCAAACCCAAATCCGAAACCAGAAATCCTAATCGTTGAGATATGTAAATCAATAGATTGTGTTACTATTTGATGAATATAAGTGTATATATTTTTGTTTTCAAAGTTCTTAGTTTTGTGCTCCCAATAATTATTACCTAAGAAAAATCATTTATAACTTTTAAAAATTATTTTCACACAGTACTTTGGAAATTATAAATTCAATGCGAGGGCATATTTGCTATTTTTTTAGGGTATTAAAAAAATCGGATTAATTAACCATGTTGGCAATGCTCAGGTTACTCCTAATTCATATTTCCACCATCTTTTTTTAAATCTTATCCACGCAAATTTGGTTAAAGGTGCAAAAATGTGTTGTGAAAATAACAAGACATGGTAATTAAACTGAGAGTTTCGTTGTCAGTGTTATAAATCAGTCGTGTTAAATTGATATTTTTAGCTGCTGCTTGGGGGCAAATACCAGAAAGTTACTAAAGTTACTGCATGCTACTGTCACAGTTCTGTGTTAATCATAGGCACCACCAAAAATGGATGTACCGCTATTTGATGAAGAAATTCAAAAGAGACTAAAGCACCAGAGGCCGATATACAGATCGATGTGTTCTAAGTTTTAACAGGTAACCTTTATTTATTTATTTTTAGATTATTTGATGATACTTTGAAACTGTTATCACATATTATGTACATGTGTTTCATTTTTACAGATTGGTAATCTGCATTTCTAGATATGTGCTTTGTTTCGTGTAGTCTCCGAGTCAAATTTGCTCCGTTATTTGCCTTAGTTTCATGTTTAAATATGTTTTCTATATTTTTGTGCTTTCTGTTTCTCTTGTAATTTATCTGTAGGGAACTTGTGCTATGTGTGATAATTTGAATTCTGTGCTCATTAGCATGTTATACATTGTAACCTGATTTTTCTATGAATTTGTCTTTATTTCAATGTTGTTTCAAGATTATATTGTAATATTTTTGATGATATATGTATAAAAATATACTTGAATATCAAATTATTATTTTAAAAATACTATATTTTTTAATATGTACAAAATCAGTTGATCTCAAATTATGGATCATACAGTGACTTTTTGATCTATCTAAAAATATATATATATAATTTAGTATCCAAGTATATTTTTATAGAGATATGGATTCATATCACGGGCGATCTGTAATATTTATATTACATGAATTCAAGACAACTGCTCTGAATTGACAACTTATGAATTCACGTTATGTGATTTTTTTACATTAGTTTAATTACTGATTTATAATTTATCTATAAACATTACATAAATTTTTTTGGTAACGTAACATTATTTAGTTAATAATTAAAAAATAGTGAAGTTATGTCTATAGCTATTGCAATAGCTATGTACAAACCAAACATGGGAATGACTCATTCTGGGGAATGTTGAAACAATAGCGATGCGCAAACCAAACATGATAATGACACATGCCCTGGAATGATATTCCCTGGCATTTCCCTGGAATCCTTTTATTTCCTGAAATGACTTATAGCGCGAACCAAACGCCCCCTTAATTGACCCCATTTATGTTCTCTATTCTTTGGAAGGTACCTAATTTAAAATTGATAAAATATAAATCTAAATATTGAAAACAATTAAAATTGTTGACAGTATCTATATATGAAATATATGCAAAAGGTTGCTTCAATTTGTTGGTAAACTTATAAAAAAAATTGTCACTAAATGAACAGCTAGTGCAAGAGAATATATTATGTTAATTGATGCACATTTCTCTTGCGCACTTCAACACATATATATATATTAACTTTGAAAATTTTGTTCGTTTAATTTGAACTTATTACATTAATTTCCATGAGTTAATATGCCCTGGTGTGTGTCCAATTGTAGAACTGGTTGCAGAAACTGTGCTTGTCAGTTCACTCAACTACAAAGATTTATTTGAAGGAGACAGCGATTGCTTTTCATCGGACCCGCGTACCACCTCCCTTCGGTATAAACCAGTTGGTACCCGGGCAAACAAAACCCCATTGGTAGCACCTCTCGTTATTTCCACATTAATGTGTCTAACCTTAATTCAACAAAGCCTTGGACCTTGTGTATCAATACCGCTCCCCTGAGGCACTTGTCTCAAACTTTTGTACTCACTGAGTCTAACCCTTCCCTCACCGAAGTATCTCCGCTCAATGCCCAGTCTTACTCCTTTGCTTCGCCAGACACCAGGTATGGTCATATGTCTTAGATCAATTCGAATATCAAATGTGCATAGTAACTAGCGAAATATTTTCTCACAAATATAAAATCAACGCATGAATTCTCAAACCCCCAACCCCGAACCCTGAACCCAAAACCCCCAAATGCCGAGATTTGTAAATCAGCAGATTGTGCTACTCTTTGATGCAAGTATATGTATACATTTTTTGTTTTTAAAGTTATTAGTTTTGTGCTCCCAACAATAAGTACCTAAGAAAATCATTTTTTATAACTTTAAAAATGATTTTCATATAGTACAGGTCTTTTGAGAATACACATCAACGACCAATGGTTAAGGGTGGCTCTAATGGGTGGTTTTGCCAGAATTGGAAATAATGAAATCATCATTTTAGGAAATGATGCAGAGATAAGTATCGACATTGATCCGCAAGAAGCTCAAGAAGCTCTTGAAATAGCTGAAGCTAACTTGAGGAAAGCTACGGGTAAGAGACAACTGATTGAAGCGAATCTAGCTCTTAGACGAGCTAGGACACGAATAGAGGCTGTTAATGTTATCTCTTAACATTTTATTTCAAAATTAGTCAATACATCAAATAAATCCAAATAAGTTTTTTAAAAGTTTTTTTGATACTATCTTCTTTAACTTTAAATTGAAAAAAATCACTTTGAATCAGATACAAGGAAAAGATCCATTAAGTAGAAAAACTTATTAGATACCAGGGTTAGTATCTAATAAGTTCTACCTACTATTGGATTTGAACCAATGACTCCTGCCGTATGAAAGCAATACTCTAACCACTGAGTTAAGTAGGTAGTTTAAAACAAAAAAGAAAATTCTATCACTTTTCTAATTCTAATTATAGATACTTTGAAAATTATAAATTCAATGCGGAGGGCATATATGCTATTTTGTTTAGGGTATTTAAAAATCGGATTAATTAATTGTATTTTTTATTTAGGTAGGTTTTTTCAGGTCCACGTCGACATTTTTAAATTTAATCATGGGGACTTTCAAAATGGTTGGAGATTATTATCCGGACGCTTATACAAGGCTTTTATAATTGACTCCCCGTTTATATTATCTGTTCTTTGGGATGTATCTAATTTAAGATTGATGAAATATAATGTTAAATATTGAAAAAAAAATTAAAAATGTTGATCAATATCTGAAATATATGCAAAAAGTTGATTCAATTTGTTGGTAAACTTTAAAAAAAAAATTGTCACTAAGGATGCGTTTGGATGCACTAGAGAATAGCGAGAATAGTTACTGTTGAGAATAGTAGATAAATAATAGCGAGAATAGCTACTATTTAAGAATAGCACTAACTCAAAGCTATTCGGAAGTTGTTTGAATTGAACATTTAGAATAGCTACTGTATGGATTGAGGCTTTGAGAGAGTTCATTTGCTATTCCATGTTTTTGTAGGAATAGCGAGAACATTCCTGAGTATGTTTGGATGGATCGGAACAGCACTATTCTCGTTGTTCTCGCTATTCTCGCTGCATCCAAACATACCCTAAATGAACAGCTAGTGCAACATAATGGATTATGTTAATTGATGCACATTTCTCTTGCGCACTTAGCTTGACCCGTAATGGAGCGCAAAATCCGTAATTCTGTCCGGCCTAATATTTATTATGATATCCAAATTAAGCTCGATCCATTATTAAATACCGGCTTTAACCCGTTACGGATGTTCTTCCGAAAAATCGCTTTTTCGATTTCAAGTCTAAGTAGTCTTGGTCTGTACATTTTTTACGCTGACCAAACAAGTGATGATGAGAAGAGAATAAAAAGGGAATATTTTAAGGTCTCATTTAATGATTCCAATAACAAACGACCAAATTTTTTTTCTAGTCGTTCTTCTGGAACGTGGGTTGTTGCAAGTTACTTGACCTTTAGTCGAACCACTGCGTATAGTTTTCTAACAAATATGCTTTAAGGTGAAGAAAAAGGATAGCGACTCAATAATGTATTAATTTATAGAATAATTATAATTTCTCTCATTTATCCATTCCTCATTTCATCTTCCAACTAACTTTCTATTTTAATTATAACTATAACTACTATTTCTAGCAATATTTATTTCTTTCATCTTTCTTATTTTCTCTTCCACCTCCATTTTTCTACTTTTACCTCTATCTTTTTCTCTCACTTCGTTCTCCCACCTCCGCCTTCCTCTTCCACCTCCGCCTCCCACCTCCCTCTCTCACGTTCGCCTCCCACACCTCACCTCACCTCACCTCCGCCTTTACCTCCCTCTCCCACCTCCTCCTCCACCTCTGTTTTTCCATCGATAAGCTTTCCTCCCTCTCCCACCTCCCACCCTCTTCCACCTCGAAATGGTAAATACAATAAACTCCCTCCCTCTTGCACTTTCACCTCGGTTTTTTCCCTCTATGCTTGTTGCTCCCGCTCTAGCGAACGTTCTGCCGGAGATTACCTGTCACTCCATCCCAATTAAGCACGCCTCTGCCAGCAATGAATACTTCAACGTGTATGAATGAATACTTCAATGTGTAGGAATGAATACTAGAGCACGTCTCTACCGGGTCAGATCCGTCACTGTCGATCATATCAAAATAATTTTGTATATGTATATGCAATTAATCCATTTCATGTTTATGTTCTCATTCCTCATGAAGTAGCCAGTTTTGCAAAGAACAAAACTTTATTAATGGTGAATTAGGCCACTGCGTATTAAATAAATAACATATAAATAAATTTTGAAAAAAAAGAGATATATGAATGAATACTTGATGTCTTAGAGATGAATACTTCAATGTGTATAAATGAATACTTAATATCTTAGGTATGAATACTTGCGTGACAAGATATTAATACTTGTGCAACGGACAACTCGAAAGTATATCATTATAGATCTCATTTGCAAGATAAAAATATGTATAAAACATTCATGGTTTTAGATTTGCAAAATTCTTTACAGATCATCAGAAATATTGGTTGATTGAACGGAGAAAAAAAAATCCACCTCTAAAAACGTGTAAAAGATGGATGAGTGATGTTCTAGTTTTTATATTTGCACTTACACGACGAGGATTAATACTTTCTCGATAAGAGATGAATACTTGTGCAACAGACAACTCGAAAGTATGTCATCATGGATCTCATTTGAAAGATAAAATTGTGTAGAAAGCGTTCGTGGTTTTAGATTTGCAAAATTCCTCATAGATCGTTAGAAATATTGGTTAGATTGAACGGAGAAAAAAAATCACCTCTAAAAACGTGTAAAAGATGGATGAATGATGTGTCCAGTTTTTATATTTGAATTTGCACGACGAGGATGAATACTTTCTTGATAATAATGAATACTTGTACAACGGACAACTCAAAAGTATATCATCATGGATCTCATTTTAAAAATAAAATTATGTCAAAAACATTCGTGGTTTTAGATTTGCAAAATTCCTCATCGATTGTCAGAAATATTGATTAGATTGAACGAAGAAGAAAAAAATCCCACCTCTCAAAACATGTCTATTTTTTTTAAATATTGATATATTAGGTGTGAATACTTTATGTGTTATAGATTAATACTTGATGCATTATAAATGAATAGTTGCGTGCGCCAGTTATAAAATCTTTCAAATATTATGTAGTCCCAAAATAGTAAGTGATCCCCCTAGGTAGTTAATAGTTATTGAAGTAGTTAATGTCTGAGAGATGAAATGGGAGATTGTTACAGGAGGATAGCTAGATGCTCCCTTAATTTATAAAGTGGACTAGAATATCTACATAATTTTTTTTTACTTATATATCAGTTATTTTATTTAAAAATAATACATCGTCTTTTCTAGAAAGAGGCCGAAAACAAACCTGATTTGTTTACGGAAACTAAATTACAAAATTATGTTAATTACTTTTTCTTTTCTTTTTTAGAAAAAATAAGGATCAAGTTCTTATTGATATATTAATTACTAAAGCATACAAGAGTTTGAAATGAAACTCAATTTTTCTTAAAAATTATAGACTGATTTAACTTGGTTGAATCTATTTAACTTTTTTAGAGGAAAAACTAAAACAGAAAAATTAAAACTCCTCTATTCTTTAATTATAAACTTTTTAAATATGTCGAACTTCTTGTGCCAACTCTGACAATGGTTTGATCTGGTCTCTGAATATTCTTATGCCTCTTTCCTTCCATTGTACAAACATTGCTAACTGTGGAATAATGGAAAACCACATGCCAAATATGGCGAATGATAAAGCTTAGACATCTTAATCCATTCAAAATCTTACGGAGCAGCAGCTCCCAACAATAGGAGGGGACTTCTCTTCTCATCCGATTTGACTATTAAACTTACGAAAACTGTCTGATTTCAATCGAACGGTAGCCAACTCGATAACGACGCCGTATTGCGCTATCAACGGATGCAAATGCTCTGGCGGCTCTGAGACTAACCCTCCAGCATTGACTAGTACAAAGACAAAACATATCATAAATAAATATCACCACTCGCAAGTTGTCTCCGCGAGAATATTTCATTCCTATCGAAATTCGGATCCTGTTTTTCTGTTGCAGATTCCCTGAAGCAAACTCTGTCACAAGTCGTTAACGAGTTGGTAGTGGGTACCATAGGGTTCGATTTTTCATGGAGCTCATTTTGCATTCCGACGGGAGAGACTCGCACATTAGCGACTTGGAAAACGAGTTACTATAGAAAGTCGACCACAGCAAATTTGGATTCGACTTGGTGCTAACTACCCCGAGGTCTTCTGTGCCTTGTCAGCTGTGACTTCATATGAACCTATAAAATTATAATATTTTTTAGTGTGTGATATTTAAAAGAGAAGTGATTCAATTACATTATTTTATGATAATACATTTTGACATTGTATGCTTATAAGTTATTTTAGTGATTTTAAAATCCAAACAGTCGATCTGATCCGTTCAACATGATCTCCATATTAAAAGGTGCTTAGATACCAAATTTTACATTTTTTTTAAACTTTTTTAGTATTTATTAAGATGTATACCAAATTTATGTTTTTAGACAATTATGGACCATTAAAAATAATGATTTTCAAAAATTATAAATAAATACTAAAAAAGTTCGAAAAAAATAAAAAATTTAGTCTCCAAGCACATTTTAATATAAAAATAATATTGAATGGTATAATTGGATCACTCTTCTTATTTAAAAATAGACCTAAATCTCTATAGATAATATCTTATGATTATAATTTTATGTGAGTGACGCTATTAGAATTTGTATCCTCTGTATTAACTAAAAAAAATCTTTTGAGTTAATATATCGGAACTATCCAATCCACTTTAAGATCGTGCGGAATAGATCCACATTAATATTAAAGGGCTCCCTACATTATAGATAGAAGTCAGACTGGTTCCGTATAAAATCAAATGAGCGAGACACATTAATTCAAAAGATGATCTTTTGAGTTAATGCAGACAATGCAAACTCACAAAATTATACATAGTCCAAATAGATTCATGCTTCAGTTTTTAAAATTCAAGTAGCCGCTTTAAAAAACTCAACACGATCTCTATATAGAAAGTTATTTGTGAAAATTTTATATTTTTGCAAATTTACTTACTATTTTTTAAATAGTTAGAAAATTACTGGATCTAAAAATTTTGCCCATGAAAAAAGGAACTATTTTCAACCTATTTAGAAAAATAATAAAAATAGTGTACACAGTGCAGCCAAATGGAAAACTCGTAAATAAATAAATAAAACATACCACCTTTCCTTTTTTTTACTCCGATACTATTTATCAGGTTATATAATATAACTCGTTAAAAAAAGAAGGCCCCTAAAAACAGAAGATCCGGTTTCATAAAAAATCAAAACCCCTCTAACCCAGTTCCTTAAATAATCTTCTAAACTAACATCCAGTTGATGCTGCTTAGAAAAGTCTAAGCTATCAACAGGTACATAATGATTGAAAAACAAAAGAAGACCGACCCCATTTAGCCAACCTGTTATTTTTTCCCTTGCCTCTCAAAGACGCTGTGCCTCCCCTGTTTCTCTCCCCAGCCCAAACCCCTTAATCCAAAAAAGAGAAAGCAAAACTAAATAACTAAAGACGAGCACAAGTATCACCATGTCCATCAGGCCTCTTTTCTTTCTTTTCACCATTTTTCTTTCTCTCCTCCTATCAAACTCACAAACCGTTGATGAATCACCATCCGCATACGAAATGCTAGAGAAATACAATTTTCCAAAAGGTATGCTCCCGGAGGGGGTCACCGGCTATCTTCTCCAACCCGATGGTTACTTCGAGGTGTATTTCAAAAGCGATTGCGAATTCAAGGTGGCCAAGAAGTATTTGGCCTGGTACGACAATAAGATCTCGGGTTATATCGACATGGGCAAGCTCAAGAATCTGAATGGTATCAGTGTTAAGATTCTGTTTGTCTGGATTGGGGTCACCGAAGTTGATCGAGCAAGCGAAACGGAGATTGATTTCTATCTGGGCCCGATCTCGGCATCATTTGGGGTGTCTAGCTTTGAGGTTAGTCCGAAGTGCCGTCGGAAGATTGATTGGCCAAACACCGGTCTTGTTATCTGATTTCTTATTGTATAGAGGTATAGCAGATCTGCCTGGTAAAGTATTGATTACTCTTCTTTGGGTTAAACGAAAACGATAGTTGGTCAACCTTCAAAGAAGTAAGGTGATTTGTCTTTCTGTCATTGAACGCTTTTTTTTTTTTTTTAAAAAAAAAAATGCTATATAGGCCCATTCCATTGCTGAAATAGTTAATTACTGTCATTGATCGATTCATTATTCATATTATTTTGGAGACCAAATAAAGAGTTAGTTAATGGGCAACTCCAATTACTTTTTGTATATCTGAATTAAAACATTCTTAGTGTCAGAATTATATTATAGAGAGAATTGGGGTCCATTTATATTGTAATCCAATTTAACTTGGATGTTGAGAAGAACATTTCTGGGTTGAGGTTGGATTTCGTTTTTTCTTGTTTTTTTAAACCACCTTACAAACCATTTGGGCATACCCATCTTGAAAGGTGATTTCACATTAGAAAAGAAAAAAATAGTACTAAAAAGAGACTAAAGAGATTAATTGTCAGTAGACTATCATTTTCGCGTGTAATAGATACATCAACTATAACAGAATGGACAATTCCATAGCAGAGTATTTGCTAAGTACATTTTTCTTGTTTGCACCATGGTTTCAACTAGGGGTGTCAATGGGTACGGTACGAGTCGGGTGGAGACATTTTCATACCCATACCCATTAAAATTAACTTTATTCATATCCTATCCATACACATTAAAAATTGACTTTACCCTATCCTGCCTTTACCCGTTAATATTATAGGGTAATGAAACGGTAGCGGGTAATAATGGATATTACTAATATAATAATTAGTTTTATTATATTTTACAAATTAAACATCAAAAACTCATTAATTTCACATATATGTAATTGTATATTTAATAAAAAAAAAATATGCTATCAATTCCAACTAAATTGTTTTTCATAAAATTGAATTGGATATATATATTTAGGGGTTTGGAAATTGAATTGAATATATATCTTTAGATTTTATAGTTATCCTATAGGGTAATGGGTACGAAATAGTTATTATCCATATCCTTACCTATTTGGTTAGCAAAAAAAATTTCTTATCCATACTCATATCCGATAAGCTAACGAAAAAAAAATCTTATCCATACCAGCATTATCGAATACAAAACGGGTCGGGTAAATGGCTAAAAAGGTGCCATTGACACCCCTAGTTTCAACTATATAGAGATTTGATTTTCTTTCCTTTTTCATCGACAGGTGTATAATTGTCGAAATAAACATCGAAATAAATTGTTTTCTGTACAACAATTCTAGCGCTTCAGGAAAACATATAGCTTTTGTACATTTTTCTGTTAGAGCGCTCAATTAGTTATTTAGTTGATCTCCTTTTGGAAAATGAAATACAAATCCAATGTCAGTGTCCACGAAGGCAGGAATAGTTCGTGTTAAAAACTCAGTCATGGGGCAATGAGGGCTTTTACATAGTACCAAATCATGCGAGTAATAAAAGATCGTGAGATAATCAGATAACACTCCGAAAGAAATGAATTTGTTCTAAAATTTCAGAAATAGAGAATCCGAACCATTGTGGATTATTTAACCCAATTATATTTTTCCTTGTAGTTTTCAACTGAGTGTAGGAAAAGATAGGGGAGAGGAGCAGGAAAACTGATATAAATTAATGATTTATGTTCGTTTGATAGATTTAATGGTGGTTATGTAAACTTAATTATTTACAACTAAATAAAACTGATATTGAAGTGTGGAATTTTGCTTTATCGGTGGGCATATTTGATTAAATAAGTTCCTTATACCAATGACATTGCTTAAAATGCATTGAATGAAAGCATTCATCATTTCGTTTAAAGAACCATCAAATTTCCAGTAAAGATGGTTTCATAACAACTGGAGACAAGCATGAACACGTACAATCTGATACTAGCTGGAAAGCTACTAGGCTACAAAGGCTGGTACCAACTGGTACATTTGAGGAATCGAAACAGGAAAACTACAAAATCAAAACAATTATGAAATGAAAGAATGTAAATCAAACAAATAGGGTCCGAAGGCTGGTACCAACTGGTACATTCGAGGAATCGAAACAGGAAAACTATAAATCAGAACAATTATGAAATGAAAGAATGTAAATCAAACAAATAGGGTCCGAAAGGCTGGCACCAACCGGTACATTCGAGGATTATTCGTGAAAACTATAAGATCAAAACAATTAGGAAAAAAAGAATGTAAATCAAAACAAATAGGGCCCTAAAGCCTGGTACCAACTGGTACATTCGAGGAATCGAATCAGGAACTATAAAATAATTACAAAAAGTAAGAATGTAAATTAAAACAAATAGGGACCGAAGTAGCCTTGTTGGGTTTTAGAGAAATGAGCGGAATGTCAAGAGTCTGTTTTCAGATGGTTGCAAAATATGATATGATATTCTTTTGATTACAAAGGCCTGAGGCCCTGTTTCATTAGCTGAAACAATGTTAATTTACATGGCCTCCGTGGCCATGGCCACCAACATGTAAATCTTCGTTTTCATTTTGGTTTATTACAACCATAGTAGGCAATATCGGCCGATACCGATCCGGATCGGCCGATACGTATTGGTATCGGCCGAGTCCGATCCGATACCGAGCCGATATTGATGGATTTTCTGTTTTTGGTCTGATTTTTATGCTATTTTGGTCCGATATCCAACTACCACATAGCAGTAAAAGGTTTATATATGCTGCCAAGTACCCGTGATTAAATAGAACTCCATATAAAAATGTTCAGAAATGGAGAAGGGATGTGAAATTGAGTAATATGTCTTTACCACGTGCATGCTGCCAACTAAATAGTAAATAGAAGGTGTTTTGGCTGTAACTGAGTTCGTTTCTTTATTCTTTCAATAAGGAATATGATGCTATTTGCCTGATTTCAAAGTTCAACAAAATCTCAAATTCAATCCTCAATGATCGGTTAGGTACTTGATGAAATACCAAATAAGCACAATTACAAGCCATATTTAAAAATAAAATAAAATAAAAGATCTAGTGAATTACATTTTGTCAGGGACAAAATGATATTTTCTTAAATAACCATCTGTTACAATGCATCATGCTAGCAACTGTACGTATACTCTTTCTCCCTCATGAAACTGCTTATTGTACTCAATTACACTCATAAATTATTTCAATCTAGATAAAACAATATAGAACAGAAGTTTCAAACATAACAGTAACAACCTAATTAATGAATGTTATTATCTAAAAGGTTGAGATCTGAGTATAATCATAGAACTGTCCAGTGATCCCTCCTTCAGCCAAAGCAACGATCACGACATAGTTTTTTTATCAAGATTTACTGCCAACTAAAAAGGTTCAGAAATGGAGAAGGAATGTGAATTGTTCAGTGATCTCTCCAGCTAGCACGACATAGTTTTTGGCAGTGAAAGAATGTGTTTATAGTTTTAATGCTTGTATTATATATATTGTATTAGTAGATTATTTGATTGTAATCATTTATCTAAACATAAATTATTGAAAAATTATTTTTTTATCAATTTTTTCTTATTTTTTTAGTGTAAAACAAGCTTATGGCAAAAAAGTCTAATTTTTCGATCCGAATCGGCGATACCGGCCGATACGCCGATCCCGGATCGGTATCTGCCAGGACCGATCCCGATACTGATATTTCCTACTATGGTTCCAACCCTCGTGTAGAAGCCCTACAGGCATGCAAGATTGTAAAGAATCCTATTTAATATATAATGTGGACGAGATCCTCATTTTTCTTTGAAAAAAAACTATTAAGCTCGTTTTCGTTCTTTGGCCCCATTTAATTATTCTCTTCTGTTTGTCGTAGTTTGAAGTGATAAACGAAGCAATATATAATGGCTAACATTGACTTATTTTTGACCTGTTACAAAATCCATTTCAGGTAATGACAACCCACAACAATAAGATAACAACCTACTTGTAGCACATCAATCAAATCTAATTAATAGATAATTCTAGAGCAATAAACCAATTAACCAATTCCTTTTTCTTAAGAACAAGCAGCACTAAATTCATACTCTAAATCCTTCTCCTAATTTCTTCTCCTTTAGTGTTGACCTTGTTCTTTATGTGCATTCCGCCTGTAATAACTGTGGTGACCGTGACGGCGGTGATGACGGTGATGATGTGCATGAACATGAACACCTTCCGTCTTTGCACGTGCTTGGGTATGTGGCTTGCTTATCGACTTGTCACTGCTAGCATCCCCAACCTCCGAACCTGTATTTTCGACCATGTTCGGCCTGCGCATAGTTTGTGCTAGCACCTTCATCACATGAGATTGCTTGTTGATCAACGCAGTCGTCGATGGGTCCCGAGGCAATATTATCTCGTAACCGTCATAGTAAGAATCCATCCCCTCAGCCATGACTTGCCACACTAGCCCACCTGCCATGGACCCGCCACCTGTTCTGGCAAAGCTGTATATGTTGGTATAGACAGCGTTTATAAAGACGTCGCGTTCATTTTCGCTGTAACCAGGATCTTTCTTAGACTTGCCAAATTCTGCAAAGATTAATGGTTTTCTAAGTATGGTTCTTGCATCTTCCCAGTGGCTCCACAT
This sequence comes from Carex pumila, assembly GCA_033356055.1. Taxonomy (NCBI): domain Eukaryota; kingdom Viridiplantae; phylum Streptophyta; class Magnoliopsida; order Poales; family Cyperaceae; genus Carex; species Carex pumila. The sequence continues at coordinate 232,915 of JARJHM010000157.1, forward strand.
CCATCTTCGAACAAACTCTGTTTGTGATCCGTCATTCTGGCCAGACAACCTGTGATGTATAATGGAGTTAGTTTAACTGGTAATTATATATCATGCATAGACTCTTAAATTGACAGTACTGTTTTTTATCTTCCTTTTCTTTGTGACATATTACAGATATTACACTTACCATATGTCTGGATACGCATGAATGGTTGCAAAATCAATCTCTTTTACAAGATTGCTACTAATGTAATCGGTGCCAACTTGATAGCCAGGATTGTATTGTTTCTTCTCTGGCATGGAATCACCATAGAACCCTTCCATTCCAACTTCAAGCAAATGGTTGCTATCAAGAGACTTGGTGTAAGCTGCCATCTCTTCCACCCATGCCTATCAAGTGTCACAAGAGATTGAGCAAGGGAGAATGGACCAAAACGAAACTAGATAAATATAAGAGATTAAAAGTGCTTACATTAATAGTTTTACCGGAGTAGTCTGACTGACAACGAGGCTCATTTATCAGCTCCCAGGCCAATATAGCTGGCTCATCTTTGTATGCTAGTTTTGTTATGGTGTTTACCCTGTTTAATATGCTCTGTACAGAAATAATAAACATTCTCAGAAAAAAATTAAATAATTTGTTAAAAGGAGAAAATAAAAAAATCTTAGAAAAGCATGAGAGATACTTCGAATAATCGAATCACGCTCTAGTTTAAATTTTCTTTTGATTACTAGAAATGTAGCTATAAATGATCACTAAAATTGATATATCATTTGACTACTGCGATATATTTTTACTCACAAATTTTAATTCCTTGTATTTGTGTTTATTACAGAAAAATGAATATGTATAATAATGTTCGTTAATTGATAACTGGTTTCTACCTTTATGTGGTTCTGGTAGTAACCCTTGACTACTGAACTTGTATAGAAATCATCTTCGTCATTTACTGCAGTGCCTGCATTGCGGGCCCATTCCATATACTGTGCTCTGCCTCCGTAGTCCTTGAAATTGTTCACAAAGCTCAAGATCAAGCGAATGCCATACGTTTTTGCCTCCGAGATCACAAAATCTAGTGCCTAGAAAATTAATCCACAAATGAAAAGAACATCAGAGCTGGAGAATTCCATTGCCAGTCTTAAGTTGAAACCAAAATAAAGCATGTTTTTTCACTACAATATTCACCAAAGACGTGTGTAATTTGTAAAGATTCACTACCTCGAAAACACGTTCATCGTACACACCAGGCGATAGTTGAAGAGCCTTGTCACCACCATCAGTAAAAGCCCACGTCCGACATACAGTCAAACCATTGGCTGCAGCCTCGCTGAACACCTCAGTCACTTTGTTCCTCTCGCTCGGATTAGCCGCAACATGCATCATCCAATAGGAGTTGAAACCATTGAACAGGAATGGGCGGCCGTCCAGTACGAACTCTGTCCCTTGCGTCTTGACAAATGACTCCCCATTGGTACTTTGAGCTAAATATGAGAAGGCAAAGATAATGCAAATGTAAGGAAGTATAGGTAGGATGAAGTTGGCCATTTTTGTGCTTATGGATAAGATGAGTGTTAAGTTTGAGTTGAATGAGAATAATGATCGTTGGCTGGGTTTTATAGAGTTAATTCGAGTAAAATCTGCCCTGATTTCTGGGGATTTCGGTGGTCTAGAGCATGAGAGCTCATGATGTTAGCCATGGTGCAAGTATATATGTTTCTGTTATCTTTTGCAGTTTTGCTCATATTGCCGTTTTCATTTTCATTTTTTTTATTATTGTTTCGATGAAAGGTAGTCAAGAATTGGTCACAGTGAATTTGATTGGTTATTTGGTGGCCAGGGTTCGTTATTGTCACGCTACAACAATTAAATGTATCTGTTTTGAATGCATGCATGTGAGGAAAACAGAGAATAAAAACTTCCACCCTTTAACAACTAGTAGAAATAAATTGAAGTTGGTTTGGGTATCATGCGAGAAGTTATACATGCTGACGTTAGACGTGGAGCTAGCTAACGGTTTGATTGTTTGGGTATTTACTTCCCGATAATGGCTTAATAGTGCGCAGAGTTAATAAATCTTTCTAATAAGACTGTTTTACCCTTTGCTTTTGTACCGCAAATTAGAACGAATGATATACAAGGAATGGGGAAAAAACTACATTAATTAAAGATTCCTTATTTGGATGCTTCTCTGAGTTATCTCTCATATTTCTAACACGAGAAAGATACCGCTACATTATAAAGTCAATTCAATAGATAAGTTTGTAATTTATCTTACTTATTTGTCGTGTTTTATAAGTAATGCAACATAATATTATACATTCTTAATATTTTTCTTATATGCATGCATGTGCATAAAATTGTATAGTACCGTAAATTATTGTCTTGTGAAGTAACTTTTTTTGTTGAATTCCCCATGTTAGATTATGTATTTGAGAAATATCAAATATAATATTAAATATCTGTAATATATATATAAATAAGATGGACTTTCTTAAGGAAAAATATTGTAAATGAAAATAATTATCTTCAAAAACTATAAATTATAAGAAAGAATAAAAATTATGGACTAATAATTTCCATCTTGGTATTAGAGTTCCGTATTTTTTATTTATACTTATGTTAGTTTATATAAGAAAATTATGTATTGTGTGTCATTAGTTATTTGACCGGCTAATTTAACATGTAGTCTATCTTAATTATAAATAAAAAATCTATATATATATATATAGAGAGAGAGAGAGAGGGAGAGAGAGAGAGAGAGATGGGCTTGGGTGAGACGCGGAGTATACGCGTTTGGTGCTCCATTGTACATTTTAGCCCCTTTGAAAATCCAAACAACCGATTCGAACTGCTCAACACGATCTCCATATTGAAATGTGCTTGGAGACTAAATTTTATGTTTTTTGAAACCTTTTTACTATTTATTAAGCTACTTTGAAAATCGCTAATCCGATGGTTCAGAAATTTTTACTGTTTTTACTGTTTATCTGATTTTTAAATTTTCAAAGTGTCTTAATGAATAGTAAAAAAATTTCAAAAAATGTAAAATTTGGTCTCCAAACACATTTCAATATGGAGATCACATCTAACGGTTCGGATCGGTTGTTTGAATTTTCAAAATAAAAATATGACATGAATTACAAATGTGTGGTGCTCCGCATCTCACTCAAATCCATCTCTCTCTCTATATATATAGTGTCAGTTCTTTATTTACGAATTTTGAAATTAATTTTAACAATTGTTGATATTTTCCCTCATTTAAATCCATAAAAGAAACTAACAAGAATGATAATTTTTCAAAGAACCAAGTACTATTAAGACAAACTTCTCGATCAATTGAACTATCATTTTTATTCTGCCAAAAGGAACCCGCATCAAGACCAACAAACAAAGGCATTAAGCTCGAATCAGATAATTTGTCAGTTCTCAACATTAATAAAATACGAAATTCTATTAAATATTATTTGTTTAAAGATTGCGTATATGCGCGCGTAGCAACGTTTGCAGTCCTTCCTATGGGCAATACCGTCCAAATATAATTGTTGCGGTGTGTCAAGTGAAAATTGTATTGTTAGTATCCACCCCCGCTAGTTTATTCAAAAAGAACTGCAGCTCGAATTTAATAACGACAAAATATCTGAAATCAATGCTTACGACTTTATCATCCTAGTAGTGTGTCTGATTTTTAAAATGTATTTAATTTAACTGTAAATTACGTAAGAAAACCAACAGATAAGATAGCATCTGTTACTCCTTACTCGCACATTGGGTTACATCAAAAAAGGAAAAAGGGAAAAAAAAAAAATACATGACTTAGTTACAGCCTTGTTTATGTCAGACCGATTTGTGTCTAACTAATGGTGAATACGAATTAATCTGATCAGTAAAATCGTATTCATATCTATTTTTATTTTTTATTACAAATACAGACACATATCAGATATATTATGAATACGAATACAGATCAAATATTAAATGAATACGAATATAAATACAAATATAAATATGGATATAATTCAATATTATTTGAATACGAATATGAATATAGAACTTGCTTAAATTATATAAAATCATTGAAATTTATTATAATACAAGTTTTTCAATGCTATATTTATTTTAAAAATATATATAAATATTATTAAAACATACCAAAGTTCATAATAATATCTAATTATAATTGTGAATAACAACAAGATTTTTATAATAGAGGGTTCAAATACCTCCATTTTTTGTGCCTCCATCATGCCTTCATTTTTTAAAAACGTTAATAATTCAAAAATTAAAACTTAAAAGTTGAAATAAAACTGTTGGATATGATATACATCATTTTATCTATGCACGTGTAAAAAATTATGACATTTCAATTTTATTTTGATTGTCATCAAGAGCTTATAAAAAAATGCACTAATGTGGATGATTTCTAGATGTTGATTTTTGAACTTATTGATTCACATAAAAATAAAATTGAAATGTAATAATATTTTATGAGTACATAGAGAAAATAACATAGACTAAAATCTAACGGTTTTATTTTGACTTTTAAGTTTTAAATTTTGAGTTATTAAAGTTTTAAAAAATGGAGGTACGGTGGAGGCACAAAAAATGGAGGCATTTGAACCCTCCCTCTTTATAATATATATTAAACTATATGGTATGTATATACTATGTGAATATATATAATTAGAATTTAAAATTATATCCGCATTTGTATCCGCACGAATATTCAGATATCATATATATGTATCTGATTTTCAAATTAATATAAATTGGACATTATCTGCTCTGTTTTTTATCCCCCCTATGTGTAAATTGAAAGGGTTGAAAAGAGGAGAGGGGTGATATTTTTCCGAAAAATGTTAATACTCATCTAGTGTTTATGCATTAATTAATTATACGTCATTATAAATGGAAACCTTAAAATTATCTTTTACTTATCTGACGAATATTTAACCAGAACTTTATGAGTCCGGTTACTACGGTGAAAAAAGTAATAATGTAGTAGTAGAAGGGAAGTAGTCGTAGTCAGGAACACGGAATACGTAGGATCAAGCACGTGAAAGAATAGAGGAGACGAGAATTAGTCAGTACTCAGTAACAAGGGCTTTTATAAGAAGTTGAATTGCTTACCTAGTAGTAGTCGGAATTCTTTGAATAGAGTATGCTCTCTCTAGTCAAATAGGTCGGCTTGGAAAGGGAAAAAAAAAAAGGAAACAAAGATGTCCTCAATTTAGTTTTTTCTAGTTAGTACGCAAGATTTATGCTTAAATATTGCTACGAATTCGAATCTGTTTTTTTTTTTTTTTTTAAATCTTTTCTCGTTTAACCGTTCAAAATTTTTCCTCATATTCTCGATGCAAATCAATGGTTGGATGAGAAAAAACATGTTTCATTCCAAATGCTACTGGCTTCAAATGACAATCTTAACCATTCAAATTGAATTTTTTTCAAGTTATTTAGTACGAAGTCAAATGGTCAAAAACAAAATTGAAGTTTTTAAGTTAATTTTAAACTTTTATTTTACATCATATTTTTACACTTAACGTGATATTGAATGACATCGAAAATTTATAAATTTTATATATAAATACATCACTCTTGAAGTGGACCAATATGAACGGTTTGATTTTGTTGTTTAAAACTTTAGCTGACAGGTTTTGGAGACCAAATAGCTGGACTCTTTTATAAGCACTGAAAAAAAAATACATAATTGTCAATTCAAATATGAACAACTTACATGTTAAATATTAACATTTTTGTATGCATATAAGAGACGAAAAAAAGTGAAATGTTAACATTTTTCTAAAATGTATTTGTAAAACTCTTACAAACACATACTCTTATTGTTTTCACAGTCTCTGTCATCATTATTGTTTTCACAATTGGCTTGTTCATTAAGCTTTTTTGTGTTTTTTTAGGGGAAGCTCATTGGTTAAAAAAAAAAAGACAATAATAGAAACAATCAGGAAACAAATAAAATTGTAACAGTTTATATTTAATACTTTCTTGAAACAAGAAATGAGATTATTAATCACATTAAAATTAATTATGTAGACAATTAATATAAGAATATAAAAAGTTCATGTAAGTTAATAATTTATGAATTATTTTTTTACTTGATTTAAAATAGTCAGTCAATTTTTTTAATTAAGCATAGTTAGTTTAATGAATGAAAAAGTTATATTATTTGCTTAAACTCTTGTTTTTGAGCATTATATATAGAGAGTCAAATTCTTTAATTTTAATTGCAGTTCGAACTTGCGTTTTCGACATACATAATAATATGTCTAAAACTCTTTAATTGTATTCCACGTAGAGTTAGACACAATTTCTATTGTCAAAAACCCTTGTTGAGATTTGCGCATCATATAAAATTCTCCAATTGCGCGCTTCCGATAACTTGTTGAATTTCGAACGCAGGTTTTTCATATTGAGGAATTCGCACTACAAACTGTGATTAAATAAAAATAAAAACAAATAAAAACAAAAAGAAAGATGCGCCGTCTGTGGGAATCGAACCCACGACCACATGGTTAAAAGCCATGCGCTCTACCAGCTGAGCTAAGACGGCATCTTGGTCTGATTTGTTTTTTATACAAGAAGTACGTATTTGAAGAACAACACGTAGACATACAAGTATAAAAAACAAATCAGAACATACAAGTATCAGAATTCATAAATAGAGAGATCTGAAATCGAAAAACTTCTTCATTCAGTCGAAAGATTGTTATTAGCACAATTAACTCCATTAGATTTTTTTTTTTTTTTTTAATTCTTTGCAAGAGCTACGAAGTCGTGAGGGAAATGAACTCTCGATTTTTAATAACCAACAATTGTAAGACCTTTTTCTAATCAATTGTACTACCTCCCCTTTAAAACAGCTGATCACTTATTTTTTTGCTAATTAATTTTGGAATTGGATTGCAGCTTATAACTATTTTTTTTTTTTTATGAAATTTTTTTTGAGGATGTTTGGTTTATAAATACTCGTATACCTTCAATGATAAGCCACTGGTTGAATTTATCAGAGGGGCAGTCCTTTGGACTTTATGGTTGGAAAGAAACAAATTGTATTTTCAAAATACTTTTATCCCTTCTCTGTAATCTGTTAGGTCTAAAATCATTTCTATTGCTAATTTTTGGTGCCAAACATTAAGGAGTGATATGTTACATAGGTGAAAAATCCCATTTTCCTGCCGAAGAGTTCATAATTAGTAGTTCAGTACCTATCTAGCTCAGACCATAAATTAGATTTTTTTCTGTGCTTAGAAAAAATAAAAATGACGGAAATTTGGTAATATAAAGAGATGTCTTATTATACCTCATATTTTATATCTTCGTTTTTAAAGTTCAAACTATTAATCTGAGCAGCACATGATATTTATACTAAACTATGCATAAGAATGAAATTTTATAACTTTTGAAAAAAATTTTACTATTTGTTAAGATAGGTACAAATTCAGTGCTTTTGGACCATTCAGAATACAGTGATTTTCTATCTATCCTAAAAATTATTAAAAAAGTTTTCAAAAATTATAAAATTTCATGTTGAACGGTTCAGATCAACAATTTAAACTTTGAAAATGAAGATATAAAATATGAAATGTGAAACGCATGAGACATTGAAACCCTCCTCGTATAAGAATTATGATTACCAATTTAAGTTAGCAACTGGGTTAATCCCGAAGTCTAGCAACTTGGTTTTAAAAATAACACGATCAGATTTAATTAGTAGTAATGTGTAATATGTTCATTCAATGTATTGGTCAACTTGTACTCAATTTGATAAATTGGATTAACTTATCAACAATGTTTTAAAATGTTATTTTGTTTATGTATGAGGAAAGACTGCATAGCGTATATGCAATATGTGGCCACATATGTGAATTTAAATGCAAACTTATATATACGAATTTTAAAATAAGTTGTTGTTGGATCTTAAAAAGAATGAAAATATATCTAAAGAATTTACCATATTAATTTCTTGAAAATTAGGTGAGAATAATACCTTAAATTCCAATTTTCTAAAAGTCACTAATAGTGGACAATGATTTTCATAAAAAAAAAAATCATGATAAAATTCTAAATAAAAAATCATGAAGCTAGTTTGATATAACGAAATCCTAAAACTCAAAAGGAGTAAATTTATATGAATTTTTGAAGTTCTGAAGACAAATGAATTTTTGAAGTGTCACATATAGGATTATGCGTCCGCATATGTGGTTGCATATTCAAATTTGTATATATTTGACTATACGATATTTTGAGCACAACAACATAATGCATAACATATGGGACTGCATTTAAAAAACTGCTTATCAGTAAGGACTTGAGTAAGAATTGTTTAATCTTTTATATCATATGGAATAATATAGGATAAGTAATAAATACAAATTCATATATATATGACAACTTCTAATCCTTCATCTGTAATTATAGAGATTGATTTATGCACATCTAATATAATATTGCTTACGTAATAATTTAAAAATAAGTGGAGAATTTCAGTGTTACAAATTTTTGTACTACAAAATACCATATAATTAATATTTGTTATATTTATATTAAATAATTGAAAAAACGAATGCCAAATGGAAATCATAGATCTTGTTTAACCAGGGTCGTATTTTGTAAAAATTATTTGTAATTTTTTAAGCTTATTTTGTACTAGATCAAGAGGTCAAAAAATAAATGTCAAATAAAAATCCATTCCTATTAATTAGACTCGTTCATTTTATTGCCACTTGATATTGTATAAAATGAGGTTCAAAATTTATATTTTTTTTATAGATGCATCCAAAATAAATAAGATTTACTGTTTCTAGAATTTAGTATGAAAAAATTATAATATAAATATAATATAAAATAGCGATATTTTGTCTTGTAGTATTAGAACCCCCTCCATTTCTCAGGATTTTCAAACTGTACACGATTTGTTGTATCAAGATACGAAATCCAACAAAACAGTAGCAGTCATGCATCTGTTCAACCGTAACAGAAGTTGACACAATACACGACCAAAATTATTTTCCAAAATGTCTCTATTTCTTTTCTTTTTTATTAAACTGAGAAAAAAAAAAACCACCTGTTTCATAACGAAAACCAGATTGCTTTTACAAAAAGACCTCCAAAAACATATTTTCAATATTTCTGCCTGTTATCCAAATCTGATCCATGCGGTCTCAACGGACAGGCTTTTGCAATTACGTACTGTTGCAATATGGATGAGATTTGAGCTGCCTATTTGAATAAAATCCAAAGGGTGTGATCAGAAAAATAAAAATAGATAAAACAAAATCCAAATAGTAGCAGCACCTTTATTACATGTGAATTTCCCAAGTGCAACTTCCTAAAACACAAATGTCTTGTGGAAAAGAACATGCTTAGAAAATGATTATGAAGTGTCATCTTTTGTAATGGAGAAAAAAAAATGAAACAGTTTTGAAAGGAGATGGCTTGCTGTGGCAATTGGCAAGTCTATTTGATTAGTATATAACTGTTGCTTGTCAGTCTCATTGCCAACGAAATTTTTTCAATGCTCTCCCCTTCTGATTGGGATATTATGCTGTCTGAAGGGAGGTATATTTCTTTTCTTTTTTTCTATTCGATAAAGATGGAACTTTATTTTTGACATTAAATTTGCATATCTTACCACTTTAAAGCTTTTGTATCTCATAGAACTCCCAATAGGGCCTGCGATGCAGAATAAAGCCCAGAATAACATGATCTGGCCCAATTAAATTGCAATTCGCCAAAACGAGTAAACTATTGAAACAAGAAAACCAGTCGTTGATCTAAGAATTTGTATCCACTGGATAAACCGAACACGTATTAATAGATCTAAACCGTCCGATTGAGATCCACACTAATATTACAGTGTCTTGTACTTAATAGGTGCGGGTCGGATTGGCTTCGATCCTGATTAGATGGCCAAGATGCAATAAACTCAAAAGATTTTTTTTTTAGTTAATGCAAAAGATGCAGACTCTTAGTCTAGTGGTAAAGGCATATAATTTTCATGTTAGAGATTATGGGTTTGAAATTCACAATATCAGAAATTCTCTGTAACATATGTAGGGATTTAAAAGTGTGTTGGATGAATTGACTCCAATCCATAATTAAAAAAAAAATTGAACTATTGAGACATTCAATGTCACCTATAGGTAATTATTTGTGAAAAATTTCAAGCCGAAAATAAAAAATTAGAGGAGCAAAAGGCTATGGTTTTTTTTTTTTAGTAGCAATTCATTGGGCAACAAATATATATAAAAAAAATATATAAAAAAAAAGAAAATAAAAGAATAATCAATGTTGAAGCAAAAATCATCTCAATGAACACAGATAACATTAGATCAAAATCGATGGTTATTATATACCGTTTTTCTTTTTTAATTACACAGTGCACATCTCCAATAAACCCATTCTAACATCAACTATTTCCCTAAATAGCTCATTTACTTTATTTTCAAAAGGCTTAATTCTCTGTTCCAACTCCATGCATGTCTTCCTCAGCATCTGGGCCTTAGATTTCAAATCACCACGGCGCCTTGATGCAATCACTTCCCGCAATTTCTTCGCAGCGGAGGCGGTGGCATCCAAATCAACCATAGCTTGAACACCACCTTTTCTTCTCTTATCAAATTCCTCCTTTGCCTCCTTGTGCAACTCATAAAAAGAATTCTCCCAAGAACTATTCTTAGGCATATGAATCAATGGAATTCCCCTTCGGGATTTGAAAGAAAATGCAATGCCAAGGATTGAAACAACAAAAATAGTAATGGCACGTGATCCGAAGATCACCTCATTGAATTCATCTCCATCATTATGATTATCACCAAATTGTTCTCGTGTAAAATAACATTGCTTTGATATCTTTTCTCCTAGCTTTCTAAGGTTTGAACCACATTTCTCGAGCTCAAGGCACCGTCTCTCGACAGCCTCACATGAGCTTAGTGCTGACTCAGCCCGTCTAATGGCTGTTTCACTGGGCTCATTTGTTGCTTCGATCCAATGTAGAGCTATGTTAATAGACTCTACGTACCGATTGATCACCTCGATCCTTTCCCTTAGACCATTGCACGCATCTAGCAACTGCACCAAATCTTCGAGATATTCATCCACCATTTTTGTGTCAATTGGTCTTTGACTAGACCTAATGTTTGACATAGACCTAATCAACATTTTCTGGGAGGAGATAGTGAGGTCTAGCGCCTTGGCAAGCCATTTGGCAGTCGTGCATTGGTTGATCGAGGAGCTGAGACGGAGTTGATTGATCTCTGATTCGAGCCACTTGTCAACAGAGGTTCGTACCGGCGGCCAAGGCGTGATGGTACAAGAAGCATGCTTTGCTGAGAGTTTAGTAGAGAGGGTTCTTAGAAGAGTATATGGCTTCATCTTTTTTGTTGTTCAATTAATGTTGAATTAAGAGGAGAAGGTTTAGAGAATTTGAGAGAGACTTGTATTGGTCAAATTGGTCTGAGCGACAGTATATATATGTCTTGGGCTTTCGAATTTTCATTTTAAAAAATGCAAAGAATCTGGCTCTGTCGACTCAATAATTGTGTCCATCTAGAGACCATGAGAGCTGGCGCATTACAGAGGTGTACGGGTTTTGCTGGACCAAGGAGATACCTCCACGAAACAATTTTTTCAACGATCTGTTATCTTTTGCTTATATTTTAAGAGAAGTAGAGAACGAAAAAATAATAATAATGAGAGAATACGGGATTTTATTTTTAGGGAATTATTTGTATGGGTGGGTCGAGTGTCATGAGTGCATATCCTCTGAGATATCTCAACTTTTGCGTGACCAACGTGTCCGGTGCCTATTCGGAGGTGGTGTGGGGGTCAGTGTTATGTGTGCTTTGAGATTCGTGTAAAACGTATTTAAACGGTTGAGATTTTCCATAAAGTCACGCAAAGTTTGAGATATCTAAGAGGATACGAATTCGAGTGTCATTCGGGGTGGGCCTGATTAGTGACATGTTAATTATTTAGCATACCTACCAGGCTACCATCAAGCGGTACATAATATATGTACGCTATTTTTCTCAATAAGATAATAATCTATATGTGCTATATTTTTGGAGGAAGAAGAAGATTATTATTATTATTATTATTATTATTATTATTATTATTATTATTATTATTATTATTATTATTATTATTATTAGTACTAATAGTACTATTACTACTATTAGTATTATTATTATTAGTACTATTATTATTACTATTATTACTATTATTATTATTATTATTATTACTATTATTATTACTACTGCTATTATTATTATTATTACTATTATTACTATTATTACTATTACTATTGTTATTGTTATTGTTATGTCAAGCTAGCTGATATAGATACATGGAGTGGACATATCCATACTGGCGTTGATGAATTGATTACGGTCAGATCAAAATCAAGATGAACTTGGACAGTAAAAGGATGCTTCAAATTTCTTGCATTTTTTTTAGATTGATCTCAATATTTCTAAAAATAAGGTCAGGATTACTCATCTTGTGAGGTAGAGTTTTTTCTTAAATAAAATGGAGTTTAACTTCTTTTTTAATTTGAAATAATTTATAAAAAGATTACAGTCAGGTTTTGAATCCGCATCTCTCATTTCAATAACATTGGTTTTAATCACTAAATCAAAAGTTTGTGAGGTCGAGTTCTTTTTATTTATTTTTAAATATATATTTTGAAATGCTTAAATATTTTTTAAAAGTGAATAAAAATGTCAAAACTGACATGACTGGATCAAGGCAAAAACACACGAAAGGGTGTTATGGTGAATTAGGCGCAATATGGTGTTTGATAGAATTCATCCAATTTTAATTAAGATTTATGCAGACAACTTTAACATTTGTATGAATCAAGTGTACATAAATCTTAATGCTAATTAAATTATTCCAACATAACATCAGACTAAATTTAATCAAATGTCTATCAAACCATCCTCCACTTCCGTTTATAGAAACACATCTCTCCCTTCAAATCAATGTGTTATGCATTCTTTTCAAGTACATTACCACCTTTAAAAACTATTTGGCGTATTCACTCAAATTCCTACAATATTTGATCTAATTAGGAGTTCTTCCAGAAATAAAAATAAAAATAAAATGTAATAATATTGAGTAGAACTAAAATGCATTATTAGTTTTGTAGTTCAATTATGTTCTACATCCTTATTTTTATTTTCAAAATTCAAACAGCGAATCTGAACCACTCAATATGATCTTCATATTAAATGTACTTAGAGACAATTTTATACATTTGGAATTTTTTTTAAATAGGCAAAATATCACTGTTTTCAAAATATTGTGGACCATTCTGATTTTGTATCTATTTAAAAATCAGTAAAAAAAATTCTAAACAATATAAAATTTGGTCTCCAAAAATATTTTAATATGAATATTATGTTAAGCTGTTCAGATCAATTATTCAGACGTAAAAATAAAAATAAAAAAATGCGCAATATAAATAAAGCACACCCAGTAATAATATCAAAAGTAACAACAACGAAAAAGAAAGAAAATGACCTCCCTTTTATTACTTTTGTCAGTTTATTTTTTACTTTTACCCTGTACTTTTTTCAGTTAATTTTTATTTTTATTTTTGTCATTTACATTCAGTTACAATATGGATAACTGTGGCATTGTGGCCTATGTCACAGTATAAGTTGTCGGACACCACAAGGCACACAGAGCAATGAAGCATTAATCTAATATTCTTTGCTCAGCTTGAAGATTGCTTGGCAGAATGGCGGTACATCACACAGCCATTTCATGATTTCAATATATATATTCCATGTGACCTTACAAGAGAATTGTTCTACGTGGCCTCAAACGGACCATTACAAAATCTATTTTAGGCTCATGTCACGGTCTCTCCTTTGTCTAAATTTGGCACCACAAATGGCTTATATTTTAATTCTCTGATTGTTGATGAATGCTCCCTCATAAATTGACAAGAATCCAGATTGTAAACCTTAATATTTATTCCAAAGATTTGTTGCTAACTGGGTCGTTAGTTAACCAAACCGATTAATGATTCTAATCACCAACTCTAATCAATTAAATTCGGCATCTCTAAACAAATTAATTGTCCCGTTAATTATTTTGAAGTGTCCTGGCTCGTACAATTAAATCAGCCACGTCTTCTGTACTAGAGGCACGTGGTTGTACTAAATTTCCTCTGGTGATTTATGCGGGATTCTCCGTGCAATAATTAAATCTAATAAACCAAAAAAAAAAAAAAAACACCTTTGATTTTGGCCCGGTATGTAGCTCATTAGCATAGAAGCTCAATTATGTACCACGCTTGTTGAATTTCTTTTATTCCATCCGGGTGTTAAAATCTAAAACAATAATATTCACAATTCATAAATTGCTTACATACAAAACATATCTCCCCTACTTATTAAGGAACTTAATATCTAGTCGTTGAATTTCTAGATTGCATATAGATAAAATTTTCAAATTATGCGCTTCAACACTTAAGCATGCACTGGTCGCGCTGCATATGATTCTAGCTCTCGTAGACCGCGCGCCGCACCCGTGGACCGCGCCTCTGAATAACGCACGGTGCTTGCAGATCGAACCTGTGCATCACGCACCCTTTTTTCTGCTAAAGGCGGGATTAAACAGGATTCGAACCCAGTTGATGGCAAAATTCTTACCACTACACTAGAGTTCACATGTGTTATCTTGTAAATAAATATAGTATTTAACTAATTTTCTCTACAAATTTGATTTAAATTATAATTATATAAATATCATATATAAAATAATAAAAAATATATATATTAATAGCCGTATCGTATTCTTCATTTTTTAAAATTGCTGTATCGCCGTATCCGTATCGTATCGTATCAGTATTATATTGCTTTGAGATTTGTGCAGCACGTATTTGAACAGTTGATTTTCAAAAAAGTCATGCAAATAATGAAATAATGAAACTCTTGATCTTCTTCATTTTTTAATATTTTATAATGAAATAATATGTTTCCGTTGCAACGCACGGGTATGATGCTAGTATGCGATTAAAAAACTAAAAAAAAAATTAAGAACAGTGCCAGGTTGGGGGGCAACAATGGGCAGCCGCCCCCTCCTGATCCAAAATTTACAATTATATGTTTATAACTTTATATTGCTATATTTTCTGGAGAAGGATTATAAAATTATGCTTACTATTCAAAATAAATATTTTAATTTCTGTAGGCCATGCGACACGGCCGTTATCACAATATGAATTGACGGTTAATATAACTTGTTCCGAAGTTTAATCCCTTAATTAAGCGTTCAGTGCATTCGTGCAGTCAAACTCTCTAGAGAGAGAGTTGAGAACAAGATTACAACACCTAGCTGTTGATGAAATTGATGTCGCAACTGCTTCAGCTTCTTGAGATGTAACATGTAATATAATTTATTTTATGAGAAAGATATCTAGAGGATGAGAATTGAAGAAAGAATGCGTAATAACAAAATTTTAAACATGAATAATCAGTCGATCTCAAACCCGTGTTACAAAAGTCTTTGTTGAACAAATCTATTGAGAAGAAGGAAAGGGAGATTCGGATTTTTTTTTTTTTTTTTTTACTTTATGTACTATATATTTTGTGGTGCAGTAATAAAATATAGGGGCTTGACCCTGCTTTTTATCAAAAAAAAATCTGATATAATTCATGTATTTCTCTTTCTCACAAGTTACCCCAACTTGCCATTAGGCGCGGACATCTTACAGCGAAGAGGAATATTGTATTTCATGCTCCAGTAATAAGCAAAGTAAAAATGGAGAAAGATCAAGGGTCAAACCACATCAGGCTCGCTGAAATTTTAGTTTAATTTAAATTAATTACCCAACTTAAACACAATCTATGTTATACAAACCCCAACTCCCGACCAGCTCTGGAACATGAAAGAAAGAAATTTGTTCTGTCTCTTCTAGGTTTAGTTCAATAGGAGACAATGGCTACTACTAGACTTCTAGCCACATGAGCCTAATTACCTCAAATGAAGCTCTCTTATAAAAATTTATCAAGTGTCCCTGAAGTAGATATGGGACAAACTACTCTAAATTAGTATTACACAGAGTACCAACTTGTAATGCATTCATGACAGATAGCAAAAGTGCCCGACTTGTCAATTGCGTCAATCCCAGTTCCGAGTGAAAACCAAATGCCAGGTCATATTAATTATCAATTCGCCGAATTATTTAGGCTCAAGGTGTGGCACAAACTCGCATTTTGTGCGAAGTTAAGACCGTGTCTCTTTAGACATGATGCAAACTGAAGAAGTGAAGATGCTTGGCCAACAAACCAACAAGGGATTGTTCCCCATTTTTTTTATTAGGCGGGAATCTTGAATCAACACGAAAAAGATAAGAGAAACATGTTGGATATTTTGTCCTGGGAAATGTTGAGAACACGATAGAATTATTCGTTACAATTTATGTCAACTTTTAGAGTTCCATTGTTATTTTTTTAAGCAGTTAGAAAAATCACATTGTTAAAATGTTTCTACCAGTCAGTGACTGATGGCGACAAGAAAAGGTTCTTTCACGATGACTAAGTGAAGAATTTCAACGAGAATGCACAGTCTACAATCGGGAGTGTATCTAAATAGTCAAATACACATAAGTTTATTGAATTCTGTATATACTGTTATGCTGGTAATACAACGACAAGCACAAATTAAGGCAATATGAATGCATGGTCTATAGAGTTCTTTGAACCCAAAGAATAATTTGTTGCACATGGTACTCGCATATTATTATATGCATGCTTAATTAGGCTTATTAGGCCTCCGCCTTTCCCACAAAAGACTCTGGCAGCGATGAGGTCCTTTGGTGAAGGCATATTACTGACATACCATCACTTAAAAAAATGCAATATCCAAAACGAGATTTTTCTTGGAAGAGTTACTAAGGTAGTGTTTGATTGATACTTACTCCTCATATTTACATCTTATTTAGTAACTCAGACTCAAATTAATTCACCTGAAATAAGACGTTGAAAAATAAATCTCTACCTATCAGTGGACTCTATTTATAAAGTTTTTACATCTTATTCAGCAACTCAGACCCAAGTAATTCACCTGAAATAAGACGTTGAAAAATAAATCTCTACCTATTAGTGGACTTCATTTATAAAGTGTGGAGTTACTCCGAATTAACTCATATTTTACTCCATCTTACTTCTGACTAGTTCTCTTTTGACAACTTTAGTATAAAATAAAAAAATTTACTTCATCTCTTACTCTATAACTAAACGTTGCCTAGATCCACAGCCAATAGGTACCCAACGCAAAATAATAAAACAGTTGTATGCTCAAATCCCATTGCTTAAATGATCCACAGCCAACAGGTAGACACCGCAAATTAAAACAGTTGTATGCCAAAGGATTTAAGGAATATAGAAGGTACACATTCATCCAACCTTTTCTGGGTTAATTTTGGAAATCCGCAAATATCAATTGTCAAAGTGGTACCCAACAAATGTAGCCAAAAAAAACTACACAATTATTCCACCTGTCATGTTCTAAAGATGAGAAAGATCAGATTTTGGAAACAACACCTTTCTTAAACCCATTTGATGTAGGCACGTCGCAAGCAACCTATGTTGAATAATTAATCTTGCGGTGTTCCTTGAAGATGGCCTTCAAAACATAACAAGTTCATAATAATGGTAACATGAATTTTGTAAAGTTAGTTCAAGCCAACAGTCTAAAAATCTAACAACACACCAACCATGGGGTAAAAACTCTAAAATACTATACAAAATACAGAATGAAATCTAATTTTTTTTCCAAATAGTACAATCATTCCAAGGACTTAAGAAGCCTAAATAAACCAGCAGCCTCCCTTATGCGTGAAAATTCAATGCAGAATGCCTGAACCTCGATGAAGAGATCTTGGACTGACAACCAAAAATAACATGTAAACAAAAGCATCATTTTAGCCATGCTTTAATACATCTAATCAAGTATCAGTGAAATATACTCTTTACCCATCTTTTCCCCATTTTCACACCTCAGGGACAAGGTAACAATCTCATCCACAAAGAATATTAAAAAAAAGTTAAGGCTATGTTGCATGCAGTCCTTATTTCTCTTTTTCATATATTTCAAACTTGTGTTGAGCTAGGATGAAATAATAGTAAATTCACACAACATGAAATAAGACAAAAGAATCCAACTATTTCATCATCCTTGTACATTTTCAAATGCTCAAATTGCTTTTGATTCAGGAAATTAGATTTCTCGTGATCTTTTCTGGATGAATTTGGTAAACAAAAGTGGACATAACATACACCAGTCATACAAATGTACTTTCTTAAACAAACAAACGAACCATTGATGATCTTGTTTCGAATTAGGCTCTGGAGAAAAACACAGACCAGCCGAACCAGTCGGTTCTGCATGTACTTATCCTAGAAAAGAAAACGAAAATTACTTGAGATTGTTTATTATAAGTGCAATGCTGAACTTGAGAAAACAATATAATTGATAATGTCTACAACAAAACCCTATGTGAAAGTTATAAATTAATCTAATAAATCTCATCCAAATTCAAATTTAGATATCTCATTTTCAAGTCCCATAGTTTTATCTACAGTTTCAACTATAAAATAAAGTTAGCAAAGGAAAAACCTTGATGTTCTGGCAGGAAGAAATACAGTTTGTAATGTACATGTGCACAAACTCAGTAGGTAGATCAACTGCAGTTGTAAGCCGGTTTACAACTTCCATTGAATGGAGACTCATTTCCATATTCACCAGCACTGAGAAAAATCTGGACTTACAAAACAAAGGGGACTTCATTCTAAGAAAAACAACCAAATGGAGAAAACAGTCTAAAGGCTATAAAATTAACTCAACACAAACAAACCTGATATACAGACAAGTAAAAAGCAAAATGAGAGATCATGTGACCCCAGCAAAGAGAAAATAAAAGACAGAGTGAACATATGCATCATATCTTGGGAGTGGCAGGGTCCAGTATTGACCAGCAAGATACTCAGACTAGTACAGGATTAAGATAACAATTTACACTAAAGATTGCTAAAATTGAACCCATTTAACCACTTTAAAGAAAGAAGTTCAAACAAAGACAGCTTTCTCTCCATTTCTCAAGGAATGAAAAATGAAATTACTCTGAAAATTCAGGAGAGTTGATAAGCTTAGAAAGCACTTCAACAGCTATCAATGGATTATGCTCAACAAGGTCCTGAAACCAAAATCATAATTTGTTTATTTCAAAGTCAGCCTCAATTTATGGGCCTCTTACTAGTAAAACTAATAGTAAACAAATAAAATTATTTTTTACCGGTAACTTCCGAGGAGTAAGCCCACAGTGATAAACGAGTTTCGGATCCTTTGCCAACTCCAGCACAAATTGCTGAAGAACATACGAATGAAATTAGAAAACAGAATAGCTGACAATAATAAATAAATACACCTAGGTATTAATTGCTGATCTCAAAAAAATAGAAGAAAAACACAGCACAAATAGAGGTAGTTCAAGCAAAGTATGACTAAGTTACACCTAGACTTCTAACTGGCAACAATATATATATACTTCAGAGATAACACTTAAAAGTTTTAGTTCATTTTACTAGGCAGGGGATGAGCTGAGTTATGGGCAATATTCTGCAGCGACAATTGATATTAGCTGGAAATATCTCAAAAATTGTTCATACTGATTGCAAACTGAAACAATCTTTTGAACTTGTTTGCAAAAGGCCCCTCAAAATAAGGAAGAAGAAGTAAACCTCTTGTTGAGCCGGTGCGAGCGGACCCTTGAGGGCCCGTGAAATGAGCTCACGAATGGCAGCCCCGCGGCTGGTGTCAGCGCACATGCTGTAGTCCCATAACAACTCATGGTTATTGTCAGGTGTTAACCACATCAGCTGTCAATTTATTATTTGTTATAAAAAGAAAACAAATTTATATTGCTTTTGGGCAAGGAAGTCATACCGACCTATTCTTAATAAAATTAACACAAACCATTATGGTCAAGCTTTTTTTTTTTTTTTTATGAGCCATTATGATCAAGTTAGGACTTAGGAGTATGACACAACGTTGTATGCAATGAGAAACAAGTAATAATGAAAAGAATAATACATTAGAGAAGTAAATGGTACCTCTCCTTCAAATAGTGGAAGCCTAGGTGGAACTGGGCGGGCCCATTGAGGAGCCAACCCTTTGGCTGAAGCACACTGGAGCAAATCCATGATAGCTGACTCTCTGTTCTCAGAACCAAATCTAGGTTTTGCTCCTGTAGACAAATTATTTACCCTGATATGGCCCGCAAACAGATGATATGCATCATTTTGAGTGAAATAGGATAGTTAATCATGTGCTATAACCAAAGAAAATTTTCTTATGACAACATACTCTGCAGAATCGGCACAGCTAGCTGGTACATCAGGGTCAGGTATGACATTTCTGACAGCAGCAGCTCCAAAAAGGCTGGTGTAAGGATGAGGTTGCAAGTATTGTTTTTCTAGTTCTTCCTTTTGCAACAAAACCTAATTTTGCTAAGGAAAATTAATTACAACTGACAGAACTTACAGTTCGTCTGAAAATGTGTATCTTTTTTTACTGAAGACCCCTAATAGTTTGTTTATTTCTGCAAAATAGAACTTACAATTCAGATAGAGCAATGTACCTGATGAGTATAATCAAATCCTTTGATATAGTCCAAAGGAGATTTCTTGAGAAACTGAGTAAACCAAAAATGAAACAAATAAATTAGGTTATCTTTTTTGTTATATTACATGAAAAATTACAAAACTGGCTAGAAGCAGCCACAGCATAAATGTAGGAATTTAAAGTATTTCATTTCTTGGCATTTCTAGAGCACCTCAGACAAACAATTATTGTTTATTAGATACTATTTCAGCCAATAATTTAAGTCAAGTAAAGGAAATAGCAAATTATAAAATATCATTTTGTTGCAATAAGGAGTGTGCATTGAACAAACTACCTCTTTGTTATTGCTCATATTAATCGCACCAATTAATAGTTGAATAAATACTTTTTCATTCTTCTCTGAAGCTTCATCACAGGCCGACTGAAATAAGAAGGACAATAGAAAGCATTACATTCCGTATATGGGTCTGGCTATTTTGGGCTCGAAGGAACTGACTCCGTCAATGTAGTATGTTTTCCCTTTAGTCCGGCCATTAGTAAACCAAAATCAGCTGTCTACAGAATCTAATTAAACAGCTACACATGCTTCCTATTTATACAGCTTGTCTTATATCATCTAAGACCATCTTTATAATTCAATTTGGAGTTACTATTTCATTACTTGAAGTAATATTATCTAATTGTTCTTGATTACACCACCTTATGGTGGAGGCCTTGGGAACAATTGAATAATGTACCTAATATCATTTAACGGATCCCGCCCAATTTAACAATGGGTTTTCATCCTGTTTTTACTTCACTTCAAATTTCAGTTTCAAAATAATTCTTAATTCAACTCACCAACCCATTGGCATTCCTGGATGCTTTTCTAACTAAACCGGATCTGACAAAATGCCAAGTTATTTAAGGTCGTACAATTGCCCAAAAAGAGAAACTTAAAGAGGAGAAGGCACCGTCTTACAGTAACTAGAAAAGTAATGAATGGATTTGAAGAAGGCGGTTTAGAGGCAAAGTTATGATGCATAATTGCAAATGCAATCAAACGTTGGCTTGGTTTAAGCAGCTTTTTGTCCTGTCAATTAACAAAGTATACAAAAAGAATAAGACAAACAAAATAAGACAGCAGCTTGCATTGTAAAGATAAATCAACTTCTCTTGGATATCTCTGGATGAGACACTTAAGTTGCAAGGTTTTCTAGTGTCATATTGCCAGGAAAGAGTATTAAATCGTCCAATCTAAATTTGCAAAGGGTCTGTGGCTCTATAGAAGCAGACCACTGTGCATAGAAGCTAAATTCACCAGAAAAGAAAGCCAGTTAGACAGCAATAAAACAGCTCAGCGGTCACATTTCTCAAATCTCATATAGTACAGGATTGGCAATTAAGTGTTAATACCTACTCTGGTATAATAACCTAGGAATCCAGTAAGTTCAGCCCTAACCAAGATATCACCAAAGAACCAACTATAAATCTCAAAAAAGTTGTTTAATTTATCAAATAAAGACGGGTTTATTGGATCGGGCACCTCCAAGAGCACAGGGAGAGTAGAGCAAACGCGGAAGCGGGAATCTCGAGGAAACCGAGAGAGAAACTCGGCTGTCGTCTCATCGAACGGCCGAGATTCGCCGGTTAGCAGCTGGAGCAATTGCTTTGACTCGTCAGTTCCAATCATGGTAGCGTACGTAATCGCCGATTTTGGAGAAGATATGCAAATGTTTTGTACTTCAAAGGTGTTTTTAGTGTTTTGGATTTTGTTCTTGCGGCAATTGTATTAGACTGGACCAAGTACGAGAGCGTACCTCTGAGATATCTCAATTTTTGCGTGACCGACGTGTCCGGTGTCTATTCGGTGATAGCGCGGGGGGGCCGTATTATTCTTGCTTTGAGATTCGTGTAGAACGTATTTAAACGGTTAAGATTTTCCATAAAGTCACGCAGAGTTTGAGATATCTCAGAGGATACGAATTGACCAAGTACGGGGCTAATATATTGACAGAGTAGTTTCTACTTTATGAACCGCACTGTCTTCAGAGACAAAACAGCACTATATATGACTCATGTGCTGCATAAATTAAAACAGCTCTGTCAATATATTTACCCGGTTTAGGTATTGGGTTTAGGCTGAATGAAGTTGTCTGTTCAGTCAAAAGTAAAAGCTGAACTCTATAATAAAAGACAACCAAACTAGTTACAACGTCTAATACAGAAGAGAACTGACATATCGATAATTCAATATAAATACGACCTTTATAATTCGATTTTATAGTACTATAATTTAGATTTATTGTTAAATAAGTTTCTTTATTCGAATAGATCTTGACCAAACAATGAACTGAAAAATAGCAAGATGATTTAGATACTACCTTCATTGTTATTATCGTTATGGTTGATCTTAATAAAATTATTATTCGGATTAATAACTTAAGAATTTGTAATAGATCTTCACACTATTAGAATTAATAACAAAGGGCATGCTATCGTGTGACAATTTTTTCTTTTAAAAAGATAAATGTAGGACATCTCTAGAGTCTAGATTCCATTAATCAAAGACACCCGTAATGTCAAATGTACGTAAAGTGTCTTCCTACTGATAATTAAAAGGCTTCTTGCACTAATTTTGGGATGCCACGAAAGTTTCGTCGTTTCATTAATTTTTCTAAACAAAGATTTTGTTAATTCAACATTTTTTTTTTCTTTTAGAGTTTTCCTTACGATAATCAAATTTACCGTATATTTTCTATTACCAATTACCATTCGTACTAATTAAATCTGTCATTCAAATTCATGCGTAGGTATAGACACGAATACGCACACTTTTCACTTATAATATGCATTTGAACTTGTTTCTGTGTCAACCCCCCCCCCCCCCCCCCCCCCCCCCCAAAGTGCGTATCCTCTGAGATATCTCAACTTTTGCGTGACCGACCTGCCCGGTGTCTATTCGAGGATGATGTAGGAGGTCAATATTATGTGTGCTTTGAAATTCGTGCAAAGCTATTTAAACAGTTAAGATTTTCCATAAAGTCACCCAAAGCTTGAGATATCTCAGAGGATACCAATTCCCCCCCCCCCCCCCCCCCCCCCCCCCTACCCTTAAAAAAGAAATGACATAAATAGGACCCTATTTCTATTCCTATTTTTAAATTTAACGGTTTGTAAATAGAACTAGGGTGTTCCTTAGTTCACCAAATATCTCTGTGAAATCAACTCTAAATATAACGGATTAAATTTAAACGATGAATTCGAATTGTTGAAACATATCTACCTTACGAGTGACGCGTTTATATGAAATTTTAAAAAATTTAATTAATTTTGTATAGAATCAGGTGGTCAAAAATATTTTAAAAATGAATACATTAAAATTAATTTATGAACCTTGTAATTTTGACCACTTGATTTTATACTACATTAATTCAATAGTTTAAAATTTTTGCATGTAGACATATTACTCGTAAGATAGATGAGTTTTAACAGTTTAAATTTGTCATTTTGAAATCAATTCGACAAATTTTAAAATTAAGTTCACAAATTTTAATTGTATTCAAGGTCGTTTTTCATGTATGCCCAAGATTAAGAAGAACGCATAAATGAATCAAATTCACAGCACAAATAAAAACAAAAAAACAAAGAATTGAGTCATCAATTTTTTATTTATTTCCTTATTAAAAGGATTATTTTTATTTTCTCATTTATGTTAATCGAATGTTTCACGTGTAATGTATATTCTATTCATTATGTATATTTCTTATATTAAATACGTAAATGTTGTCCACGACTTTGATTAAAAAATAAAATTTCATATTAAATATCAATCATCTAATTATATATTCTAATTCTATACATTCTTTTTATGTTTTCTTTTTACGTATAAAAGTTTAAATTAATTTAGACGCGTACTCGCCACACGTATTCTTCACATGTAAATTGTATTATTTTTCTGGTCATAATTTCTTTCTATTTTTTAAATATTATTAAAGAAACTTTTGAATTGATTGATTATGTGTTCATTCCTTTTTAATTTTTTTTCATTTAACAATATTATTTTATCATTTAATATGTCATTTTGTTTGAGATTTTTTATGAGAAAAAAAAATTGTCGTTTAATATATATTTAGTGTGTCATTTAAAGAAGAGGAGGGATCCACTTACACTTATTTTTGTGACATCATATTACACCTTGCATTTTCAAAATCCAAATAGTTCAACATGATAGATATATTAAAATGTACTTGCAAATCAAATTTCACATTTTTTTTTATTTACTATTTATTAAGATGGGTACAAAAATTTAATGGTCTGAAAACAACGATTTTGTAAAATACATAATAAATAGTAAAATAAATTCAAAAAAATGTAAAGTTTGATCTGCAAGCACATTTTAATATATCCATCATGTTGATTACTGTTTGGACTTTGAAAATTTTGAAAATGTAAAGTGTAATTCGGTGTCACAAAAAAAAAGTGTAAGTGGATTCCTCCTCTTTAAAGAATGATACTATTTAGGGAAAATTAATATGTCATTTAAGAAATATTATTTGTCATTTAATCTAATTTTTTATGTCAATCCGAACTGCTTAACATGACATCCATAGTAAAATATGCTCGGAGACCAAATTTTATTTTTGGAAATTTGTCACTATTTTTTAAAAATAGATACAAAATCACTATTTTTGGATTGTTCAAAAATAGTGATTTTCTACCTATCTAAAATAATAATATTTGTTTTTCAAAAATTATAAAATTTGGTCCCCGGACATATTTTAAGATGAATGCTATGTTAAGTGATTCGGATTGATAGTTTAGTTTTTTTAAACGAAAATATAAAATATGAGGCATAATGAAGTACGGAAAGGCATGAGGTAGGGGCCGATTCAAGATTTTGATCAGGGCACGCACAGAATATAGACAAAAGTACAATTTTTTTTCCTAACAAATCAGAGCAGAGTAGTGGATAGGGATCTAAAAAAATCACGACACGACATTCCGTCATGGCACATGTGACGACGGTTACGTGATGTGACTCGCGTGTCCTGTGTCATGACCATCTTTTGAAAATTTGGTACGATAAGGCACACCACGCAAAAGATTTGGTCACGACACAACACATGCGGTCATGTGTAATTAGGACTATTAGATCTTGATTGAATGGTAAATTCTGATTAAATTAACCTAAATTATGAAAAAAATAGTTAAATGTGACCACATATGACTAATCACGTTTGGACACATCATATGTGGTCACAACGTAATTAACGTGTTTTGACCATTCACGTGCCATGGCTATCCTTCCAAATTTGGTCACAGTATAGAACAACACGTGATCCAACTCACGGTACATATTTATATCATTAGTAGTTGACATCCTTTTTCTCCTAACGAACCAACGATTCTTCTAAATGGAGTAGTGAAATTTTTTTTTTGTTATTTTTTTCTTTAACGTGAATTAGTCTGGACTAACTTTTTTTTTCACACAATTTTCTTTTACTGTACCATAAATTAAATCTAGTGTAGGCACTATATCTATTCAGGGGTAGGCACAAGTATCAAATACATTGAGTTAAAAAAAAAAATCGAATCCATGAGTAGACACTTGCCTACCCCTGATCCCATTTGAATCCGCCCATGGCATGAGGTATTGGAACCTCCTCTATTATTCATATCATTATATATATTTTGCATTTAAAAAGAAATTAGTTGACGCCCAAAAATTATTAAATATAAAAACAAAATTACAATACTATCTCTCTTTAAAAATTTAACATAGATACTTTTTTCCCACGAAGTCGGGAATAACTATAATAAATAATTTTTGTGATCATATTTTGATCGGTATCTTATATAAAATAAATTCATTTATTTTAATTTGTACCCGCATCTTATAAAAATAAAACAAAATCGAAGAATGAAGGATTTTAAATCATAAAATTCCAATATAAAAGAGATGTTGCTGGAACTTTTAGAACCCAAAATTGTTGCATCGAAACCTACTAACTAAAATTTAGCTACCAACCCTTCAAATTATGATTTATTATCTTCAAAAGGTAAGATTTATCTATCTATCTATTATAGATCATACAATTGTTTAATTCTTGATTCAAAATTAAAATTACCAACGCATAGTTGTATTTTCACCCAGTCGGCCAGTCCTGAATTTTTTTCTTTTTTTAAATGTTATCATCAGGACCCTGTTATTTCAATGACAACCGTTCAGATCTTTTCGTGCACAAATCTTGACAAAGACATTTTTCATGCACGCATCTTAACAAAGTTGAACGGCTGCCATTAAATAACAGACTAATATCCTCTAGTACTCCAAGGTGGAGCCCGCAATTTTACGCTTTGATATTTACTCTCAATTATATTGAGATTCGGACTAGCACAGGAACAGTTTTATTTGTGCTTTAAGATCCATGCAAAGTTAATAAAACAGTCCAGATCCACTAATTTTGAAATCGTTCTAAAATATTTTCTTATACGGTACTGCAGAATACGAATTCTACAATAACAGTCTATTATTCCACAGGCCGATTTTGTTTCCTAAAGCCTCAGTAACTTGTCCGATAAATAAAATAAAATAATGAGCCCATAAAAAAACATCTAAGACTTTAGCAAACATGCTACGGCCCGTTGTACTAGGCCTTTATAAAGCCCAGTAAAATATAATTTAACTGTGGAGATTTTTCTGGACCAATAGGATAGTGAACTTGTCTAGCTGTGATTATATTTAGATGCATGACAATAATTAATACTTTAATTTGAATATAATCTAAGTGTAGTTTTTTCGGAATGGAGTTGGATTAGTTTTATTTGAGAAACAACAAATTAATATTATTTAAATGAGGAGGGTTCAAATGCTTCTATATTTTCGGCTTCCATCATGCTTTCATTTTAAAAAACTTTAATAACTTAAAATTTAAATCTTAAAATTTAAAATAAAACCATTGGATATGAACTACATCATTTTATCTATGCACACGTAAAAAATTATGACATTTTAACTTTGTTGTGGTTGTCATCTTGAACTTGTAAAAATGTATATTAATGTGGATAATTTCTAGACGTTGATATTTTAACTTATTGATTCACATAAAGGTAAAATTAAAATGTGATAATTTTTTATGGGTATATAGAGAAAATAATATAGATGACATCTAACGGTTTTATTTTGACATTTAAGTTTTTTAAAAAATGGAGACATGATGGAGATACAAAAAATAGAAGTGTTTGAACCCTCCTTTATTTAAATTAGCACTGTTCTATAATATAAAATCCAAATGACACTAGTCATACATCGAGTAGCATAAAATAATATATTTTTTTACATTATTTTAGTTACAATTTTTCATATTATTTTTTCACATAATAATTAATATAATATTATTTGTATACTATTTTTTTGACAATTCAAACGAATCCTTAATATGAGCAAGAACTTTTTTCTTTCAAAGAAAATAATTACAAAACATTTAACCCCAAATTGGCTTCCGTGGATCTATAAATACGTTTACCTAGACAGTTATCTGTGAAAGGATTAATTTCTCATAGTTTACTTAATTTTCGGGATTAAGGTGCATTGTAAAGGATTAATGGTAACATTTTACCACCCATAAACAGACAAGATGAACCTCTTTAAAATACTTTTTTAAGGATTGTAACTTGTTCATTAATTCAGAATACATTGAACTTTAAAAAATTGTCAAACTACTCTCGGTAGACAATGCCAAGACTCCCTTAAATAAATTTGTCAAACTAATTAAAATTTTAAATTTAGTTCACTCAAAAAAATCTTAAATTTAAATATAACTTTTTGACGTAAATTATACATTGAAGTTTAGTGTAGTTGAACATTATTTGTTCGCTAATTAAATGATAATATTGCTATGCCACAAAATTTGTCTGATCAATTAATTTGCTAATTAGTTTTGATATTGCGTCAGATTTGAACAAGAGATATTTAAATATAGAGATATGTAAAATAAGAGAAGGGTTTAAATGTCTTATGTCTTTTGTGTCTCGTCATAAACCGTTTGACGTGATACTCATATTAACATATTTTTAAAAACCAAATTTTATAATTTTTGTAAATATTTTATCAACTTTAAAATTAGTACAAAATAACTATTTATGATCCGTAAAAAAAGAGTAAATTTGTACATATCTAAAAAAAAAAAAATTCAAACAATATAAAATTTGGATATCATACTGAGCGTTTGAATTGACAATTTGAATTTTAAAAGTTGAAATATAAGTCATTAGACATTATAAGATTGAATAGAATATGAAGAGATTTTTTTTATGACATTTCACCCAGAATTAAAAAAAATATATAAATGAAAATAATAAATACAAATGGAAAAAAAAAAACGGAGAGATAAAAAGAAGTATTGATTGTCTTTCTTTTCCTATTAACAGACAAGGGATGTGCAAATTTTTTTTTTTTTTTGCTTGCGCTATAGTAGCATTTTTTCTGTAAAGTTCAAGTCAGATTCAAATTATATTTCGAATTTTTTATGAATATATATAAAGTTACAAAGAATTAAAGTAATGTTACAATATAAAAGTACTAATAAGAACACAACTGTAATGCAACTAATTTGTATGAAATGACAAGATAGAATTTATAATAAATTACAACAATTATTTGCTATTGAAAAAAAGTAGAGAATTTTAAATATTATTTATAGGATCAATAAGAAATTTAAAATCGGATCCAATAAAATATGAATGCGTATATAATAAATTAAGTGGACTCTCCTTCGTGACTTACCTAATTTGATCTAATAAAATACCAAAATATTTTTTGCAAATTCATTAATAAATTTGGATTGGACAATCAGACTATGGATCCACAATTCCTTATAGATCTGTATAGAAACACAATTGACAATATTTATAGGTTTCTCACAACAGTAGCTATAAAAATATAAAAGAGAAATAAAAAATGAAAGAAATTAGAAAACATAATTATATTGTTAAATTGGAGAGGAAAAAATAATGAAACATATTATATTGCTAAATTTCATAGTTTATTTAATTTTAATTGTAATGCATTGTGCGGCGGTATGTGTGACGAGTATGTTTTTAGTTAAATTTAGACTTCTACACATTATTCAGATACATTTAATAAAAAAAAACAAATTATGTAATTGGAGGGCTGAGATTAAATTCAAAATTTTATCTTTCAATCGTAGTCGTTGACTAATCGGACACCCAATGTGGTTAATAATGAAATGGAGAAATAGAAAATAGAAAATAAATAGTGAAATTTAAGAATAGCAAATGAGAATAGAAAATAAATAGTGATTTTCATATTAGTATAAAAATGGTGCTATTCGGATTAGTAAAAATGTTGTTTGGATTGTAAATTTGGAATAGTAAATAGATATAACTGATAAATAATAGTGTTAACAAAATGCTAATTAAGAGGAAAGATAGGTAAGTGAAGTCTTAAATGAATTGTCATGACGTGGAGATAACATAAGTGGTGTCAATATTATAATTTCGGAACTGTGTTAGTGGAAATCAGATAATGAAGCATTTTTTTTCTCTCTTTACACTTTCAAATAGTAGCTATTCCAACATTTACAAAAATAAAGAATAACATCTATTCTAACTATTTCAAATAATAAAAATATTATTTGAATGTATATTGCTATTCTGAGTAAGCCTCTATTATAGAATAGCTCTCTCTTCTAACTATTCCCGTTTCATCCAAACATAAGTTTTTTTATCGGCTGTATTTATCAATGTCGAGTGTTGACAGAAACCATATTCCATCTTAAAAATAGACCTACTCAACCATCGACAATAGTAATCATAAAATTTGTCTATCGGCTTGTTGGATAGTAATAAGAAGACAAACCGAGAATGAATGGACTATAGACGCGGTGCTATGCAAAGCCAACAAAGTGACAGACAGAACCATCCACTCATCCAGCAGTCCATTTCTAGCTGAAGAGGGCCAAATTATAGTTGAAAGCTATGCTAGTCATTTGCAAAAAAAAAAAAAATAATAATTAAAAGAAAATAAATTTCCATTATATTAGTGGGATAAAATCATAAAATCTCACAGCCTGGATTTTACAGCAAGTCTTACTAACTAAATTTTTATTTGTTAGCGAGAAAATAGAGTTAAGATATTGAATTAAATATGGATCGGTTCCATAAATTGGACAAGGAAAGTACCTCCAAAAAGCCTTCTTCGTCCCTTCCATTCTCACACCCTATCTTCACTCACCAACTCCTTCACGCACTTCCGTGCCCTTATTATACTCGCTCTGTCTCGCTTCCTCAGAGTACTCAAAATCAAATTACAATCCAATGACGCTCAAACGATCTCCATCTCAGGCGAATTGCAATGCAGTCTATCCACCGTCGATGCCATGGAAGCTGCGCCTGATCTTCAAGATAGGCTCCGCTTTGACCGACGCCTCTCGCCGCAGCAATGGCACCATCAACCGCCGCCTCCTCTCCTTTATCTCCCCTCATGCTTCGGCCTCCCTCCACCCCTCCACCGGCGTCCGTTCCTCCGATATCACCATTAGCCCCTCTCACAACCTCCGTATCCGCGTCTTCGTACCCGCTTCGCCACCCTCGACCCCTCTCCCGGTAATCGTCTTCTTCCATGGGGGCGGATTTGCGTACCTCTCGGCCATGTCCCCTGTGTACGATGCGGTGTGTAGAAGGTTCAGTCGGAAGTTAGGGGCGGTGGTCGTGTCAGTAGACTACCGGCTATCGCCGGAGCACAGATATCCGGCCCCATACGACGATGGCATGGAGGTGTTAAGATATCTCGATTCGGGAGGAATTCAATCGGAGAAGGTGATGGAAGGGATTAAAATGGACTCGTCCAGTTGTTTCCTGATGGGCGATAGCGCGGGCGCTAACATTGCCCACCACGTGGCCCGCAGGTCAGACATTGGATGTACTTTTTATATTTGTTATTATATTTATATTCTTCATTTGTTGGTTGGATTTTAGTTGAAGAAAGCTCTAGATTTTACTCTGGATCTTTGTTCGAGTGTTTTGCCCGATCGATGAACTTAAATTCTTTTGAATTTTCAAGCTTTACGAAGCTGCATTTTAATTTTTTAATGTGTACAGAGTTCGACATAGACACCCTTTAATAAGGAAAAGGAAAATGGTGTTAAGCATAGCCTCCATCCTCTCCAGTACCTTAATCTAACATAAAATTCCAATAAAATTATTGGTTTTCAGTACTTGGTCGTTTTGTTGATGTTATCCATTCAGGCACAATGGCACATAGAATTTAGTTGGTATATTTTCTTGTCTTAAAACTTGCTATTATTAGGTACTGCACGGAAACCGCAACTTGGAACAGGATCAAGCTTGCTGGAGTGATAGTGATCCAACCGTTCTTTGGGGGAGAAGAACGGACTGAATCAGAGATACGTTTGGAGGGGGCCCCGCTGGTGTCGCAGGAACGTACTGATTGGCTGTGGAAAGCATTTCTACCGGAAGGAGCTGATAAGAACCATGAGGCAGCCCACGTCTTCTCCCCAGCAACAGAGCTTGGTAATTTAATGTTTTATATTTTGATAAAAGTGGTTATCCACCTGTTTCATTTGGTAATTTAATGTTAACCAAACAACATTTAAAATCTTGTCATGAAAAATTAAGAAGATTAAATTAAATGATTAATTTTTCTTATTTTGTCAAGGGAATTTATATATGTTTGCAGCCAAAATGCATTATACAAAACGTTCCAGTACAGCCTGTGGTTACATTTTTGTGTATAGTATACCTTTTTGTTTACACATGTTTCTGTTTGGCTTGAGAGTCATTGGTTTCTATAGTAAGGTAGATATGAAGCCATCTTCAAATTTAGCTTTTGATTAATTGCAATGTTGTTACTAGCTTTAAGGTTTTTAATGCTAGTATTTTGCATTAATTTGTGCATACATCATTGAATCAGAATATTAAAGAGAATATTTACATATAGCTTCTTGACCTGTAAGAAGAGATGAATTTATTATTTTGTTAAACAGGTAATGCCTACCCGCCAGTGCTGCTAGTGATAGGCGGTTATGATCCATTGCAGGACTGGCAAAGGAGGTACTATGAAATGTTGAAACAAAAGGGGAAGGAGGTACAGCTAATCGAGTATCCAAATGCAGTACATGCCTTTTACGTTTTTCCTTTTGATGAGTCAAAGCAGCTGATCGGCGAGATTATGGCGTTTGTGGAGGAGAAGAGATGTAAGGCCACTTGATTAGCTTGGTGGGGTGGGTTACTGGGTATGTGTACGATTAGATGTAATTAGATATTAATAAATCATCGTTAGTATTGGCATGATCCTTTGGATCATATTAGCATTCTGTGGTGGTTAGGTTTGGTTGGATTTAGATAGAAATTTGGCTTATAAAAATGTGCTTGCCGGGTAATAAAGTTAATATTGTCGTAAAAGATTGCAATTGTGATGTCAGCGGTCTAGTTTTTTTGAGATAATTAATTAAGTACAAGTCTTCTAACTTCAAAAAATTATAAGAAATTTTTTATTCGAATTTTGAAACATGTAATTTTATATGCGAAGAATATTATTTCAGATACGAAATTAGATTAAAAGTTAGTTTTTAACAGTCTAGCTAGTTGTTTAATGGAGGTGCTTGGGCACTATGGAGGGAGAGGAACAGAAGTTACGTTCTTCTCCAACAAGAGAACCGGAGAGCATATTAATAAGTAATATTTCATTCGATATCGATCGGAAGATGGTTGTGTAATGCTTAGCACTCGTAGGAAAGATAGTGGGTTTTGCATCATGCTTGCGGCCATTGGGTATTAACTTTAATTACAGGGGTCCGCCACTGAATTTTTTTTATAAACCATAAATAACTAAATTAATTTTACGGAATCAACATGATTGCTGTTTTTTTTTTTTAAATTATAAGTATTGAATGGGACGTTCTGTCTCAATTTTTTTTTTTTTTTTCGTTTTTTCAATTCTTTTCACGATTGCTGCACACTTTTTGCCATAGAAGATCCCATAATTTTTCTCCATCCGATCTCTATATTTTTTCTCTCGAACCGGACGGACCGTTCCGTCTCTATATTTTTTCTTCTAATATTACTATTTTCATCATTTTTTTGTTTGTTTGCCATGCTTTTTGTAAATAATTTTAAAGTAAAGATAAAGTAAACTTTTAATTTTTCTAAAGAAATAATAATTATTAGTTTGACTAAACAAGTGTTATTAATATTACTGTTTTCATCATTTTTGCAACCGATTTTTGTTTGTTTGCTATGACTTTTTGTAAATAATTTTAAGGTAAAAATAAAGTAAACCTTTTAATTTTTCTAAAGAAATAATTATTAATTGTTTGACTGAACAAGTGTTATTATTGGCTCGAGAATTTAAATTGGAAACCGAATTAGGGATTCAGTCTCCATTTAATTTTTTTTAATATAAATATCCATCTTCTTTCTTCCTCCAACAAATAATTGATTTCTTCTTCTACACCATTTTCACCATTTTCAGCTAAAAACCAAGCTATATTAAAATATTGTGTTTTTACAGATCGGCCTCTGCATTGTATTGGTAGCTTTTATCTAAAGATTGTAGTAAGTTTATTATGGACGCGAAATTTGAGACGCACCGACCTGCACATTTCCTGTTACTAATTTAACGAGTCTTGATGAGCTAAGAATATATATATATATATAGAGAGAGAGATAGGCTAATATGCTTTTGGTAGCACTTCGGCCGAAGTGCTATTGGTCCAATTTTCGATTTTTAAAGTTCAAACGGTCGATCCAAACCATTCATCTTATTCTCCATATTAATATCTGCTTGGAGACCAAATTTTATATTTTTCTGAATTTTTTTACTATTTATTAAGTATTTTACAAAATTGTTGATCCAGTGGTGGCTGCACAAAACAGTAAAACCGTTGGATTAACGATTTTCAAAGTGGCTTAAGAAATAGTAAAAAATTTCAGAAAAATGTAAAATTTGGTCTCCAAACAGATATCAATATGGAGAATAAGCTGAACAGTTTGGATCGATCGTTTGAATTTTAAAAATTGAAAATTGGACCGGCAACACTTCGGTCGAAGTGCTACCGAAAGCATATTAGCCTATCTCTCTCTCTCTATATATATATGTGTGTGTGTGTGTGTATGTATATATGTATGTTTGTATGTATGTACGTATGTACGTAGGTACGTATGTACGTACGTAGGTATGTACGTAGGTATGTATGTATGTACGTACGTACGTAGGTACGTGTAGGTACGTACGTATGTATGTAGGTACGTATGTACATAGGTACGTAGGTAGGTACGTACCTACACGTACCTACGTACGTACGTACCTACGTACCTACGTATGTATGTATGTACGTATGTATGTAGGTGTACGTACGTACCTACGTACGTATGTATGTACGTATGTATGTAGGTACGTATATACGTAGGTATGTACGTATGTATATGTTAGCATTAATTTGCTCTCTAGCCAGTTCGATCTGACAATCAAGGTTGAATGAAAAAAAAAAGAAAGATAGAGACCGAACCAACTATTCGGTCTGGGGAAAAAAGAATACAGACCGAACGGTCCGTTCAGTACTTATGGTTTTAAAAAAAAAACAATCATGTTGATATCATAAAATTCATTAAATTATTTATGGTTTATAAAAAAAATTCTCTGCCACTCGTAGAAAAATTTGCGTGATGTACAGGGGTTCCTACGCGACTTAAAAAAAAATTCTTTTTGCTACATTTGTGTAAATATAATCTTTATTTTCTATCAATAAACTGTCAATGACAAACTTTGCTTCTAATTTTCAAAAAAAAAAAAAAAAATTCTAGTTGTTTAAGCGAACAGGTAAGTGGGTAGGATTTCTATTCTCTTACTTTTTGTAAATAAGATAAGAGTGTTATTATGTTATGTTGTTCACAAATTGTCCTCAAAATTGGAACAACTTGCGTGTAAGAAAGAATAACTCGAAAAAGAAATGTGAGAAACTCGGTCATATTTGTTGAGCAAGCTACCGAGCTCCAACCATGGAGTGCTGCAGCTAGCGTTAGACATTTATAGATAATTGTACAAGTAATTAATTCGATTTGATGCCATATGCAACCTAGCCGAGAAGTTTGACCCTTTTAAATCAACTTCAGTGTAAAAAGAAATAGATAATTGGGCAACGATCTTTTCACCAATTTATCTCCAAAGACTGTAGGCAAAAAGCTCCGTTTCATTTGGCGAGTCCATTTCGAATGATAGAAGTTGTTCTCATATTGATATCGTGAACCTTTTGAATTTAGTTGGTGTTGTAGAAAAATTCACGTGTTTATGACTTGATCAAATAATGTGGCATTATATAACGTGATTAAAATATTTTTTAGTGATATGACTAATTTGATATCTGAACATTTAAGAGATTCTGACAGTTAAAGAAATTCACGATCAAAAACTCATCTTCCGAACAGGTGAGGAAGTTGTGAATTTCGGTGTTCACGGATCAGATCTCCACCGCCCCGCCCCTGGATTGTTACTCTAGAAATGTGCTAAATTCAAGTATCTCATATAAAATTTGAAGCAATAAATTTTAGTGTAATCTCTTCATTGCATTTACATGTTAGTTGTATTTGTTTACGCCAACCAGTACTTTTAGTCTATAACTATGTTACCTTGATACTTCTATAAACTCATTGTATTTGTGTCTGATATGTATCCGATACCGACATGTCTTAGACACGGCCACGATATGTGTCAGACACGCCAGCTGGCGCGTTGTCTTACGTGGCGTGTCCTTAGTCCTTTGATATGGTCTCCGACACACTTTGACTTGTATGGATACGACCTAGACACCGCTTTGACACATCTGGATATGCCCTGAATATGCGCGCTTGGTCCATCGCTACACTGTGCACCGCGCTTGCTATGGACCTCTGCTCTGTGCACTTGGTCTGCTATGAACCCCGCTGCTCTGTGCACCCGGTCTGCTATGAACCCCGCCAAAAAACAATTTTTTCCAGCGCTACAAGCTGGATTCGAGCTGGGATTTTGGTTGTAAACGTCTAAGGCCTTGACCACTGAAGCACTTTACATTTGATGTTATAAGCTATTAGCTTTTGTATTTAAAGTAATCCATAATTTTGATATTTAATTTATACAATAATAGTATTATTAAGTTAATCATATAATATAATAAGCATGTCGTATCTTTGATTTTTGAGAATTATTGTATTGTCGTACTCGTATCGTGTCCGACACGATACCCATACCAATATCCATATAATATAGGTCTATAACGAGGCGAGGTCTAAACTTAATTTCAAAATTGCCTCTAGTTGCTATTTATATTATTATTATTTTGGTAGTAACTGCCTCTACTTGTTTTACTCAAAAACAAAAAAAGAATTGCCTGTAGTTGTTGTTCGACTTTCAGAAAAAAAAAAAAAAAAAAAGCACTAAGAAAACAAATAATGGGAATCTCATTTTGAAGTTAGTTGAGAAGCTGTGGACCCTGACGACTGCAATAAAATTTCTAGGTACATAAAGGCATTAACTGCCCTGGCCCCCATCGCCCCGAATTCACATCCTCTGAGATATCTCATATTTTGCGTGACTTTTTGGGAAATCACAACCATTAAAGTATGTTCTACACGAATCACAAAGTTCAAACAGTACTGGTCCCCTGCGCTACACTGAATAGGCACCCGCACTCATTGGCCCCATCCCACGTTCCTCATCCTCTGCATGTGCTGCACCGCGTCCGCGTTTGACGTGTGCGTAGCGGACCGTGCAGCGCTGAGGATCCATCAGAGACAAGAGCTGAGCCAATAGTCTGATATCCTTGCTACACAGTACAGATCGTTACAACGTTATAGAGAATGCCGCAGGAATCCGAATCAGGGGACAGGTGGATGCCAATGAAAATATCTCCTAAAATGTACGCATGGAAGAGTCTGGCCAGTATTGTTATTTCAATTTACGGATACGTATTCGATTACAGATGCAAAGCGAATATTTAACGGATAATTAACTCATAAATATTAAAATACAAATACTAATTAATAAAATAAAATAAAAACAAATTTAGAAGATAAAAAAAAGTAAAACGAAAATCCAAACAAAAGATAAAATAATAATTCAAACAAAAAAAAATTAACAATACTTAAATAATTTGGCATCATGGCACACTTAATAATAGTCCATATTAATAGTCCAATCTAAAAATTTTGTGAGAATAAAAAAGTAGATTTAGAAATTAGAATTGCTTGACTCGTTGTAAATAGTTGCTTGATTTGTTGTAAATACGTTTTTTTTTATCAATCGAATTGTTAGTAGACATTAAAGTCGCTAACCTTCAAAAAAAAAAAAAAAAATAGTCCAGACTAAAGATGAAATAATAAAAAATAAAATAATAGTTCAAACAAAAGATAAAAATAATAAAAATTAGACACACCAGCGCATGAAAAATAAAAACTGTCTGGATCGTCCAAAACTAAAGTTATTACTCCCACATTAAGTAGTTACAAAAGTATGGGACGGTTAATTCGGATCTCGTGCTCTGAGTTGCGGATAATTCGGATATCAGCTCTGTTGAGGAGCAGAGAATTTATCCGTTTCTGTATCCGCCAGTTTTCTCCGTTTTTGTTAGTTATCCTGATCTGTATCCGTCTATTATCAAATCCGTTTAATTCGAATACGGATATCATCTGCATATGTCTAAAATATGAGATAAAAAAAATCAAACTTCAATGCACAATTTCGGTGCTGTATGAACGTCGACGTTAGTACTAATTTTCAACGATTTTCCTCAGATTTAATGATGGAGACCTTAGACGTTTTCTTTACTTCTCACTTTCAAAGATCTCAGATCCAGCCTCCTTATGCGCAAAAATCAGACCAACATTTAATACAGAGAGAGAGTATTGATTGATCAAAACAGCACTGGAAGGAGAATGCATTTTATATAACTAAAACCCTAAAATAACATTTCTACACAGCTCTTTATTAAACGTCTGTGTAACTCTCTCAAGGTTTTCTACACTGTTATTTAAACATAAAACTGTGTATAATTTCTACCTTTCTACACAACTCTTTATATAAAGGTCCGTGTAGCCCTCTCAAGCTTCATACACTATTATTTAAAAAAACATTCATGTACAATTTCTACCTTTCTACATGGTTCTTTAATAAATATCCGTGTAGCTCTCTTAAGGCTTTCTACACTGTTATTTAAACAATAATCCATGTAGAATTTCTAATAAATGTCATGTAGCTCTCTTAAGACTTTAAATACTAATTCTTTAATAAATATTCGTGAAGAGATTCCACAGATATTTTGGACTTCCAAAAAATTATAATTTCTACACAATTTTTATATAAAATTGTCAAATCAGTGTACAATGTGCAGTGTATAATGACCATTGGTATGTATTATTTCGAGTCTTGTTTCGATATTCTAAGTGTAACCAAAATTGTTCTAATGAGAAATTTAAGTGAATAATGTCATCAAACAGTCTATGCACTTGTCGTGATCTCTGATCCTGACAAATTAAAATCAACCTCTGCAAGACAAAACATGGTAAACATCAATCTCAAATCGTATGGAGACTAACCCCACTTAGAATATATGGTTTCATGAGGTACAAGTTCATTTCAACGCACTTGCAAAAACAAGATACTCATTTGCAATGGCACGTCAAAAACAAATAGAGGATAGATAGAACTTCAATTAAGCTCAAAGGTAAAAAAAAATATACAGCGGATTGATGCTAAGCACCTCTTAAAAATTTAATTTTTAAATTTTTAAATTTTTAAAATTTTGCAAACATTGTTATCAATTGTCATTTCTCCCTGCCTCCTCCATCAGTTCACCGGCTGTCATTTCTTATGTTTCTCTCAGTCTCCGTCTCTCTTTTCTATCCGGTAAAGCTTCGACCATCTCTCCGCTCATATTTTCTCCGCACTCCAAGCTTCTATGAAAAAAAAAGTTAAGGAGAAGAGGCATAGTTCTTCCGCCTCTTTTCCCTCAGCTTTCTTTGGCAACCACCTTCTTTAGCTATCTCCCAACCTCACTTCTTCGCCATCACTAAATCCTAGATCCAAACAAAAAAAGCTAGAGAGAAGAGGTATAGCCCTCTGCCTCCTCCAGTTGTCACCCCAACACTCTACAACACATTCCCAAGTAGGGCGGAGGAAGGACGTGACCAACACTGATTCCTATTAGAAAGAGTGAGAGCGCGACAGTCCTAACATCTAATAATAATTGTTCTTTATTTTTCAGGATGACGTTAAAAAAGTAATTTCTTTATAAAAAAATATTTCTAATTAAGAAATTGATTTACATTGATAGAACAAAATTAAAAATTGTCAGTGTGAGTTTTAGAAATCCAAAAAAAAAAAAAAAAAAAAACTCTGATGTAAACACTTCAAGGAGTGCTTAATTAAGATTTTAATCTTCTGTGCTGGAATTTTTCAATATAAATATATATGATCTATTAGAGTAAGGCTACACTGCTATGGGTTGCATAGAGAGTTTCAGTGCTATAGCTTAATATTCGAATTTTCAAAATTATAACAGTCAATTCGAACCATTCATCTTATTCTCCATATTAATATGTGTTTGGAGACCAAATTTTACATTTTTTGAAAAAATTTTAGTATTTTTTTAGATAGATAGAAAATCACTTGATCTAAAAAATTCTGCACCATTCATATATTTGATTTTTTTTTTATTTGATGAAAGTGCCCGTAGGCTATATATTAATAAAGATATTACAACGACCTGCTTGCTATTAGTTGCAGGTGTTCAGTTACAATGCATTCATTACAGGGACTGGTACGACATACTTGCACCCCAGGTTGTCTAGTTGCATTACAGAGACCCATACCTGATAGCTATGTGTGCTATTCTGGTGCTTCAAGCCCTGTATACTACCCATATATTACAAAGTTCAGAAAGAAAAAAAAAAAAAAAACAGAAAAACTGAAAAGCAAAAACCAGAACCATATATTATAAATACTCAAAAGTTGGGTATGTAAACCCTGAGATAGAGAATTGCATTCTTCGTGCCAGATTGGCCAGCTTGTGTGCTTCTTCATTTTGGTCCCTCGAGATATAGTAAATTACAAAAAAAGGGATGTTGAGCCATAAGGAGCCAAAGTGATAGCGTTCAAGCTAGAATTGTTCAAAGACGCGCACACGTTCAACGATAAAATCACAACTGGAGGATACTCTCAACTCACAGCAAGATTAAAGAGGAAATAAACTTAACTCAAAGATAAACTTTCATCTATTTCATAATTTTCTGTTTCTTACATTATACGAGGGGCTTTATATAGCCTCCTTACAACTCTAGAAAGTTTCTTAGATAATTAATATAACATTAACTAATATTGCTGTTACCAAAATAAAATCTAGAGAAACTCAAAAGACTCTCCTGGACATTCCGGAAGTTGCTACAAGACTCAAGAAAATATTTAAAACTGCTGACTAGATAACTCTTCAATGACCACGTTCTGTTCACACGCATCCATCACCTAGAGGAATCTGGAATCTGAAGAAACCCAAAACATCAAAGTTTTAGTCCATTTCACAAGCTTTCCACAGAAATTTAAATCACTAAATTTGAAGTCTGTATGGGAAAGTTATGCCCAAAATACTGGCCTGTTTTGAATCTGTCCAGAAAACTATTTCAGGAATTAATTGCAAATTGACTTGGGCCTGGATTTTCCAACTGTGATCTGCTCCAGAACATGCTTCCTTGTT
Source organism: Carex pumila (assembly GCA_033356055.1). Classification (NCBI taxonomy): domain Eukaryota; kingdom Viridiplantae; phylum Streptophyta; class Magnoliopsida; order Poales; family Cyperaceae; genus Carex; species Carex pumila. The sequence continues at coordinate 274,294 of JARJHM010000157.1, forward strand.
CATGATTACTCACTTGCAAACTTGCCATGATATGATCGCCATCATTCTCCCCCGGTTGAAAAGAACTCGCCCACGAGTTCGGCTCATTTTCGCCATGGTATGGAGTAAGATTCTTCACATTGAATGTGGGTGAAACACCATAATCTCCTGGTAGCTCCACCTTGTATGCATTGTCTCCTATGCGTTGCAGAATTTTAAATGGTCCATCGCCACGATGTTTGAGTTTTGCATGACGACCAGGTGGAAACCTTTCCTTGCTCAAATGCACCCACACAAGATCACCTTCTTTGAAAATTACAGCCCTGCGGTGCTTGTTCGCTTGCCTTTCATACTTTTGATTCTGTTTTTCAATCCTCTTTCTAACTTGTTCATGCAAGTTTTTGATTGCCTTAGCTCGCTCATCTGCATCTGTACTATAACTCTGGTTGACTGGTAATGAAACAAGGTCAAGAGGAGACTTTGGATTGTATCCATACACCACTTCAAATGGGCTTTTACCAGTTGTCTTACTGCTGGACCTATTGTAAGCAAATTCAGCTTGAGGTAGAACAAGGTCCCATTGGCGTATGTTATCACCCACTAAACTTCTCAATAGATTGCCCAAACTTCGATTCACAATTTCAGTTTGTCCATCTGTCTGAGGATGATATGCTGAACTAAACTGTAGCTTTGTTCCCATCTTGCGCCAAAGAGTTCTCCAGAAATGTCCAACAAACTTCGGATCTCTATCAGATGTGATGGTTTTTGGAATGCCATGCAACTTCACTATCTCCTTGAAATAAAGATCTGCTATATTAGTGGCATCCATGGTTTTCGCACAAGGAACAAAGTGTGCCATTTTAGAGAAGCGATCAACCACCACCATGATTGAATCTTTGCTGCGTTGAGTTCGGGGTAGTCCCATAACAAAGTCCATACTCACATCTTCCCAAGGTGCAATAGGTACAGGAAGGGGGGGGGTGTAAAGTCCATAATTTTGGGATTTGGTTTTTGCTAGATGACAAGTGCGGCACCTCATAATGTAATGGTTCACATCTCTTATCATTTTTGGCCAATAGAAGCGGTCTTGGAGTAAAGCAACAGTTTTATCTCGCCCGAAATGACCACTTAATCCACCATCATGAACTTCTTTAATAATCTGCCACCGCAAAGAACAATTTGGAATGCACAATCGGTTGTCATAGAAGAGATACTCATCCTTCACCATAAACTCTTTATATGGTCCCTTTGCACATTCAGTTTTCACCTTGCCAAATAACTCATCTTCAGCATACAACTCTTTGATCAATTCAAACCCCGGAACATTTACCTTCATTATGGATAACAAGGAATGTCGTCTACTTAAATCATTTGCCACCTGATTTGAAGCTCCACTTTTATGTTTGATGTGGAATGTGTAGCCTTGCAGAAATTCCACCCATCTTGCATGCCTCGGTTTGAGCTTGTGCTGTCCATTAATAAATTTCAGTGCCTCGTGATCGGAGTAGAGGATGAACTCCTTGGAAATGAGATAATGTCTCCAATGCCCAAGAGCGCGCACAATTGCATAAAACTCCTTGTCATATGTTGTGTAGTTCTTGCGCGAATCTGAAAGTTTCTCACTAAAGAAGGCAATAGGTCGTCCTTCTTGATTGAGAACTGCACCAATGCCTACACCGGATGCATCACATTCAAGCTCAAAAATCTTTTCAAAATTGGGCAGAGAAAGGATAGGGGCTGCTGTCATCTTCTCCTTGATGAGCTCAAAGCTGGTTTGAGCTTCCTTCGTCCATTTGAACACACCACCCTTTAAGCACTCGGTGATTGGTGAGACAAGAGTGCTGAAATCACGAATGAACCGGCGATAGAATGAGGCCAGTCCATGAAAGCTCCTTATGTCATGAATGTTGGCTGGAGTTGGCCATGAGAGAATGGATTCAATCTTGGAAGGATCAACATGAATGCCATCAGCTGAAACCACATAGCCTAGAAACACCAAGCTGTGGGTTAGAAACTCGCACTTCTTCAGATTGACGTAGAGTTTCTGTTCAGCCAGCACTTCAAAGACTTGGCGGAGGTGCTCCAAATGCTCTGCTGCACCCGTGTTATACACGAGTATGTCATCAAAATATACCACCACAAATCTGCCAATAAAAGGCTTAAAAACCAAATTCATTAGTCTCATAAAAGTACTAGGAGCATTAGAAAGTCTGAATGGCATCACCAACCACTCAAACAATCCATCACGTGTTTTAAACGCCGTCTTCCATTCATCACCAGGTCTCATACGAATCTGATGGTACCCGCTCCTAAGATCAATCTTTGAAAACACTCTAGCTCCATTTAGTTGATCTAGCATGTCATCAAGACGAGGAATAGGAAAGCGGTATTTGATAGTGATCTTGTTTACCGCTCTACTATCCACACACATGCGAAATGAACCATCTTTCTTTGGCACAAGCAAGGCTGGAATTGCACAAGGACTCATGCTTTCTCGCACCAAACCTTTGCTCAGCAACTCATCTACTTGCCGCTGCAACTCGGCATTTTCTGTTGGGTTCATTCGGTAGGCTGCCTTGTTTGGCAATACTGCACCAGGGACTAGGTCTATGCAATGTTGCACACTTCTCATAGGAGGTAAACCTGCTGGAATTTCATCGGGAATAAGGTTCCGGAACTGTTCAAGTAAAGGCCCCAATAATTCTGGAATTTTCTGGCTTTCCTGCTGAACTTCTTTTACCACCAATGCAAAAGCTATTTGGGATTCCTCAAAAAGTTCAGCAAATTCAGATTTTGAGAGAATGAAATTGCTGTCCTTAAGGGTTGGTTTCGGCATCATGTCCATCTTGGAAGGGCCCAAAATAATTTTAACACCATTCATCTCAAAAGAATATGTATTCTTAAAACCGTCATGATACACCTTTCTATCAAACTGCCAAGGCCTTCCCAAAAGTAAGTGACAAGTATCCATAGGAACTACATCACACCATACCTCATCCCGATACTTTTCACCAATAGAAAAATTTACTAAACAACGCTGGTCAACTTGCACCGATTTACCCTTTTGCAACCAAAAAAGTTTATACGGCTTTAGGTGCTTTTCAGTTTTGAGTGGCAGTTTTTGCACCATAGTTTCAGAAACAACATTCTCACAACTCCCGTTGTCAATGATAACATCACATACCTTTCCATGTGAAGTACATCGCGTATGAAAGATGTTGTTGCGAAGCCATACATCATCTTGAACTGGGCTGGAGTTTAAGGCACGTCTAATCACCAACATCTCACCCGTATCTCCATAAATGACATCCTCATGTTCTGTTGGCTCATCAAAAACTGGTGGAGAATCAAATTCCACATGCTCTTCTTCTAGTGGCTCCTCAACAATGGTAAACACTCGCTGATTTGGGCATTCAGACATTATGTGACCGTACCCTTTGCAACGATAGCATTGGACAGTTTTAGATGTGGGTCTAGAAGGTCCAGCCGACACCACCTTTGCTGGAGGTTGAGTCACCTTATTTGTTGTTGGCTTGGCTGTTTGTGAATTGCTTCCCCGGTTAGTTGATATATCACGGCTGAAAGTTCGGCTACCACCAAAGCTTGCTGATTTTCTGACTTCTTTCTCCTTGAACTGCTTTTCTACTTTTGTAGCAAGCTTAAAGACATCATGATAAGAAATAAAGGGTTGTAGAGTAACCACATCATGAATCTCCTTGCGAAGTCCACGAAGATATCGTGCAATGGTTTGCTCTTCAGGTTCTACAACACCACACTTTAGCATGAGATGGTATAACTCTTCAGTATAATCTGCCACCGTTTTGTCACCTTGAACAAAGCCATGTAGTTGCATAAATGCCTCTTGCAAGTAACCTTCGGGCAAAAACTTCTTCCGCAACTCTTTCACCATTTTCTCCCAAGTTCTAATTTTCTGCTTACCCTCACGGGCTCGCTTCATTTTCAGCTGCTCCCACCAAATAGATGCATGTTTCTTCAATTTGATGGCAACAATTTTCACCTTCTCTTCCTCAGGGATATCTTGGTATTCAAAGACACGTTCAACCGTGTTGAGCTAATCTATGAACTCATCAGGTTGTATATGGCCTTCATACACTGGAATATCCGCCTTTAGATTAAAAGCCCGTCGAACCTGCTGGTTCCTTCGGGTGTGTCGCTGATGGGGAGCCTCTTCATCACTGGATGCCACTGTGTGGTTGTCGTGGAAGGGGTTGTATTCTTCATCATCGTCACGGTATGTTTCACCATTTGAGCCATGATAGGAGTCATCGCGGTCTCGCCCAGAGGCCTCCACGCGCTCTAGACGCTGCTGGAGTTGTTGGACAACCTGTCTCAACTCATTCACCTCAATGTCTCGCATGTCACGTGTCTCTTGCTCTTGTCGGTTAGTGTTGTTGCGTGTTCTAGGTCGCACCATCTTCAACCTTGAGCTCTGATACCAACTGATAGCGTTCAAGCTAGAATTGTTCAAAGACGCGCACACGTTCAACGATAAAATCACAACTGGAGGATACTCTCAACTCACAGCAAGATTAAAGAGGAAATAAACTTAACTCAAAGATAAACTTTCATCTATTTCATAATTTTCTGTTTCTTACATTATACGAGGGGCTTTATATAGCCTCCTTACAACTCTAGAAAGTTTCTTAGATAATTAATATAACATTAACTAATATTGCTGTTACCAAAATAAAATCTAGAGAAACTCAAAAGACTCTCCTGGACATTCCGGAAGTTGCTACAAGACTCAAGAAAATATTTAAAACTGCTGACTAGATAACTCTTCAATGACCACGTTCTGTTCACACGCATCCATCACCTAGAGGAATCTGGAATCTGAAGAAACCCAAAACATCAAAGTTTTAGCCCATTTCACAAGCTTTCCACAGAAATTTAAATCACTAAATTTGAAGTCTGTATGGGAAAGTTATGCCCAAAATACTGGCCTGTTTTGAATCTGTCCAGAAAACTATTTCAGGAATTAATTGCAAATTGACTTGGGCCTGGATTTTCCAACTGTGATCTGCTCCAGAACATGCTTCCTTGTTCATGATTACTCACTTGCAAACTTGCCATGATATGATCGCCATCACAAAGTTGCATAATTTCCAATATATTTGATTTTCTACCTATCTAAAAAAATAGTACAAATTTTTCAAAATATATAAAATTTGGTCTCTAAACACATTAATATGGAGAACAAGATGAACGATTCGAATCGACCATTAGGATTTAAAAAAATTCAAATATTGAAAAGTAGAACTATAGTCCTCTATGCAACCCATAGCATTATAGTCTTCCTTGATCTATTAAGTATTAACATATACTAAGATTCAACAAATTATCCTGATCCACAGTATGAATTTGCGGTAGAAAATTTCAGTGCGCTATGATGCCGGAGAAACGGATCCAATCGGCTGTTCTGATTCTATATTTTTGGGCTCAGTTAGGCCCAGATAGATCTTCTCGGTCCGAGCCCATATTTTAAATTATACGGATAAACAAGAAATTACGGGCTCGATAAGGCCTTCAGGTTCAGGGAGTTGCTACCGTGTGCACCTCCTCCGTCTTGTCAAGATTACTATTTTTTTTGAAGTTCTGAACCTAGGAAAATCCATTGTCATTGCTTTCTTATGGTAAGTGGTAACAGATACCCCTATTTTTTTATTAAACTTGTATAAGTTAAATGTCCAATCCAATTCGTACAATTAATAATTATTTATAATCAACAGCAATTGTTTCGTATTAAAAGAAGAAACAAAGGTTTCTTTTGAGGTTTTCTTATACTGATTTGCTGATCTATTTGAATTGTTTGGTGAACATTACTTTGGAAACTTGCCTCGGCGTGCTAATGGATATTCTTCTTTTGTTTTTTTTTTTATGCCCTTTTCTTTCTTAAATATGTAAATTTTTGTTTTCCTTTTTCAGTTCTTTGATAAGAAATTCTGTAATTGTTTGATTGAAGATGTGAAGCTTTGGGACATTTACATGTCGGAAGAATCTGGTTCTTAATTTTGAGGGAAGGTGGCATATATAAGGTGGCTTGCAAATGATGTTTCTTTAATATTATTCCTTGAAACAGGGAATGATTCTTCAAAATAAATCGGAAGATGTATTCATGGATTCTCTTAATTATGAGAATAAACACTAATAGATATGTCTGCAATTATATATTTTTTTAAATAACTGAAATCAGGGGTGTACAACGGACGGATCAATGATATTTTATTAAAATTTAAACCCAATCTGATTACACCAGATTAAAAAAATTCTTTACTTGATCCACCCATAACTCAACCCAACCCATCTATTTTTTTTTTTTATATACGGATTATGCGGATTAGACAGGTTAAATAGATTATTAATTCAAGGTATCATTATGGTATGTTATCTCTTGCACAGGTTCTTTAATACCACTTATTGGTAGCAGAATAGAGTGAACAAAGTTATTCTAAAAAAAAGTTTGCTACTTTATTCTAAAATTTTATATGAATATTTGGAGGAAGAATATAACTAAAATAAATTTTCTCAAAAGAAGTTAGATGAAGATGCATGATAAACTGTTTCTGAACCAGTAATATCTTTATGGGTACCAAATTACAGCTAAAGACACAAAACCAATATTAACCTAGGTATTAAGCAACATACCCTAAAGGGCCTACACAAACTAACACAACAGTGCAGCAAACCTAATACAAAGCAAAACAGCATAGCAATCTTGATACAAAAGAGCAAATCATACAAAGTTGAAAAAAATCCAAACTGACAACTAAAGTATATTAAGCATAAAAACCCCTAATAAACTTCAAAATCAGCAGATTAGCACCCACATGTCTTAAGCTTCAGCCTGTTAATCAGAGATTGTCTCTAACTCTGTAGTGAGAAGGAGATAAGGAGATTTAATGCAGGATTAAAGAGTGCAGGTTCACGGGATTAAAGAGATTTAATGCAGGTTCACGGGTCCGGTTAAGCGGGTTCTAAAACTCTAAATCCATGATCCGACTCAGAGTAACGAATTTGTCAAAATTCAACTCGTACTTGATCCAGTTACATCTCAACCCGATAAAAAACGAGTCGGGTCGGACGGATTAGATGGAGCGGGTGGGTCTCGGATATTTTTGTACACCTCTAACTGAAACAATAAACTAGAGGAAAGAACCATGGTGCTTTAAATTTTCCTTTTTATTATGAAATTTTATATTCTGATGGTCTTCATTTTGTCACATTCCTCATCAACGACAAGAACGTTAAAAACAAGAGAAAACACTAAAGCCAAATTCGTCTCGTCCGAGGATTATGTATGGTAACAAATATTTTTGTGCTAACTTATAGATATCTTTAATTCAGAAAAAAAAAAAAGTTGCCCAAGATCATTTATTTTTTGTATATACACATCTACATACACATACACATGCACACATGTACACATGCACACATACACACATACACACATATACATATACTAGTATTTTGATTTAAATAATTTTGTAAATAAAATGTTTTCTTATTTAGAGTGTATGCCAAAAAATAAAACATTTGGATATATTTATGAAGTGATGTCATAAATTCATATAATATGTAATAATTTTTTTTTACGAAATTAATTTTCAGTGGTTCGTATAAAAGTTATACAGATTCAATTAATTTTATGTATAAATATTTTCTTATAATTTTGAACAAAAATTTTAACTAAGAATTTTTATTTTTTATTATGTATGCATGTATATGTTGATGAATGTCATTTGGAGATGCAATATGTTGGAGATATTTAATCAAGAGACACTATATCATGGATCACATGCATACTCTTTTTTTGATATGTTGGATCTAATACGCCTTAGTTTGTATGAATTTTGGGTCAAACCTTGATCACATGGTTACTGAGTGGTAAGGACATAACTTTTATACAAACATTGTATTGGATCCAGAGGAGTATATGTTGTGTTTTATCACATGAGATTACATGTGTACAAAAGGCAATATGTATATATGTTGCATGAATTATAATCTTCTACCTTTCTTTGTTACTAACTAATATTAAATTATAATTGTATTATGGACCAAAGCAAAAGTGTATGTGTATGTGTATGTGTATACTAATATTATTTGTTAGTTGGATATCACAAGTCTAAATATAACACTAATTAAGGGCTTGACATTTATTCAAAATAATAGTTTAGAGCTACTAAAATAGTATATGTATATATGTAGTTTTGTATATGTATATATGTGTATGTGTATGTGTATGTGTGTGTGTGTGTGTGTATGTGTATATGTGTATGTGTATGTTTGTGTGTGTATGTATATGTGTATATTATACATATATTATAAAAACCATAATAAAGGTTGAGTTCTTAATTAATGTTATATTTAGACTTGTGATATCTAACTAACAAATAAAATCAAAGTTCACTGAAAAAATAAAAAATCATAGTTATAAAGAGTTACGACATCACTTCATAAATATATCAAATGTTTTATTTTTTGGCATACACTCTAAACAAGAAAACTTTTTCTTCACAAAATTATTTAAATAAAAATACTAATATATGTATATGTGTATATGTGTATATTATACATATATTGTAAAAACCATAATAAAGGCCAAGCCCTTAATTAGTGCTATATTTATACTTGTGATATCCAAATGACAAATAAAACCAAAGTTCATTAAAAAAATAAAAATAAAAATATTAAAGTTATAAAAATTTACGACATCACTTCGTAAATATATCAAATATTTTATTTTTTGGCATACATTCTAAATAAGAAAACTTTTTTTTTCACAAAATTATTCAAATCAAAATACTAAGATTTCTCTTTAAAAAAAAAAAAAAACAATACATGGGGTGCCCCACTGGCTTTATGGGCCACCCGGAATCCAGATGATCAGAGCAAAAATAAAAAAAAATGGTACACAGAGTTATTTTTAAAATTTTTATTTTTTTTAGAGATATTAATAAAAATGGCCGCTTTTATTGGTGCCTGGAAAGGGCGAGGGAGAGAAAAAAAAATATTACAACAATCATTTTAATTTTGTCAAATTTATTCTTTTCTTGCATTCTACAAAAAGCCATTCAAGTGGAGATAATTGAGCGCGCTCTCTCTCTGTCTCTCCCTAGAGTCTCATCACTCTCTCCGTGGAGTATAATTCCGAGGGAAGCAAGAAAAATTCAGTCAAATATTACGAAGCAAAATATCCTTTTGAAGGTATATACCAAGGAATATATCATTTGAAGCCCCAAATACCACTGTGGCGCCAAACACCCCTTCCAAATTCACACCATTCATTCCTTTGGGGCCCATATCTCACACTTCCTCCTCTTCTCATCCTCATGCTACATTTATCCTTGCCCTCTCATTTTATTAACTTATTTCTTTGGAATCCTTGCAATTTTCTTCTTCTTTTATATACATTCATGTAATATGTGTATATTGAATTGAGTGAAGTACTTGATTCCAGAAAGATAATAAAAACATTAAATAATATTTTTTTTTACAATTTTTTTAATATGTGGAGAGAATTTAATGGCTCAGATCTACCGTTTAAATATCAACAATCGAGATTTAAACTCATTCTTTTATATTCAATAAAGTAATATCACATACTGGTCACGGTCAATATTTTGTAAAGATGTCCAAATTAATTAAATTCATATATATTTTTTAAATAATTAAGTTGAGCTAAAATTAATTTTAAACGAGTTGATTGAACAAAACATCCGTTAATAAAAAAAAAGATGTATAGTTAGGGTCTAGTTTAATAAAGATTAATAACTTTGGACTGAAGAAGACATTATAATTTTGTGGGAATAAGAATTTGAATTTTTTTTATTAGATGCTTGTTAGGCGGTGGCAACCGAAAGTTCGAAAAGGAGCATAAATAATTGTTGTAGGCTTGGAGAATAATATTTTGGTACATGTTGGATTGCACCACAGAAGGCTTAATGCTTAAATTATATTGTCTTTTTTTACCATCGATTTTACGGGTTGTTCGTTTCATTTTATATTTATTTAAAAGTAATTTTAAAATCGGGATCACTAACTAAGATTCAAAATATTTTTATTTTTTTAATAAAACACAAGAAATATTTTAATATTTCATACAACTGCAAAAAATCCAACCTGAAAAATATTAATCCGGATTAGTTGTCGCAGTCTTTCTAATAAATCGAATTATATATTATTCCATCTATTTTCAAAGAAATATAAAAAATATTTATAATATTTCAATACAAAAAATAAATGAATGAAAAATACATGACACTAACTTATCAGCTTTCAATCTCAATTTTCTAGTACCGTCTCTGAATAATTGCAATATATATTGTTGAAATTATCATATCAACAATTGCAATTGACTTGCAAAGTTGATTATAGCAATTGCAATAATAAATGCATTTAATTTTTGAATGAGTCTTAATTACTAAATTGAAGTTAATTTAATTAGAGATAAATTCCAAGGATAAAAATGATTTAGGAATAATTATTGAAGTCGGAGATGTGGCAGAATATATAAAAAATTGTCCTAAATCTCACGAAAGATATATTATTCTATACTTATAGACTTCATGAGATTTTATGTTCCATGAAAAATGTTTATGGAAGTAAGAGCATGCCAATTCTTACAAATACAAAACAATTATAAATCTCTTCTGACGTCATCAATAAACCCCCAAATAATATCAAACCAACTTTTAATACCAGCAATTCATCCTTAATTTCATGACTATAAATTATGTCATATCTGTTTTAATTAATTTTAGTTCTATATCTCTTCTCCGATTAACAATTACAAATTTAGCCATGGAGATGTGAAAGTTTCAATGCAAGTTGCTACTCAAGATTGAAAATTAGTAATTAATTGACTTACACATATGTAATACGTGTACAACTACTATTGTAATTATCATGTTAATGTTTATAATTAATATGCACGTGCAGCCAGGGCATCCAAACAAACCCTTGGATAGTTCTAAATAATCGGATAGGCGCTTTTGACGAGGCCTTTGATATTTTAAAATTCAAATGAATAAGCGGTTTTGAACAAAAACAAATATTATGTTATTTACTGAATTAATGACGAGGATCCAAATAATTCGGGACCCTTGGATGTCTGCTGATTTCCTGGCGACTCTTATCAGCTATCTTCATCAGTAACCAACAAGTAACACCTCAATTAATTAATAATTAACTGCTCTCCCCTTTCCTTATATAAGCAAGAGAAGCTAGTCTCTTCTCTTCAGACCATAAAAAGTTCTCCATATATACAACCATCAAGAAAATTTCCAGAGATGGCAGGAAACGAGTGGATCAATGGTTACTTGGAGGCCATATTAGATGCCGGTGCAAAGAGAAAAGAACAAAGTCGATCTCATCATCTCTCTTCTTCTGCCAAGTTCAATGTGGTCATGGAATTGCAAAAGTATGGTCATGACAAAGAAAAGGAAGCTGCATACAGCCCGACCAAGTATTTTGTTGAGGAAGTCGTCAGCCGGTTCGACGACAGCGATCTTCATAAAACTTGGGTTAAGGTTGTGATTATGTCAATGACATAATTAAATGATTAAATCAATCTATTTCAGTAGAATATGATTAATTTCATATATATCTAGCACTTGTAGTATCCGCATTCCGAGGCAACAAAAAGACACGAAATTAAGAGTCAACCAGTATACATCTAATCCTTTATTTGAAATTAATGTTATGCAGATATGTCGTTATCTTTATTTAATTTTTATGGTTGGTAAAATTATAACGCTGAAATTGTGTACGTAGGTGGTGGCAACAAGGAATAGCCAAGAGCGCAACAACAGATTAGAGAATTTAGTCTGGCGAATATGGCACTTGGCACGCAAAAAGAAACAGGTACATGCTTTTTTGTGAAGTTGTGTTTAATTGATGGGATATGTGATGTGTTATGCTTTATTCTGGTATGGTGCAAACGGCAAACAACGATCACACTTCATCCACGTGTGACATGTAAATTCTGAAAAGGAAAAGGAAAAAAACTTGAAAATGAAAATTTCTCTATCTGTCCTGTCTTTAGGGACTAAATGCCTATAGTGGATAGCCAACTTGCTGGGAGCAAAAAAACTTGGCTACTCTAGAATAATATTACGTAGAATTATCAGAGAAACCCCCAGTTTCATCTATTCGTTTAAACTTGAAATTGTTGATTGAACAAAATTCACATAATTTATGTTCTCGATATTAATTGACAAATTAAAAAGAACCATATTGTTTTACAAGAAATATATGATACTCGCAAAAATATCTAGCAACTCCTTGACTCTCTACGTTACTTCCGCAACAGACCGAATGGGATGACAGGCGGCAGCTACTGAGACAGAAACTAGAGCAGGAGCAAGGGAGCAAGGAAGCAGCGGACGATTTGTCGGAGCTGTCTGAAGGTGAGAAAGAAAAAAACGATGGTACCAACACCCAAGGCGCATCGGTTGACAACTCGAATGCAGTGGATCCGAGGATGAACTCAATCGTGTCTGATGAGGAGGACGAAGAGGGAGAAAAGGAACATCTTTATATTGTTCTTATCAGGTAATAATAAGATTGAAAAAAATCTTGCATTCATATTTGGATGAACTAAATAGTTAATTATGAAAACGATCTGTGAGTTATTGAGGTTTAATTTAATTTGAGTAACCGCTACCAAATTGGCGGGCGTGTAATTGATATGAATTTGTAAAAACAAGACACCTCATTTGTACAATGTTCAATTCTGTAATTGAGATCAATTTATCTGCTTATGCATTCGTTCTTGGTGCAGCTTGCATGGCCTCATACGTGGAGAAAACATGGAACTGGGAAGAGACTCTGATACTGGAGGCCAGGTCAGACATTAATTAAGCAGCAATTTTCATTTATACTCTTTAAGTTATATAAAATAGCTGTTGTACCCTTCCAATGGGAAATCTCATGCATATCCGTGCAAAAATGGTAATGACGTGTCCCCCTAATGGCCCTATGAGACATAGGTAGGATCTATCCTATTATCGTTCTTTTAGTGCAATTCAAATTACATATTCCACAAACTAATGTTAACTTGACATTTTTGTCATTTACTGGTCTTTTTTTTTTTTTTTATTATATCATTTACTGGTCTTGTGGATAAGAACATGAGCCAATGCCGGTCCACTGGCCGAGGCGGTACGTAGTCCCAAATAACAGTACACGAATGACATTTTCAATTTACCGGACCGTGTATGGTAATATTATGTTTTGCAGCAGCATGACATGGAACATTCCAATCTTAAATTAATTGCAATACTACTTTGGTCCATTTACCCTGCCTTACACTAGAAAACTTGTACAAAAATCAGGTGAAATATGTGGTGGAGCTGGCGCGAGCACTTGCCGCCACAAAGGGCGTGTATCGGGTCGATCTACTAACCCGGCAGATCTCCAGTCCAGATGTCGACTGGACGTATGGCGAGCCTGTTGAGATGCTTAGCAGTCTGTCTGACACGGAGGACGCTGACTCCTGCGGGGCCTACATAATTCGCCTTCCTTGTGGGCCCAAAGATAAGTGAGAGCCTTTCTTTCTTTTTTTATTTTTTTATTTTTATTTTTTACTGTTGTCGAATAATGAATGGGGCGTGTTCCATGAAATGTCTGTTCAGGTTGGAATGACTTATTGACTGCATTCAGAAAAAAAAATATTTTAGTTTATAAAGTCTCATATCCGCAAGTCGTTCCAAATCAGACGTTAACTGTAAGGGCTGGTGATCCAGTACATGAATTGTACCATGGGCTTGCTAACGTGAAAATCATAGTGCAATACCAAACACGATAGCAATTAGTAGCTTCAACTGCCGGAGCTCCATTCTTTCTCATATAGTTTTCAAATTTTTTTTTTACTAGTGAATGCATAATATTTGAGATCTACTGAATAAGCATTATAAGGGTATTGCTGAATTGGTTGGTGTCAATAGATCTACTGCCTATAAGACCCAGAACTAGTACGCCTTGCTGATATTGACAATCCTTTATATTCCAATTTTGAATCAATTAATCAGGTATATACCAAAGGAATCGCTCTGGCCCCATATCCCGGAGTTTGTGGACCGGGCCTTGGCCCACATAACCAATGTTGCCAAATCCCTTGGTGAGCAGCTTTCCTCCAACCCATCCAGTCCCTCAATTCCAATGTGGCCGTATGCAATTCACGGGCACTATGCGGATGCTGCTGAAGTGGCGGCCCATCTGGCAAGCATTCTGAGCGTCCCAATGGTGATGACAGGGCACTCATTGGGACGTAATAAGCTGGAGCAGCTGGTCAAGCAGGGACGTCTGACAAAGAATGACATTAACTCGACATACAAGATCATGCGGCGTATCGAAGGGGAAGAAACCGGGATTGACGTGGCTGAGATGGTTGTAACGAGCACTAAGCAAGAGATTGAGGAGCAGTGGGGGCTGTATGATGGGTTCGATTTGATGTTGGAGAGGAAGCTCAGAATTAGGAAGAAAAGAGGGGTTAGCTGTCTTGGTCGGTACATGCCTCGCATGGTGGTAAGTCAAAGTAATTTTTACATGTAAACTTAATTTGGGTTACCTCACATGTGAGCTTACCTTTGAGTTTGCGTGTGTGCTCGAACATTGCACGTACGTGTTGCACGTGAAGATATTATGACATATAAAGTCGTGTTGATGTACTAAATTTGAGATACTTTATTGCTATTTCTCTCATGTTTTGATAGGTTATACCACCTGGGATGGATTTTAGCCACGTCAACACCCAAGATTTGGAAAAAGATGGCGACCTTCAAATGCTAATTAATTCCGACAGCCCCCAGATCAAGAGGGACCTACCTCTTATTTGGTCTGAGGTAAACAATAACTATAAGTCAATAACTCATCTTTAATTAATCACCGACTATCATATTTTCTTTGATCTCATTTTCTACATTAGAACAGGTAATGAGGTTCTTTTCAAATCCACACAAGCCAATGATACTTGCACTTTCACGGCCTGATCCAAAGAAGAATGTTATGACACTTTTAAAGGCCTATGGGGAAAGTCGCCATCTCCAAGAACTTGCTAACTTGGTACTTCATAATAATTTTATTAGTCTCTTTCTTAGTTGATTATGTTACTGGTAGTCTGTTCATGTGGAATAGGGATAAGTGTTTTCACTCTTTCTTCTAGACATTGATTTTGGGAAACAGAGACGATATAGAAGAAATGGTGGGCAGCAGTGCAACAGTTTTGACCAATGTACTAAAACTTATCGATAAATATGATCTCTATGGTAAGGTGGCATATCCAAAGCATCACAAGCAATCTGATGTTCCACAGATATATCGACTTGCTGCAAAGACCAAGGTAATTGATTGTTGCAACTTCAATTTTGATTTGTTTTTCTGGTACTGAGAAAAATAATGTAGCATCATATACAATTGACTTGCTATTTTGATTGGCAGGGAGTGTTCATCAATCCAGCCTTAGTAGAGCCTTTTGGCCTCACACTCATAGAGGTACCAGAGTGATTGCACTTTCAAAAGATATACAAAGTTTGGTAATGTATTTAGATGAAGTTGTCTTTAAATACACAGGCAGCGGCCTATGGTTTGCCAGTTGTGGCGACTAAGAATGGTGGTCCTGTAGATATTCTCAAGGTAATTATTCTTCTGCTGATTTTTCTATGAAGAATTATACAATAGGGAAGAATTAAGAATTCTCAATTTCTTCTTTATAAAGTTCACTGATGTTTTATCTTCCACTTTATTTGACATTTAATTTAACTTGTGTCTTATGTTTTTCTGGGTTCTATTTGTCATTTTTAGGACTGACATGAGTTTTTCATATTACCGTTTCACTGATTCAGCAATATCGTTTGATCTATTGCTATCTTCTTTCTACTGATAAAATTTGTTTCAACATCTGACTTTTACCAATCTTTTTATGTAAAGGCACTGAACAATGGGCTGTTAGTGGACCCACATGACCAGACAGCCATCTCTGAGGCACTGCTTCGCCTCCTGGCTGAGAAGTCACTATGGCTGGAATGCCGCCGGAGTGGACTTCGCCACATCCACCGCTTTTCCTGGCCCCATCACTGTCACCTCTTCCTTTCTCATCTCTCATCCCTCATTGTCCACTCATCCTCTCCTTCCCTCTCCTTCTCTGCCCAACAGGGTCCAGAATCTGAGCCTCTCTCCGAATCACTTCGTGACCTCTCTTTATATTTTTCGACTGACTCTCCAGATGCATTGGCCACTGAGTCTTTGATCGATTCACACCGCCTCCACCGGATAGAATCTTCATCAGCTCTCTCCTTCTCTCCTGGTTGCAGGTATTATTGGAGACAACTTTGCCACTGAAATTTTGACCAGTGTGCGGGATAGTTTGGTGATCTACTAACATGATGCAAAAGATAAAAAAAATATAGAATGCCTTTTTTTTTTTGCTTATTTATGTTGCTTTCTCTATGGATTGTTTTCATTTTTACTTTTAGTTAGTCTTTTTTTTCACTACTCTCTTCGATGATTAGCCGTATTCATTTCTTTTTTTTTTTTCCTTTTTATTTCTTGTTGTTCACCTGGTTGCTATAATAGTTATAGTATTGAAATGGAGGCTCCAAAGCACTTTCTTTTCACTTAAAATCCTCTTTATTTATTATTGCTAGGCTATATCTCTAAAAAAGTGAACAAAATTTCAACTGCTGCAATTTATAGCAATTTTTTTGTTACCTCACTTCAGTATATATATAACATGTTAAAATCTTAATAAATTTTCAGGCAAAGGATATTCGTTATTACCGTCGACTGCTACAGTGCTGAAGGAGCAATTGAAATCTCAAATCTCAAAGAAATCCTTGATAAGGTGACATCAGTGGATGGATTAAATGGCCAGATAGGATACGTGCTCTCTACTGGCTCCACTGTACTTGAAACCCTCGAGGCAATCCAATCATGCCACATTGACCCAACAAGATTTGATGCTCTGATTTGCAGTAGCGGGGCAGAGGTGTGCTATCCGTGGCGTGACACATCAGCTGATTTGGATTATGGAGCACATCTAAGGTTTCGCTGGCCTGGGGATCATGTGCGAGAGACTGTTACCAAGGTTGGAAAGTTGGATGGAGCTGTAGATGATGATATGATGTTTGATGAAACAACAAGTTCTGCTTATTGTTTAGCTTATGCTGTTAAGCTTGAAGCCAATGTGAGTCATTTATTCATATTTCATTTCATGGTTACGTGTATTGTAATCATCTTAGGCTTTTTGTCAGTCCTTTTTGAAACTTCAATTGACCAAAAAGTTGTGCAAAGCGGGAAGGTAATACATGTGTTTCCCTTTTATTAACTACAATGGGAACTAATAGTATACAACTTATGAACAAAAATTCTGAATTTTAAAAAACACAATAACACTGATATGTTGTTTTGATATTTAAGATGTATATATGAAATATATTCATCATATTTTTTAGGTGCAAAAGGCAGATGGCATTAAACAGAGACTAAGAATGCGTGGTTTCCGATGCAATCCAGTTTACACACATGCATGTAGACGGTTAAACGTTATTCCCCTTTTTGCCTCTCGATCACATGCATTAAGGTAATCTCTTCTCTAAGAACTAACTTTTGTTCTATTATTTCTTCAAAGTTACTTATTGTTTGCTTACACTCAATGTGTATTGATACAATATTTTAATATAATGATAGTTCTTATAATGCTCAACCAAAACCTAGATTGCCCAATTTTAAGCCTTGGTTTATCTAATACATGTAATTAGTCACTATTTCAATCCAAATTTGGTGCGGTAACCAGAATTGTGGGATTAAGCCTCAATTATCCTAAACTTTGCAAGCAAGCTCACTTGAGACAACTGTTTCTCAAATATCTCTTAGCATCTCAATTGTGCAAATAAATAGTTTATACTTAAATTTTACAGTTACATAAAATTATATGAATGATCTTCTGTACTCAATTAGGTACTTGTCGATACAATGGGCGATCGATCTTTCAAAGGTGGTGATTTTCACTGGAGATAAAGGTGATACTGATTATGAGAAGCTTCTTCCTGGCCTTTCCAAAACTGTAATTATGCAAGGCTTTGTCAATACTGGAAGCGAGAAGCTACTTAGAGAAGAAGATAGCTACAAGTTCGAAGATGTTGTTTTAATTGAAGCTCCTAATATTATCACTGTTGGTAAAGATTTTAGCATTTCTGATATGACAAGTGCTATATAAAAAATGTATTTCTTTCTTGCGAGAGAATATTGAGAAGTAAATGTGATAATGTGATGCATTTTAATACAATACATAAAAATAAGTCATCCTACTGTTAAAATATAGCACTATGCTAATGTTTTCTGGATTGTTTGTCATTTATATATTTTTCTGAACCAGATCTTGTTAGAACGAGGAGTATGGTGCATGCAACATGTAAAGGAATAAAAAAGTAGTACAAAATTGAATTAAACTTGAGAGAAATTTCAAACATGGCATTAGCCATTCTCATGAGTAGTGAAACATCATTCCTAGAAAAACAAAGAATATATAAATTGTACAAGATAAAAATCACAAAACAACCAACAAAGGCCAGGTGGGCAGTGAAAAGAAAAGTCAATCGCTTGGTCTTTGATGTTAGCTACAAGACTAGCACTACTAAAAATATTTTTTTCATCGCCACTTTACCATCAAATGTGCTTCGGCACAGATGGTGTACGTCACGGGTGGCAGTGCTGTAATTACTTTGAATTTTTTACCGTCTGTTATGAGTACAAAACTGATGACGTTGATGGACCCCCTCCTTTGCCATCGGTTAAATTTCACAGACAGTTAGTATTGAGCTACTTTTTAGCATTGGTTCGGCTAACTGGTTGATGGCATTGAGGGGGTTACTTTATGTACATGATCCATTGGTGATAGTACAAAGTAATAACAACTTGTTACTATATTGAACCGATGACATATTCTAGGTGCAACACTTTGTAAATAATTAGAACTTCGGGTTTAGTATACATTATTTACTGAATATGTTAAACAAATGGTGGTGCTGTTATATTTTATATGTATTAATTAATTGTCACATGTCTATTGCGACGCTTCTGAAGACTTAAAATGAATACATGATTTATTGTTTAGAACATGTTTTATTAGTTGAAAGTTAGTTTGACCCATTTCTTTGTAACCTAACCAAGATAATTGATAATAATTTTATAAATTTAGTGTCTAATAAAATATAATGAATTAATTAGTCAAATCAAAAAAAATGTTGCATATATATGATGTATTGTAATTGTAAATGAGGAAATGAATTATATATATGGATATTTATTTGAGTGTTTATGTTTCATATATGCATATGGTAACTTTTATGTAGATTAATTGCACAATTAAAAAAAATATCAACGAAACATGTTCACATAAGGAGAGATCCACTTATGATTAATATTTGTTTATAATTGTTTATCTATTGTCTAAGAAATATCAATTTATAAGAAACACGCATCAACAAACATCAACAAATGTTAATGAGTAAGGCTACCATTCTTTGCAAATTAAAGTGGGTGTTTTAATTTGCGCTCATAACTCTAGTTTGAAAGTCCAAAACGTCAATCTAAACCGTTCAAGTTGATATTCATATTAAATTGTGCTTGGGGACCAAATTTTATATTTTTTGAAAATTGTTTACTATTTTTTTAGAAATTTTCAAAATCAGTGCTTTTCAAAAAATTATGAACCATAAAAACAGTGATTTTAAAATATTCAAAAAAATTGTACTAGAATTTAAAAAAATATATAAAATTTGGTCCCCAGGCAAAATTTAATATGAATATCAACTTCAATATTCTGATCGACATTTATGGACTTCGAAACTAGAGATATGAGTGCAAATTAAAACACCCACTTTAATTTGCAAAACATAGTAGCCTTACTCAATGTTAATTGTAAGTGGATCCCTCCTCATATATTGTTTACCTATATTAATTGTATGCAGAACTCGTTAACTTTTATGTAGATTAAGTGCACAGTTACATAAATTAATTAGTAAATATTTCTTGAATTAATATGGATTAACTCGAATTTACATCCTCTTCAGTAGTATATAGGAATCTTTTACAATTAATAGATCTAGATCGTTCTTTTTAACTTTGAACGAATCACAAAGCCCAATAATACTGCTAGTCTAAACCCCAAAGCGATGACATTTAATCTCAAATCATAAATAAGGCCCATCCTCTATGGTATCGGAGAGGAGTTGAATCTGACACTGCTATATTTATAAATATGCGCGTACTATTTGCATTTATCAACTGTATTTATCCAGCGATTAAATAAGGCCCATCCTCTATGGGACTATTGATATCACTACTAGCTGATGGCATTACAGCGATTAAAAAAAATTTGATCGCAGATAAATTATCAATGACCAGATGACGTCATTTGCAGAATATCTGCGACAATGCCTTCAGTGATCGTTTTTCACTTTCTGCGACTGGTTGAACTTTCTACTACCGGCATCATTACTTTCTGCAGAAAGTCTGACATGCTGCAGTGCGAGGCATCCCATGTCACTTGTATCAAATGCCTTCACTGTATCAGAATCAGCATTAATGCATTCAAAGAACAAAAGGTGAGTTGTTAATGGACATTGATAGTGAAAATATATTTTTTATTTTTTATTTTTGTTTTATATTTTTGTGGTTAATAATCTTAATATTATTTGTTTTTATAAGTGTATTATTATAATAACAGTATCATTAATAATTCAAATAAATATTAACTCTATTTTTTGGCATCAGACAATTACTTTTTGAACTTGAAAAAAAATTAGATGAATTTCGGGTTATACCCGGAACTTTACGATCTTATCGGGGTCAAACACTGAAATAGGGCCAAATTAATTGGTAGCTCAATAGCTCATTGAATGGTTGTAAGATCTCACGCTGATAAAATAATTCAATGATAATTCTTTCATGTCTTAACCATCAAGATCATTAATTACGCCCATATTCATGTGACGATAATTTACAATATGTGTCGGTCTAATAAATACTATTTCTTTTGCATATGTACTGGACAAATTAATTAGTTATATTATTATACTTCAAATATTAAAATTACGCAGCATATATACTAATTCCTAGTTTCTTTAATGTTGCTATCATCACAAAAGGTAAGAGCTTTATCCGCGTTATTTTACATCAAATGAAACAAACTAAAACAAAAAAAAAAAAGAAATAAAGTACTACTAGACTTGATAACGATATTATTTTACACTTTTCTACAATTCCAGTGATAATTACTAATAATATCTCATCACCTGGCTGCAATAAAGAAAACAAAAGAAGAAAAATAAATGATGGTAGATCAGCGAAGACCAGGACGAGCATGGAAAGCGAAGTACGGCGTGGTTGCCACTGCTCTGTCAAGGTTGCTTCTTTCCTTTTTCTCCTTTCTCTTACAAGTGTTTTCTTCTTTTTTCCCGTTTGTTATCTTTTCTTGCTTCTCTTTATCCTCCTTTGAAGATGATTGTGACGTCAGCGGAAGCACCTTTGCTAACGATTTCATGCTCAAACAGCTCATCTCTCTATCTCCTCCTCTTTCTTTTTGGCCTCTCTCTCTTTCTTTGTGAAATTTTTAGTTCACTGATGATCGATGATTTGTAGATAGAAGATGGAAAGGGGCATGAATTTATAGACTTCGGGAACATAAGTGCTTACCGTAGGCGGAGACTGGTCAAAATTGAAGAACTGCCTTGCATGCGAAGGAAGGTTCAGTATCAAAATGTCGTTATCCATGACGGAACCACAGATGATAGTGACACAGATAAGTGTTACATTTGGTGATGGGAGGTGTATTTGACTTGACCAAACCACTCCCCAGTACCTTCCGAACACGTATCCTCTGCATTAACGTACCGTTTGAGTTAAATTATGAACCGTACGATCAGAATTCGGGCCAATCCGGCCCAAGCCTATAACGAACGGGGCCCTTTAATATTAGTACAGATCTCAATCGGACGGTCCACATTTTAACTCAAAATTTGAGTTAATGCAGAAGATATGAATTCAGCACGTTCCCGAGCAAGGAAAAGGTACAATTGAATATGTTGACTAGTAAAATAAAAACAAGCTTCGTGGACAAGGAACAATTATTCCAACTATCAAATTAGGAAATAAATCTGCTGTTATTCCAATCTCAAAAGTTGAGCTTTGTGTATGAAAAAAATTCTTCATTCATTAAAATTTGTGCAAGAAAATATTTGAACGGTTAAAATCCGAATAACATATTACTATTATTCCATTAGAATGACAGCAGATTTATTTCCATCAAATTATGATTCAGTCAGCCACTTAATTATTTCCAAACAAAATGACAAAAACTTGACTACAACAGTACTGAAGAAGCTAGGTCCGTTATGTAACACAAAAATGTGAAATAGGTCCTGCAGAACAACTTATTTATATACCTATGCGGCACGTGCTTAATAATTTTTTTTATTTAAAAAAATGTTATATAGTTCAACTCTTTTTATAAAATATTAAATATTTACTTGTCGTCTACTTCTATTTTATAGGTATAAATTGAGTTAAAATTCCACCTATCATATATTTTGCATTTTAAATTTTAATTCCTCTTAAGATTTTTTGATTCCGTCTCTAACGACATAGTGTGCAAGAAAAATAAGAAGTGTGTTATTGTGTCATGATTATATGTTTGACATTCAAGTATCCATCAAAAATATCGAATCATTATTTTATGTCAATTTCAGAAATATTAAAAATATATATATGCAATCAGATGCCTGTTCTAATTAATTAATAGGAAGGATAACGCTGTTGACATTAATTTAATCATTTTTAATCAAATATAATCTTGTGGTCTCGACACGCTTTGGAGAGGTATTCTGTCCAAATACCTTCGGACAGAAACCCAACCCTAATTATGTAAACAAAAAGGAACAAATCCATACACTAATAAATCGATTCTTATATTATTTACATTTACATAAATATATATGTCGCTGGCATCGAAATAAATAAGCTTTCTTCACTTTTCCACAAGAACCAAAAAAATTAAGGAAAAATCAAACGAACTAATTAATAATTGAAGCCGAATTTCTCCATTTCCCAAGTTCTCTGATAACTAATACACATCAATCATCTTGAGCATCAGATACTGGCAAATGATAGTAATAATTTTTAGATCAGTAAAGGCCAGGACGAGAATGGAAAGCGAAGTTCGGACTGCTTGCTGCGGCAGTGTCGAGGTTGCTTCTTTGTTTTTTCTCCTTTGTTTTCTGAGGTTTTCCTTGCTTCTTATTCTTTGCCATGTTTTCTTGCTTCTCTTTATCCTCCTCTGGATTTGGCGTTGACTGGATTGCAAATACCTTGACCAGGGATTTCATGTTGAAACAACTCATGATCTCTCTCTCTCTCTCTCTTTCTCTGTGACTTCCTAAAGTGCGGGAGATTTGTTGCTTCAGATGACTTGAAGCTGGACCAGGCAGCATTTTATAGGGAGCCATGGAGAAAAGAAGTAAGAGTCTGACCATATATTTTATCGGAATTACAAATTTGCCATTCTACTTTTGCTAATAGTTAGCATATTGAATTTTCCTATTTGTGATCAGTTTGATTATAATTTTCTTTCAGTCTTTTAGCTCTAATGATGGGAAATAGCTTGGCTCCGATGACTATTGAATTTAAAGTGGTTCCAACGGATTCTCTTACCGTCAGATTTGCTTTATGATTCGTGTGTATGAATTTTAAAGTATATGTCAAATTGCGGGCACGAATCCTAAAGCAGATTCGACAGTGAAAGAATCCGTTGAAATCACTTTGAGTCTGATGGCCATTGGACCCTAGTTGTTTCCCAATAATGAGGAGCAAAGAATACCATGAAATCTGACTAAATGATAAATTTTAAATTGTTGACCTTAACATACTTTGTTAATCAAATATTCAATATAATTTTTTATTCTTTTAAATTCATCTTGTGAAAAATTATTGAAAAATAAATACACCAAATAATTTTTTTATCTTACAACTTTGATTCTATACAAAGTGGCTCGAAATATAAAAAAAAAAAAACTCTTATAACCTAATAAATTTGAACAATTCTTGCTTAAACTTAGTTGTATATCTTTGTTGTTAAAGAATTACATTGTTATTGTTGAATATATAATAACGAATTAACTATAGCGTATTTCATCTTTAATGATACATTCGTTTTGTTCATCACTTGACAACATTATTTAATAAAATGTGATAATCCAATTTCCATTATTTAGACTGGATGTTTATCACAATTTTGAATAATTAAAAAAAATGTTGCTTTATTTTAGCCGATTTAAAAAATTCTAGCAATTTTAGGAACCCCCCAAAAAGATTCCACTTGACAAAAATTATAATTATATTTATATCACGGATGATAATTATATCAATATTTTTTATTTTTACGATCGACTCAATGACATGCCAATGCTAATTAAAGCAACTAGAAGTGTGAATTTTTTTGAGAGATTTAGTTATTTCAATGACAATTGACAATTACGAATATTAAAATACAAATATGATTGTTTATTTCACTTTATATTTTGGTAACTTTTAAAGTCCAATCAATAAGTTTGGACAATATTTTATTGTATTATTTAAAAAATATTTAGTAAAAATTATGTTATTTTTTATATATAATGATCACATAATATAATTTAATTGAATAAATATTAATTATTATTCAGTAATGTTTAAAATAGTACATTCTGTGAAAATGATATTTGTTTATTAATTTATTTGTTAGCATTATTAATTCAGTGTAAATCTCTCCTTTTAAAGTAAAAAAATCTATGTTATAGTACAGTTGAAAGTGGTATAACCTCTGTTGCATAGATACGGGTACGAGTACAGCAATTTTTAAAAATCATAGATACAACACGTCTATTATAGATATTAGTTTTTATTTTTATTATAATATTAGTTCAACACTTGTTTTAAATATATTAAATATTGAAAATTCTGAAGGGGAGATACAATAACTCAAAGTATAGATTAAATGACAGAGTTAATCCTTTCTAACAACAAATGTTGTGATGTAGTGGTATGGTATTAGAGTTGCATGGTATTTATGCATTGCAACTGTGTTCGATACTCGCTTGTTGCTAGAAAAATAATTTTAGCACATGGTCTATGCATGGTCCACAAGTGCATGGGTCTCACGCTGGTGCACGAATGCATATTGGGTCCATACACGATACACGGATCTAGTGTATCCCATGCGTATCTAGAGGGTGGTTTCGAATACACCAACTCATTTGATACGTCAGGTGGTGTATCAAATACATATCGGACACGTATCAGTATCTGATACGTATCCAATAAGGATACGAGATTGATATAGAAGTATTGGGATAACATAGGGTATAACCATTATTTCAGAAAGGCATAGACATGGCGTATTGGGAACGTATCGGACGTGTATTGGTATCTGATATGTATCCGATACGGATACAAGACTGATATAGAAGTATCAGGGATAACATAGGTTATAACCATTATTTCAGAAAGGCATTGGATCGAATCATGCGTTTAGAGAATGAGTTGTGGAATAGGTGTGTTGCCTATCAGTTGTGATAAATAAAAAATAAAAGGAAAAAGGGCAATAAGGTAATTTCCAAAGAAAGGGACATGGATTTTTTTGGGATGCATATTTTGACTTGAGCAACCTCCGAAAGCACCGCGGTGGAACGGATCGAGAGTTTTGTTGATTAGTAAAAGAAACCTTGGCGAGCAAGGATATATATATATTCCTTGCAAAAAATCTATACATGAAAATTTTGACTTGATCAACGTATATCCAATCCATTAGAAAAAAAAAATGTTTTCTTTTTGGTAAAGTACTTGGCAAGCAAGAATCAACCCGAATGACATTCCTAGCTCTGGATAATCCCAACTTATTAATATTCCGCATGCGAATTCAGTGAAAGCAATAACTGCTGAGGTTGACTAAAGAGTTAAAAGAGTCCGTGAATTTAGTGAATAAAATCTCAAGATCGGATTTTTTATTTTGACAATTCTTTGTTGAATTCCTTTTTTTTTTTGGAAATGTTTCTGATAAATATTTAGCCACATTTTTTTAGTACAATTCTTTTTCTGAGCATCTTCATCATAAGCAGAAGCAAAAAAATAAAATTCTAAGAATTTCATAGGAAACTGGAGAAACCATATAAGATTTTTCACAAAAAAAAAAATTGATTCTAAATTTTTATTTTATTTATGGTCAGATCAAAGTATTTTTTGGAATCATCTATAAAATTTCATGTAGATTTTTTTTTTCTGCTGAATTCTTTGGTATTAAGAATAATTATGGAACTTATATCAATGTATTTTGCAGTTCGTATTGTTCAAAAAGTAAGTAGAAAATAGAAAAGATGTAACATGATCAATGTACTTGAGAGATCATCTACGAATTTCTAACGACTTATGATGCATAGACTTCTAGGCATAAACTTTTAACTCAGTACAGAGATTAGTTGCAGCGAGCAAAGAGATGCTACACAAGACATAAAAAATAAAAATCTAATTAACAAAAATTAACTTAATAATTCATTATGCTGACCGAATGGAAGGCCATAATTTAGATCTTTATCTCTGCACTTCATAAAAGGTGTGATCCCCCCAAAAATTGCACCCTGGAAATATATACTATTTCTTTTGCACCCTGGAAATTGCCTAGAATCAACAACCACTGGTGAATTAACACCCAAAAATATAGCATAATCAGCAAGGTCCATGCTTGGAGACAGCTTTTTGCCCTCTAGATTTACCTTCTGCACATCAAATTTTTTTGCGACAAAATGCCCTTCTCCTATTTTCTTTAGACTCCTATATGCACCAGCAATAACTCATCCATAAAGTCCACAAGAAAACAAGCTCCCATGAGAGGCGGTCCCTTGGGTCCCACCAACCTTGCTGTTGGATTTGGTCCAAGTTTGATTGTATAAATCGAACCCATTGAATAAACAACATACAATCTTCCTTGAAAGAAAACAGCATCTTTAATTGTTCCCCTTATGCACCTTATGTATGTCCAAGCAATATCAACGGGGCGCCAAAAGACTGAATGCATATCTTTAGAGTATAAAAATACTACGGTGAAATCTGATTTAACACTTGGGTCATCAGATAAGATAGCCTTAATGATCTTACCCCGGTTCATTATTTTATCCATGTTTGGAAATTCAGGTAGCCTGTAGAACTCGCTAGTAAAAGGGTTCAATAGACGACGACCCTTGAACTTGTGGTCAACAATGAAAAGCCAACCATGTGATGAACCACAGCAATACTGCCTACTGTACAAGTGTGGGATGTCAATGTAATACTCCCTGTTTTCTGTCAAGTTGAAGAATTTGCGTCTTACGCCAGAAGCTTCCTGCCACATCACCAACCAGGGGAGCTGTGCGGCAGGAGAACAGTGCTTGTGTTTTGCCACCCATCGCCAGTTGCGACAAACAGCACTAAATCGATGATGATCTGTCAGGGGAAGAAATGTAATGATGTGCCCAAGCATATCGTAGTCGAAGTCCGATCAGCTAGTCATTTAATTCTAGTTAACCTGCATGTAATTAAGGATCAATTAGTCACAATGCTTATGAGAATTCATATAGGATATTATGTTGCAACAGAGATCACACTATTCAGCTTGTTGAACAGTATGATTGTAGTAGTCATGGTGCGTAGTGTCATACTTGAACTAATAAACTTGAAAACTTTAGTCTTGAATTTTTGCACATGAAGAAATAACAAAATTTACAATAATAACCAACAAATAATAGAATTTACAACGAAAGCATTTCCACCTGAACTAATACAAATT
The DNA here is from genome assembly GCA_033356055.1 of Carex pumila. Lineage (NCBI taxonomy): Eukaryota > Viridiplantae > Streptophyta > Magnoliopsida > Poales > Cyperaceae > Carex > Carex pumila. Next base: position 302,144 of record JARJHM010000157.1, read on the forward strand.
TGCCAAAAAATTAGATATAGTTTGATTTCATTGTTCTTAACCAGTGACAGTGAGCTATCCTTCCTCTTTTCTGCAAAATCAGCATTGGGTGTGTTCCAGATCAAAAGCTCTAATGCTCCAATACTAAAATCGAGTCCTATGCAAAATTAAAAGTAAGAAAATCAACATTCAACATTTCTAGATCGAAAGGTTCCAATTACTCAAGTAGACTGATTAAAATCCTTCACAATTGGAAAGAGAAGTCATTGCATGGGTTGAGGGATCAAATGAGCACCAAAAATCCAGTCCTTTGCAAAGACAGATAAGGATGATTAAATCAATACATGAACAAAAAGAGTTACATCAGATACATGTTAGTTTTACACCAAATGGTACATATATATAAAATTTGCAGGTGAAAAAGCCAATACAGGCTCGGCTGATATATTTATCAGCAACAATCAAATCGAATCAATCAAATTTCAAACTAAAGCCTAAATTTGATAAGTTATCAAATGTAATCTATCGACACAAAGGTCCAACATTAGCAGTTCCTAAGGATAAATATGGAAAGTTAAAATACTACCACAGACACAATGTAACAGTGACACCTATACACAAATTGACAATGGAAGAACTCAAAAGGTACCTTCTTTACAAGTGTCGTAAAGAAGAAATAGACCTCTGTAAGAAACTCCCCTCGAGATGTTATTTATCAGGCTATGAAGGCATCATGATTGCATCTCCAATCATCAATTGTCTGATCGAAGAGAAAGGTTTCAATTGCTGGTGAAGATCCAAGAGTAGAAAGAGCAAAACTGGACGTGATTGAGCAACGATGGATAGAGCAGGTAATTGCCAAGAAGGGCTCCCACAGACGAGAGAGAGACAGAGAGGTATCCATGGTAGGGTAGGGCAGAAGTGATGGAAGGTTTTCTCGTAGAGAGATCAAGAGAAGAGAAAGGCAAGTAAAATATTTATAGACTTAATTTAGAAAATTTTACTAGAAGTTTGTATACAAGTAAAAATAGAAAGAAATATTAAATATATAAGATATAAGCCGTTATTAGCATAATATATTATCATCGATTGATTGTGTTATATAAAGATATTGCCGCACCCCCTTCTACACTAAAAGAAATGATGTGATAGATTACCTTAACGACTTCAATCCCTCCACAAGCATTTCATCAAACAGGTCTTGTGCATTCTCCATTGACTTGGTCGTGTATATTCTTGTGCATTTCTCCACTGGCCTGTTTTTGCAAACCCCATCAACTAAGACTATGCATACCCCTATTTTGAGTTTATCTCTAAGATTAAATAAAATTTGTACATAGTTTTGGGTTGGGATTGTGTACCTCGCTGATCTGGTCTGGGAAGGATGGGAGGTTTTAATATTTGGGATTATTGTAAAAAAAAATGTACAGAAACGTCAATAGATTATTATAAAAAATTAATTAATTTTATAAGTTGAACTAAACATATCCCATATATTTGAAAAAAAAAATGTTTTCAAGGATAAGCAGGCAGCAGCTGTTCTTTTTTTCGAAAACTCCAGACTAGGCTGGGATTGTATAATTTCAAGCTTGGAGTTTTGGATACGAATCGAGGTTTGTTTTCATGCATATTCAGACCAATACAATTTATTGTCGTCCCTATTGGTCACATTCTTTTCTTTTTCTAAGAAAAACAAGTTTTCCTTAATACTTGCACGGCCCATAGGCCAAGTATGGGCTTAGATATTTAAAAGGCTTTATTAAAGCTAGTTAAATATTACGGCACCCTTGTCGTTTCACGAGAAGAAACCACGGCAAAAATGAGATGGTCTCGGCCACCTCCCGCCACTCTACCTCTCTTCCCGGCGAAGAAGCGAAACCCCTCGATTCCACATCCTCGCGCAGTGTTGCGCAAAATATCGCGAGAAATGTCGCGATTGATTCCTTCCAACAGGCTCGTCCGGTTGCTGCTGCTCATCGGTTTTCTCGCGTTTATCCCTCCTTTCTTCTTCCACCTCCGCCTTCGTCGTTTCCAACAGGTCAGTGTCACTTTACTTCTAAATTGCTTTGTAAATGCTTCCTTTATCATGTGGTCTGAATTATATGATAGATAGGTAAGATAACAGGGGATCAAAAAATATTTTGTATCCAAGTCAGGTTCATATTAGATTGTATGATATTGAAGAAACTAAACATTTATTTTTGAAAATCCTGATCCAGCTGGGATGGATCTGATTTAAGCCAGTGTTTAGCATTATCTTATCCAAGTTCTATTCATGAGGTATTAAGAAGCTGCTTAGTTTTTGCAATTTTTGTAAAATTTGGTAAGTTTTTCAATTAGAAAACTAATATACGTTTACAATGTCTTTCTTTGTCAGATGCAAGCACATAAGTGTGGCTGGATTGAGAAACCACCTCTAGTATGTGCTCATGGTGGTGATTCCAGCAAGGCTGCTCCAAATACAGTTTGTGCTAAATTTAAAAGTACTTAGTCAATATTGCAGAGAATTGTGACTTTCTGATACTTTTGTCCGTGTTTTATTATTTTTTTAGATGGAGGCATTTAGAATTGCACTCCAATCACGTGTGGATTGCATAGAGGTGGATGTTTCTCGCACCTCTGATGGATTCTTGGTTGCTCTTCATGATAGGTGTGGCTATTTTATTTCATCTGTCTTGCATGTATGTGTAATAGATTTGATCTAAATAAACTTAGTTTGGATCTGATAAATGTTAGTCCTTAGGGTAGTTAGAAATCACACAGAATATTCTCTTTTTAAATGACTTAGTTTGAATAGAACAGGTTTTTTCTGACTTCATGTTTATGGACATATGTGAGGTTTCTATTAGGATTAAAAAGGCTTCTTAGATACCCAAAATAACCATAATTAACATGAAATTGTAGAAGTACAAGCTGAATACATACAATATGTAATGTAGCCCTTAAATTTATGTGGATGTTCAGTAACTTCTTTGAGCTATGATTTGCATGTGAAATTAATTTTTATATGACACAGTCAGGGATCTACAAAGAATATCTGGTAATAGAACTGCAAAAGTTGGGCATATGACCTTCAATGAGGTGAGATCTCTACATCAAATAAAATGTCACCTTTGTCTTGGATAAATGTTCGAGATTTGTTTTATCATAGTCTTAGTTTTTTGTCTTTATTCCTGAAATTCTAACTTCGAAGCTTTTGAATAGATAAGGGAGCTGGATGCAGGTTATGAATCAACAAAAGAGTTGCAAAAGCAAATAGTTCCTTTGGTTGAAAATGCCTTGGAGGTACACACGGTTTCTCTAAAATGAGCCAATGATAATACTGTCCTGCAATAATCGTTGGTGGCCATCTGTCCTTTTAGGTCCTTTTTTCAGATTAAAATATAGATTGAGTTAATATAACAAGATAATGATGCATCTTGATATATGCAGCTGACATCTGAATCGGTGAGGCAGGTGATTCTTGACATCAAAGTGGGCCCACCATTGTACGAGCAAGGCTTAGCAGAGGAGACTTTGTCTATCGTAAGTTCCTATAGACCATTACAACCTTTTCCATGGTAAGAAAACCAATTGCTTAGTGGACTTCAGGGTTAGTAGGTTATAACTTGTCAAATTCATCACCTTTTGTATCTGTAGTTTTTAATTTTATTTAGAATAAACAGATGGAGTTCTCAATTTGCTTTATATTCTTCATCCAACATTTAAAATTTTAAAAACTGCTAATATTCGTGGAAATTGTGGAATGCTGGCTCATCTAAGTTGGTCTCACCAGGTTTAAATGCCAGCAATTTTAATGGGTTGGATCCTGCTCAGTATTTCTGGAGCCGTTGTCATGTCAATCTCGCTATTTTTCATTGATGCTGTATATATATTATCTTAGTTATTTAGTATGTAAAGTTTTTATCTAATATAATATTGGTGTCTCCTTGTTGGACCATAGGTTAAGAAAACTAAGTGCAAAAATTGCCTTATCTGGGCAAAAAGTGACGCTGTTGCAATGGATGTTATCAACTTATCGCAAGATGTGATGGTAAATATTATAACCATATGATTCAATGAGTTTAAATAAAGGAAAGAAAATAACAATCATGCTAGGTTTTCATGACAAGCATATATATATGGCTGTAGGTTGGATATATTGTCATGAAAGATCCCTTGACAGGTGCAGCAAGTAAAGTGGGGAGAATTAAAGGTGCCCATGTTGGTGGAGTATACCATCCCTTGGTTAATGAGAAACTTCTAAGAAACTTTCACAGGTATGAGACCTGGTATTTAATTTGTATGTTTAATAGCCACCTTTCACCATCATCAATTCTCTTATGTGGCATGTTCGATACATTTGGTCTTCTCTGGGTTTTTGTGGCCATTCTGTTTTGCTCTTCGGAATGACACAGACACACAGGCATATTTCACTGTACTCCATGCTTCATTTCTTTCTCTATGTACGTAACTATTATAATAAGATTATTACGCACATCCATTGGTGACAAAAAAACAATTAATATAGAGTTGGTCAAAGCATCTATGGGATTGAAATAATGCCAACTCCTCTACTCCGGTTCATATTCCAAAATCTAGACAAATAAATCCCGAACAGTGCAGTTTGAAACAAAACATTTGTCAAGTGGAAAGTTTCATTCATTTCAGCTGGAATCGATTGGATTTTCATCAGTATCCGCTACAATAGTTTTGTTCTGTTTTTCCTGGAATTAAATCAATCCAGAATTCTTTCTCTAACATAATGGTTGACAACATTGATTTCGCAACAAAATGTTGTGGAACAAAAGTCCCATTTCCAATACCATACATGATCCAATTGAAATGCAACTTATTTCTTCACTTGTTGTAAGAACAGGAGGGGCGAAAAAGTGTATGCTTGGACAGTTGATGATACTGACTCAATGCAAAGAATGCTTACAGAGCGTGTCGATGCGATAGTAACAAGTGATCCTACTCTTCTCATTCAGTTTATGCAAGACTCCAGATCTGAATGCCTCAAAGAAGGCTTCTCTTTGCCTTAACCAGTGATTTATTATTTTTTAACCCATTTTTGCCCTCTTAGTTGAAGTGCACTTTATGGTAGGTATATGTCTGAGATGTGGTTCTCTCTTCGTTTCTTGGTGGTGTTTTATCCACTTTAGTATTGACCAAGGATTGTAAATAGTAAAATCCTGGAAAGAGTTTACTTGGGAAGTGAGGTTTGTTATTACTTTTATTGTACTTATAAAATGATGTATTACCGAGTAGTTTACTTCCTATTTCTGCATTAATATTTTCCTATGTGGCAGAAAAAGTTTCGTGCAATTGTGAAATTCTGTCTATCCGCTGTGGATGGCAAATGGTCTAAAATCAGTAAGAATGATTTCCACTGTAATTGTACGGCTTTTATAGGAAGGTTTTTTTTTTTTTATCAAATTAAACACACTATCGAATGGTTCAGATCGGGCATGCAACTATCTGATCTAAGATCATGCTCAATCTTAACTATTAGACGTAAAACGAGCGCTTCATTTCTGTCACAATCGGGCAATGAATACCCTACGAATATTGGATCTGAAGTTCTGAACCCCTGTTGCGGACGTGGTATTCACAATACAAACTACATCGTCAATTTTTCTTGAATGATAATAATGTACTGTTACCTTCTTATTTTTAAGTACTAGTATTCTACCTGTGCATTACAACAAAAACATATTATAAAATAAAAAAGATCAAGAGTTTAATTAACAAATTAAATTTTAAACTTTTGACGTAAAGAGATTTGATTTAAAAAGAAACAAATAGCTTGTAGACATATATACATTCCACAGGCAAAAGCCAAAATGACAAAAAATATTTATTAAAAGTGAATTCATATTAATAAATTAGTTACTCCATTTTGTGACACTAATTATAGTTAATGTTACTAAAATCCTTTCTCAATATATGTTCTCCATATAATTAACAACTGAAACTAAGAATGAATCTGAACATACTAATAAAAAAAATTATCTTATCAAATTTGAAGAAGTAAAATTGTAAAAAGATTCACTATAGCTTAAATTGAGTATATATTAAATTTGGTGATATTAAATATAAGATATCAAATGTTGATAAAATATTTTAAAAGATGTCAACATTTGATATTTTTAAAAATAAATTAATAATCATCATAATTCTTAAATAAGAAAATAAGGAATGTGAGATAGAGAAATAAGAAAATGAATAAATTGATTTTTTTTTTCAATTTTGTTCTCTATTCAATTTTAATTATAACATATCGTCTGACATAGTGTATTTTTAATTAAGTTTAGACTTCTACATGTAAAAAAGATACATTTAATTAAAATAAGACAAATTATTTGATTAAAGGACTTATATTAAATCAGAAATTTTATCTTTCAATCATAGCTTTTGACTGCATAATATAATGGAGATATAAATTTCCTAACATATTTAAGTGATGCGTCTGTAAATTGTCAATAGTAGGATAGCTATTTGACTGATTGTAAAACATAACAGCGGAATTTCCAATCCGAAAAATCACCACCTAGAGCAAAATAATCGGCGAAGCGCTCGGTTGGATTTTCCAGGCTGGAGAACCAGTTCAGTCACAAATTCTGCGATGCACTAATCAATCTCAGTCGCCAGATGTAGAACCCTCCAATTCCCAAAATAGTTTATCCTTTCATTATCCTGTACGACCTTGGTCAGACCCCGTTTCCCTCTGTTTCGGTCCAATCTGCCTAAATATGCGCCATGTCCACTCCAAAAAAAACACTTCCAAGCCTCCAAACCAAATCTCTATCTCTCTCTTCCTCCGTCTCTCTCGTGGGAAACCACTTAATTACACAATGAACAAAAAAAACCGATATGGCTTTGTTTCCGTTTGGATTCTGTGACGCTATTTAAGTTTTGAATTATTGGATGAACTTTGGTTGTTGCTGCCTTGGGACTTAAACAAAAGCACTCGGCCTCCATTGGCCGGGACCATACAAGGAGGAGTTCGAGGCCGGGTCCTTGAAACAAAAGCCGATTATTTCATCATTTATACAAAGGTATTAATTCCTTTGTATTTATGCATTTCCGATGCCTATTGTTCTCTCTGTGATCCGATTATCTGTTTTCTTTTGCATTAATTTGGTTGTCTTTTTTGATGGAGTCTCGATTTACTCTTTGTTTTTAAGAGGAGATGAAAAGATTGTGCTATAAGATCGAGAACATACAACTTAGGATTTATTTCCTTTCCCCATTTATATGTTCAAGAAAAGTATACGGAGAAATTTTAAGTGTGCACTTTGTTTTAAATTAAAATTTAAACATTACTTTCCAAAGCTTTATAGCAAAAAGTTCAAAGTAAATATCTACTCAACAATCAACATGACATGAAAAAGGCTTAAATGCATCCGTTTGAATTTGAAAAAATCCGTCCAAGCTGATTAAGGATTTGACACCTTTCCAAGTCGATCGAGTTGATCACAACCTAAATGGCAAAGTAAAATGATCACAAATCCAATAATTACTAGATCTCTTGGTTAATTTCTCTTGCACTCGTTTTCTTACTAAATTTGATTGCCAAAACCACATGCATGCACATAATGGACCCACGACTTAACCTCCATATGACCAGCTAATTTCCTTTTCCACAAAAAGCCAAAAAATAAAGAGAGAAATTCCTTTTCCACAATTAAGTCTCTACTCTTGGTAGACCTCATAGAAGAAGGAAATGCTGGTCAAAGTGGGCTTGCCATTGCAAGGCTCTTGCTAATTGACAAAAACTTGGGGTTCACATTTCCTTAACCGCATGATGTGATGTCTTTCTGTTTTTGTTGGGGCCTAACACATGCCCACCCCAGGACTTGATTCCTTCCAAGGAAGAATTTGCATTAATGCACCTCATTTGCCAAGTCATTGATCCCAAGCCAAATAGATCTAACAAATCTTTCTTAATCGTCAAGAGAAGGAATGCTAATTAGATAGACGCTTCCCATTTATTTGTGCCTAAAGTTGGACTAATAGGCTATATATATATTTATATATTTTTTCTAAGTGGTGCCAAACTAGCTAGGTTACTCTTGCCTCAAGTTAGGTGCTAAAATTGAAGTCTCGTGGTGAATATAGTTCTTTTATAATTTAATTATGTGGTAGGAGTTGATCTGAGGTATAGCTCCTCTAGCTAGTTTACTCCCATGCATAAAAAAAAGGCAATGAAATAAAAATAACTATTATTTCTAACTAAATAATGTAATTTGCAACTTATTATCACTCGTAGGACAAAATAAGGTACTACTTTATTTGTTGATTTGCTATTCTCTAGATTCTGTTGAAAATAACAATAAATCGTTTAGGTAAATATGTATTTGGTATTCAATCAATGTAGATCTAGTTTGCAAAAAATATCTTAGGGTATTTGGTCTAAGGCGATGTGGTGTACCAAGTCTATCCATACAATACTCCAGTCCCTCCAAAGGGAGTCATTTTCATTTCCATAAGCCAAAGATTCCCGCCTGGTAGTGCTAAGTTTTTCGGTTACAAGCAATTAAAGGATATCATCATATCAATAACATTTATTTCTAGTCATACACGAAATGCCATACGTCCTTTTCTCTCACATGACCCTGACAAATGCCACCTTAAGAGAGAATCTCTTTCCTTCTATGCCTTGCTTTACATATATAAATACCCCCTTGTATATATTATGTCAAATCTTCAGCTATAATCAAATTAAGTACACCTATATCTCATACCTTTATATTTCAGGTGAAGCGATTTTAGAGATAAGATCTCTCTATATTGAAGAAATAATGAATTGAGAGATTGCTCCATTCACATGCAGTCAAGGGAAACTCAGGGAAGGTACTTAACAAGCTTGTACTAAACCTTTTAGTTTTTTGTTTATTATATTTCAATAAGTATATGTGAATCTTTAGTTGTGGTAGATTGCATCAACTTCTTTTCTTTTCTCTTTTTAGTGAAGATTGCATCACAAAAATTGTGTTGCTCTGCTGCTGTGCCACAATTCCAAAATGTATCCATTTAAGAATTGTGTTTGTAGAAAATTGACACACAAGATTGTTTTGAAAAGGATATATTCTTGGGAATCTTGCCCCTGTGTGTGTGAAAGTTCCAAGTATATACATTATAAAATAATATTGGTTTATACCGTTGCATTTAGCAGATGTGCAATTTATAATAAATTACTACCTTCACTGTTATCTGCATGAACTAACGTGAAGTTTACAAATGATAATATATCTTTCATGCTTTCTCCCTCATACGTTACTTAATAAAGATATATTGTTTCTGGCCATGCATGCAGGACCTCCAAAATAACCATTGCTTCACGCAAGAGAAGTCATGGAGAGGCCCCCTCCTTCCCCTTCCTCCTCTTTAATACCAGTAGCAGTCCCTACCACCACCTTCGTCCAAACCGACCAAGCCACCTTTAAAGAACTCGTACAGCGTCTCACCGGCCCCACTAGTACTAGCACCAGTACCGGTATCTCTGAACTCCACCACCACCACCATCAGCAGCAGCAGCAGCAACAACAACAACATCCTTTCTACCATCATCAGTACCACTCAACCCCACCTTCGCCAACAGGCAAACCCCCAGCAGGTATCATAAAACGGCGTCCCGCGTTCAAAGCTCAGGGACACCGAGCAAAGCTTACCATCCTCAAACCGGGTCCCGTAAACCCGATACTATTTGCTGCACCCGGCGTCATCTCACCTTCATCAGAGGTCGCAAGCTTGAGTATACGGGATAATGATCGGAGTCCGACAGTGGAAATAAATGAAGAAGCAGAGCAGAAAGCAATAAGAGAAAGACGTTTTTATTTGCACCCATCACCCCGGTCACGGGAAAGCGTGTCCGAGCCAGAATTGCTGCCACTTTTCCCTCTTTCCTCGCCTGGGTCTAGCGACCAATCTTGAGAGTCAGGTGATTGTTTGATTGATTCATATTGTTGTTGGTTGATTGTTGTTCTGTAAAGATAGCATTGTATGTACATTGTTTGTAAAGATAGAAGGAATTACAAGATAGAAATAAAAAAAAAAAATTAACAAAATCATATAATTTTAAAGTATGATGGGATTAAAAATTTTCTCGACTATTTTTCTTTAGGGTTACCCTTCAAAACTTGTTTAGTTTTCTATTTATCCTTGTATTCTTTATTATATCTAATATACCATTTACCTTTGTTTAACCTTTTCTATATATCCTTAGAATTAATTAAGCACGAATAAATATTATTTTTTCCCATTATACCCTTCCTTTTTCTTCCTCTTGATCTTTTTCATTTCTAATTAACAAATTGCATTTTTATTTTTATTTTGTATTATCTCTACAAAATGTACTGACATCACCTAACTCAATACTAATGAATCTCATCTAGGTCTAAATAAATCATTCCGAGATATTGTTTGGTTTTATAGTTTGAGTGAGTCTATGATACTATGTATATCATGGGTTGTTACCGTGTTACGGCTCTATATTTGAGTTTTCAAATCCTAACAGTCGATCCGAACCGTTCATCTTATTCTCCATATTAATATGTGTTTGGAGACCAAATTTTACATTTTTTTAAAATTTTTTTACTATTTTTTTAGATATTTAGAAAATCACTTAATCTGAAAATTCTGGACCATCCAAAAACAGTGATTTTCAATAAATCTAAAAAAATAGTAAAAAAATTTCAAAAAATGTAAAATTTGGTCTCCAAACACATATTAATATGGAGAACAAGATGAACGGTTCGGATCGACCGTTAGAATTTGAAAACTCAAATATAGAACCATAACACGGCGCCAAATCGTAATATGCATAGTACCATAGACTCACTCTTATACTTTTATATGATCAAATCTAATCTGTTCATTCGTACAAGTTTGTAAATCTCAAAGCATGGTTATTGTGTTTTTTTACATTTTTTTTTCTCATTCAACTCTACATTTCTATTACATAAATTTTATTGGTTTATAGATCCGAAACCTGTCCGAACTCCGAAGACCTTTGTAATGACATCATGTCCAAAATGGAATCAATTCAGGAAAATGTCGGTTAAGAAGCTATCGGGTATTCGGGTCTAGTGCTTTACAGTCCAACATTAGCTATTAAATACATAAAGTTTCTAACTTTAAAAGGCATCAATATAAATTGGGGGAAAATTGTAAGATATCTCTTAGATCCCGTTATATAGATAATATATCTATGATATGGAATAAATTTATCAGTCCTGTACTGTTGTTATGATCATCGATATCTTCTTGCAAATTTAATTGTAAAAAAATAATCCTAATTCTTAAAAAAAATATATTGTAAGTTAAAAGAACCCTTGAATATACAACCATCACTTACGCTTAAAGTTTCAGCTCGATCGTCTAATGAAAATTTATTAATCTCTAGATGATATGGTTGTCAATATTGATCTTTAACTCTTTACAAAAGTTTTACCTAAAGACGTGAAAAATATTTATCAAAATGCAACCATAATATATATATATATAGAGAGAGAGAGAGAGAGAGAGATGGGCTATGGTGCATTACAATGCATAGGCTATGGTGTGCATTAGACCATAAATCAGCGATTCAAAGTCCAAATGACCGATCCAAACCGTTCATCTTGTTCTCCATATTAATATGTGCTTGGAGACCAAATTTTACATTTTTTGGATTTTTTTTACTATTTATTAAGCCACTTTGAAAATCGCTGATCCAACAGTGGCTTCTAATTTTACTGTTCCAAACAGTCACCGTTGGATCAGTGATTTTCAAAGTGGCTTAATAAATAGTAAAAAAATTCCAAAAAATGTAAAATTTGGTCTCCAAACACATATTAATATGGAGAACAAGATGAACAGTTTGGATTAGTCATTTGAACTTTGAATCGGTGATTTATGATCCAATGCACACCATGACCTATGCATTGCAATGCACCATAGCTCATCTCTCTCTCTCTCTCTCTATATATATATATATATTTAGTGAGAACATGAGTTATGCACCATAATATAATATTAAGAAACAACAATATACGTATACTACGATAATCTGCTACTATATATGTGCAAGAATAAAAAATAACTACAGCCGAGGATCAAGGGCGGAGTTAAATTTTCAAACTATAAGAGTCAAAAATAAATGGAGATCAAATATATAAAAAATTTCTAGTATGAATGGGATCAATTTCACACTATATATCCATAATGTTTTTAGTATAATTATATTAAAAATATGGTATAATTACAAAAAAATTGAAAATGAATGGATCAATTTGAATGTGGATTCGCCTCTGCTGAGGATAAACTAACATAAATTGTTATTTCTGATAATATCGCTATTACTAAAAGAACTATCCAAGATAATATCGACATTATATATCAAATCTTTTTTCAAACTTTTTATTTTAAACCAATTAACTCTATTTTTATCAAAATTCCATATTTATCTGGATCACAGTTTGAAACTGCAGTCCTATAGTTTGTACCGCAATTTCAATCTACGATCCGAGCTTTTCACTCATTTCCGAGACTGTTTTAGTACCTTCTCGAGACTGCAGTTTTAAACAACAGTCCTCGTAAAAATAGAATTTTTCAGAAAATATAATTAATTAGTTTTTTTTTCTAATGGTAAAAAAATAAAAAATTACCCTCACGTATAATGAAAAATTCTCGGGATAACAATAATAGCGGTTATGATAATACTGATGTTTATGCTGATGTTTAGAGTGAAAAAACGTTGTATACCCTGCCGTGATGTGACTAATATACTAATTTTGGGTTTGTGTCATACCGTGTCTAAAATGTTAAGGGATGGTCACGGAACACGAATAGTCATGACACGTGAGTCACACCATGTCTAAACATGACTCACGTGACCATTTTATCATAATTTATGTTAGTTTATTCAAAATTCACCATTTAAACAAGATCTAATGGTTCTAATTATATGTGACTCGTGTGATCACATGTCGCGCTGTGTCGTGATTAGATCTTTCGTATAACATGACGTGCCAATTTTTTTAAAAATAGTCACAGCACGCGAATGGTCATGGCACGGGACACAAGAGTCATGATACATAACCAACATGTGTGTTGTGTCGTAACGGTGTTGTTCCGTAATGAAACCGGTTCTACTGTATCATTATCACTCTAAGCAGCAACAACAAAGTAAACTGTACAAGAGAAGCAGTACTAACATTGAAGGCCTTGTATAGTGGTAATTCTCCGATACAAGGCTATAAAACGTGCTTCTCTAGATAGCCACACTGGATCCAATTGAGCACCCACTTTCCACTACTAGAATCTGGGTTTGTTGCATGGATAAAAATAATTGTTGCATGGTTAAGTAGTGTCCATGCAACAAGTATTGGCATTTCTGACACAATTAAATTTGTTGCATGGACAGTCCCATGCAACTGTTACTCATGCAACAAATGTGATAGTTAACCATGCAACTGTTTCTTATTTATCCATGCAACAAATATTTGATGACCCATGACCCATCAGCAGAAATAGAAAGTATATTTTAATGAATGTTCATGCAACAACTCATTTCATATCCATGCAACAAATCTCCCAAATTTAGACTAAACTGTTGCATGGATAACCCATGCAACAATTATTTAAGAACTATTTGTTGCATGGACTTATCCATGCAACAAATCTCTAAAATTTAGACTAAACAGTTACATGAGTAACCATGCAACAAGTCTGGAGAATTATTTGCGAACTATTTGTTGCATGAATTACCCATGCAACAAGTTTTGATGATTTTTTTGAACTATGTGTTGCATGAACCTACCCATGCAACAATTATTGAATTTCTGGACAGTGACTTTTCTATATATATTTGATCTCTCCTTTCAAATTGAATATATTTTTATAAATTACAACAAGTGATACATTACAACAATATATTAATTTATTCACATCCTACTTAATATTGTTCAAATTTAGATGGAAATTTGATCTCTCCTTTTAAATTAAATATATTTTGTAAATCATAGCAAAAAGAATTAGAGCAGTATATTACAAAATAAAAGAGATACACAAATAATTCAGAAACTTAAATTGTAGAATCTTGAAATTTTGGTCTTGAGAGTAAACATTATAAAGTTATTGAGAGGACGAGCAAGCGATGAGCAGAGCCTTCATTAATTGCTTTCTCCTGTAAGTATTTCAAATAATAACCATTTTAATCAATTTGTTATTCTTTTCAACCATGCAGTTCTGCTTTAACAAAAACTTAATATTTCTCATGATGCATGGGTAGTCCCATGCCCCCAATATTTCTAAAAATTACAAAAACACTCAATTAATTGCAAAATTGCATGCCAAGATACAAAAGTTCATATTCTAAAGCAATGCTATCCTGACCAATTGCAAATTTAAGAAATATTCAATGTTATAAAAATATTGTAATTAACTTTTGACTTGTTGATTGCAAAATGTAAAATAGAAAAGAAAATTCTCTCATGGTACAACATTGAGCATCCAGAGCCTGCCATGAAGACAAGAGAAACACTATACCCTAGATCGATCGAATTGAAATAAACTAGACTCTCAATTTCATCATTTAAGGGGTTATTTGCTTGACTGCATCTGTTGCCGCCTCAAGTCTAGCACACGAAACCTAAACACAAGTTTTTGAAGCCATTATCTTCAACTCGAAAAAAGAAACAAGAATGATGCCATGCCGGTATCAATACGGATACTGGTGTCACTTGAGGTTTAACAAAAGCCCAAAACAAAATTGAAAAAAAAAAAAAAAAAGATCCAATTGTCGGTAATCTTTTCGTATACGACTGTTGTACTAACAGGAGGTACTGTGGTTCTCATTTACAACCGTCTAATACCTCAAACGGATCTCTTCAGTGACCATGTCTTTCACCTCGTCAGAAGTGATAACAGGAAAAGGTAAGGAACGGCTTAGAGGGTTCAGCACCTGAACATTCTCTAGTGCAACCTGCATTAAAATATCTATCTACATGATGCTCATTGCTTAATCAGATAAATTAAATTGACCATCAATTAAATTTTGCAATTCTTTAAAAAATACCATTTTTTACTCTACACCTCAATATAAACATTATATCTTGCAAACTTAATTTAACCTCCATTTCAAGTAATTCAATGTGATTTGTCATAAAAGTTACAAATACGGTTTAGAAAGAAATCAGATGCCACATACTCTACTCGTAGTTTATTTGCCACACTATAAGCTACAGGAAACTCTTCTGGAAGAGTTGTTATCTGAGAACAACAAAATGCTTCAGCATGAAAGCTAATAATTTTGTGTAAATTAAATACTTGAACGTGAAAGGGACAGCCAAGGATTGATGAAACAAAAAACTGCAACAGCACGAACACAAAGATAATACTTTTGATCTTTAAAGAAAAAAATTGCTCTCTACACTTGTACGATACCAGATGAATCTCTGAGGTTGAGAAAGGTGAGACCTCCATGGACCCTGTGAAGGCGACCCAGCAACACAACCTTACGCCTTGCCTACATTGCTCACCCCAAGATCACCGCAATTTGCGGTTCTGTTCACCCAATTCAGATCACATAAGGGTTTGGGTTTAAGCAAAAAGAGCAAGTTTTTGGAGAAGGTTCAAAAGCAGGTTCAATTCCAACAAAAGCATACCAGTGATGTAATATCTTGATAAAGTAGTTCCAAGAACCAAAAGCTCCTGAAAATAATATGTACCTCTTTAGGCATCTGATCAAGAGTATCTTGAAGATATTAGCTGCATTTTTTTTTTCCATTGCAAGTCATGTTCATGTGGACCACTTTTTCACTGGTATTAGGATAGCTGAATAAAACTGTGCAAAATGTTAAACAAAATATAATTAAAATAAAATTTCTATCTATTCAACAGAACTGAGCATTAGGATAAAATTCCTATCTTTCCTATCTTTTGGGCATCTCACCTAGCATACAGTTAAAACAAAGCATTAGGATACTTGTACCTTCCATTTGTTTTATCCCTTTTTCGACATGTTTGGTTTTCATTTGCAAAGATGATTTTGTTGAAGGACAATGGAAGATGAGTTAGGATAATCATATTGGGGCTAGTTGACTAGTAACTATAGAACACATGCTATAACTCATAAACTTGCTAATTTTTATTATAATAAATTAACCAATAAATTTGCTTAGAAGAATATTATATTCATTTTGTTGAGTTCTTGCTTTTTATATTGTTCTTTCTAAAATAAAATTGAAGTAAATTTGTTCTTTCATTTTGTGCAGTAAATTTTGTTCTTCTAAGAATTTGATTAAATATTACACACAAATTAATTGTTGCTAGCTAATTTGTAGCAACAAATCATCATTTTATATATGATGATAAAACTAAAACAGGTACCTTCTTTTGGACCGGGGTGTTTGAGAAGACGGCCGGCTCGATTGCCTGCCGAAGTGCGGTACCGGAGATATCAAATTATAGCCTCAATAAAATCTTCATAGGTATGCATGCCGTACCCATGACTCTGCCCATTATGTTACTCACCATTATAGCCTCAATAAAATCTTTTGGGCTCAAATTAACTCCAACTACAAACATTAAAAAACCCAATGCTGGGGCATAATACCTGACATAAGAAAACATCATTATGAGCTCTAACATGAAAAATTATATATGAGAAAAGTGAAAGTCCAAAAAATACCTTGTTGTGAACCAGGTGAAGGAAGATGGGTAAACCTGAGCCAGTACAGTGCTGCCAAATACTATGTGAGGAATTACGGGGTTTGCCCCTTTTAGAATCTTCAAAAGATCGAACCTTTTTTCTTGGATCAAAAAGACATGAGATGTGATGCCATTGTTTCAGTTCAAAAAAAACCTCTTGCCACACAAATTTACACCTCTATACTGTTTCAATCACTAAATTGGCCAATTAATTTTCCAAAATCAGAGTAAATTGCAAGCCGAGGTCAAACTTTACACCTCTATACTTTTTCAATCACTAAAAGGAGCTGTCTTTTTGTCCTGTAATACGTATCTATACATCAATTCAACCCAATTTGATTCTTCTTGTTACTTCAGTTCTCCAACCCAATTTTTCTTTACTCAACTAATAACTTAATTATTTGTTTACAAAAGAAGAGGAAAAATACATAACTGATGAAGGCCATCGTTAGAGACGAAGATGTGATAGATTGGCCTGACGGTGACCACAACAGCCGCCACGGTGGCGGTGCGTGCCAGTTGGACAGGTCAAAGCCCTAGTTGGAGCAGCGGAAAAGAAACCGAGAGGGAACGGAGAGAGAAAAACCTGGGAACGACGGACGGAGCACGTGAGAAAAATTTCGTTTTGTTTCGGGTTTTGGCTTCACGTCCAAACAATGCCGAATGATTTGGGGAGAGCAGGAGAGGAATATTAGTGAAATTTCGGGAGGGAAACTAAGGAGGGAAAAGAAAATTTAGGGATTTTGGCGCGATTCAGAGAAGGAAGATACAAGGGTTTTGGAAGAAAAACACCAAGTCCCGGAGAAGAACTCCTCTGTATCGCACTTAGACATCTATTCACAAATTCATATCATCTCAGGTAAGACAATATTTATGTTTAGATCAGGGTTGTATGATCAAAATTAGCACGGTTATTGAAGAGTCCAGATGATTTCATCTAGTGTAGATCTAAACAGAAATAGTATGTTACCTTAGCGAAATGGGCCTCCTGCTTACAATCCCTCTAATGGAGACATCTATTGGTAATCATGACCCTTCATCACCCATCAAACGATTCATATCAGCAGATGATGAAATTGATAATTTTTGTACAGCAAATAATATGAATAAATTCCAAAAAAAATATTTTCTACTTTTATACATACCCTGTGACCAAATAATGTTTGTAATTATCAATTTCATATAATTTCATCAATATTTGTTCAAACAAATTGAGCTAATACTGTGGACCGTTCATTTTCCTATGAATAATCAACGGGTGATCTGCAATAAAATAATTCCTAATTTATTTTAAAATGATCATGTTAGTACCAAGAATCTTAAAAACAAAAAATAATTGGAGTTCCAACAATTATAAGTTTCGATCCAATGTGTAATGTTTGTAGCCTTACGATGTCGTTATATTCCGTCGCTTGGATGGATATGTAAATGAACATCAAATTAGATCAAACTTACCAGCAATGAACTTAATGGAACACTCTTTGATTTGAACAGTTCTGATCAACCAACGAACGACGTTTGTCTTTGTTCCTTCATTATCTCATCCAACAAGAGTTGATGTTCAATGGTCTTTGATGTTTGACACAAGTCTTTGATACAACATGCATGTACAACTATATAATTTAATTTGTCAAAATTATTTAATAATGCAAAAAAATGTTCTAACATTATCTGTTAGTATAAATTTTATCAATATCATTTTAAATTATTGTCATTTAAAAAAATAATAATGTAAGATTAGTTTATTAATTGCTTAAATTTCACTAGTCTATTATTAAATTTAATCTCAGACTCAGAGAATAGTGACAATTTCATTAGCAATTCATAAACAAGTTTTTTCCCATTAATTATCGTGCAAAATTTCATTTGCAATTTTTTGTCTAAATTAATTCCCTAGACAATATACTATATATAATTTCAATCCCATTTAAATATGAATTGCAAGAATAAAATACCTATTACATGTAGCACTACATTTATTATCTTGTATCCAAGTTTTATCAAAATTTCTCCCTTGATCATTTTAAAGCATATTTGGAATGATTTCATTATAGATCGACCGTTAATTTTTTGTGATCATTTTAAAGCATATTTGGAATGATTTCGTTATAGATCGACCGTTAATTTTTTGCTTGAAAATGAACGGCCCGAATTTTTTTTTCTAAATTTGAAGGACATGTATAAGATGAAAGTTCATATAAATAACATGTATAAGTATTATTTGATCATATAAAATATAAAAAAAAATATAAAAATTTTATTTGAATTTTTTTCGTATATAATGTTGTAGATGTATCAGGTGATTAGAAAATAACAAACGCTACTGACCGTTTGATAAGCTAAGAACAGTTCTGATGTCTTCATTTAAGAGGCTTTGGGTAGAGAGTTCATATGCTCTGAGGTAACATAATATTTCTGTTTAGATCTGATTCTAAACGATGCACAAAATCCGTGCGTAACAATAAACAGACGGTCCGATATAAACACAGATATTACGTTACCTTTGACTATATGAAAGCCCCTTCTATTCCCCTCTCTGTGGATATATTTTTTTCTTCACTTAGCCTTAAGCCTCCCTGTCTCCCTCCCGCAATTTCACTCAAATTTCTCAAAATTTTCGCTAGGGTTCCCCGCCTCTCTTTCCCTCCCCTTTTACAATGAAATTTCACCAAATTGGCTTTTCCCCGCCTCTCTTTCCCTCCCCCATAAGAAGCAGCTAGGAAATTTCTTTAGCGAAACAACCCTCACCTTATCTCAAGCCTGAGCGGGCTTTAATTTTGTTGGTTAATGATTAACGAAACCCTAGACTCAATTACTGGAGATGCTTCACTTTCTGGCGATGATGCGACAGTTTCCGGCGAAACCTCTCCTTCTGACCGCAACTCTTCTCCCGGTTGTGGCAGTGCCGCAGCAGGAGGACATGGACGCCGACGGTGAGGAAGAAGAGGGAGAACACGTCGACGAATCTGATGCCGAGGATTTTGAGCAAGAGACTGGGTGATCTTTTGTAACCTTTTATTGTTTTTCTTTCGCTTTTCTATGAATCAGATTAGGGTATTGTGGTAAAAAATTGCAAGAGTTTTAGGTTTTTAGCTTTCTGTCTGTTATCCTTGGCAAGGTTGCTTCACTAATTGATGCAAGAAACATGATATATTAGTTGAAGCTTATGATACTGTTATAGGGAACCACTAATTTTTCATTTCCTCTTTTGCTTGGAACTGATAATATCTGGAATATACTGGTACCATATTGGTACAGTTCATGGCTTATAATCATTGTCTTGAAAAATGAATGGATTTTTCAACAATATATGCTTTAGTCCAGTGCATGCTTCTTTTTGAACTAACTTTTCTCGTTAACTCTATCAATCAGAATCTGTCCGCAGAGGCAATTAGCGATACCTAAGAGTTCCAGCAAATTTTGATAATTGATTCCAATTAGCTATACCCAAGAGGCAAGTTTCTATTGAAGTTTTAGCTATAATTTATGTTCTAAAAGCTAAGTAATATTACATCTTGTTTCATCCTTTTCATTTAAATGAGAATCCAATTTTGATTTCTGAAGGACCATATATATATATATATATATATTGATTTACAATTTTACTTTAGAAATGTGCAGTGGATTGACAAATTCTAACTACAAGGAATTGAGCATGTTGTATGAGAAGTACAAAGACAAATTACACTGACCTATGCACTGTAAGCCCACTTTAGTACCATTTCTTTGATTGAAGAAATCACCATCCTTATATGATTTCTATACACTTTTAAACTCTCACATTCTATTAAACATTATCATGATTCAGTTTTATTTTTACAGGATGAGCTGAGAGTCATTTGCAACACAAGGGCATTCCTGTTTTGAATGTGAGGAGAAGGCTAGAAGGCTTGTACATAATGTATGAGCAACATAGCAACATGATTTACCATGCAAAAACAAAGGTATATAAATAAAACCATAAGCCCCAATTTGAGTTTCCTTCCATATTTGATGTTGGCAGTACAGATCCATATAGTTGCATTAATGTGCTAGGGCAATAGACTCATATTAAATAGGGGATGGTCAATCTAATTTGATTTTTTCATAGTTCATTTTTGTTCTTGTGTGCATTAAATCCTGTCGTTCGAAGTTCAAAACTAGGAAATGTTACATGACATAAGGATTTGAACTAAATTTGGAAATTCTCAATAGTACTTGAGCTCTCGAGCAAATAATGAAAACAAAAAGGGTGCACATGCAATTTTCTTGAACTTTTATTTTTGGGTAAATGAGAGATAAAAGGTGGTATGGATGTATTTTCAAATTGAATTGGTACCAATCATGATGACCTGAGAAGCAAAAAAATGGACATTGTTCTCATTTTTCAAAGCAAAAAAATGGGTTGAATTAATCTGAATGAAAATGGACATTGTTCTCATTTTTTCTATATTACTAGCTGAGGACCAGAGATGCAAAAAATAAATTGAACTAATTTACAACTTGACCTTAATTCAAATGCAAATTAAAGGCAGGAAGCCGGCACAGAGAGAGGAAAGGCACAGTTGCACTTTGAGGAAATCCTAAAGAGCAATATTGCAATATATGTTGTGAGTTATTTTTTATGGTTATAGTTTCAACTAAGTTATGCTTAGGTAGGAGCTATGTATAATGTACCTGACCAGGTTGGTAGAAATATACTTTGACAAGATGACCTAATTTGCTATGGTTATAGTTTATTTCTACCAACCAGTAAAGTAAATTAGGAGCATGCATCAGTTTGGTAGAAATATGTCTAGTAGGTTATGAAGATATACCTATTATACTTATTTTAATGCTTTTCGAGTGTTTCTACATTATTATCAATATTAAATTTCATTCTATGCTATATGTTGTATATGTAGGGTCTAGGTGCTGATTTTACAGAATCAAATCTTTTGCGAAATTTTCAATCACTTCTCAATGTGCAATCTGAAAATGAGGCGGCAACATGTCTAGGTGCTGATGACGAGTGGTTTGGGGAAGAAAGGCAGAACAACCAACCCTGAAAGTGCTAGTGTGGGGTGTTATAAACCATTATCACAGAAAAATGGTATTTTGTATAGCTAGAAAAGTAGCCTCTTTTTGTATCTTTTTTGATGCTAGATTGTGTGTATATTTTGGTTATAGAAACAAGTAGTTGCAATCCTCTTATACTGTGGTTGCAATCCTTTTTGGTCTTATGTTTCAAGAAAAGCTTGAATTTACTATAATTATTAATGATAATTAAAATGTTACTCTCCATGTTTCATTGTGTTGTTCTTATTATATTTCAATGTGTAATGTAAAAGATTTCTTGGTTGCTTATGGGTTGGTACCAAATTGGTACAGGTACCAAATTGGTATGAGGTGAATTATAGAATTGGGCCTGGATTTTTTTTTTGGTAATGACAATTTTTTGCATCGTAAAATCTATACAAATATGGGAACCAGACAATATCTTAACAAATAACCTGGTGAGGTCCACCTTCTTTGTCCATGCAACTAATAGGTTAATTACCCATGCAACAAACCATGTGGAGCCCACACACTTCATCCATGCAACTATTCAATACTATATCGTTGCAACTAATCTATGGGACCCACACACTTTATCCATGCAACAACTCACTCCCCTATCGTTGCAACTAATCCATGGGACCCACACACTTCATCCATGCAACTACTTGCTGCATCTGATTTGTTGCATGGGTAATTGTTGCATGGACACACCGTTGCAACAAGTATTTCAGAAGTTATTGCATGGTAAACCCATGCAACAAGTCCGAAATTGAGTAGTTGCAACGGAGGTTGTTGCAACGGTATTTTTTGGAGCTTGTTGCATGGGTAACTCATGCAACTGACATTTTTAGGGATTGTTGCAACGGTAAGCCGATGCAACAAGTCAAATTTTATCCATGCAACAAACCGAGATTCTAGTAGTGTTTGTGGTTGAAGGAAGCATGAGTGTCGGCTAAAGTCGGTTGCTGCCCCCATAATTTGTTCACCACCTGATTCACCTCGGAGCGTCTAAACCAAAAAAGTTCCATCTTTGGCTGTCTCTTGGTGTGCAATCGATGTTTGCAAGATAGTACCAGTGGAACATGGTCTGATATCATCATCTCTTGAGCATGCAGTGTGATAATCAAAAAGACCATATTCCACTTGGGCGAAATGAAACATCTATCAAGCCTTGAAAATTAAGATCGGTTTGGGTCTCTTGCTACACCAAGTATAAGAGTGGTTCTTGAGAGGTACATCTATCAGTGAAGGCCACTTATTAACTCATTGAAAAGGTCCATGAGGTTATTTGCTCGAGTTTCCCTAGACCTATCAACCATCCTTCGGACTAAGTTGAAGTCCTCCAGTAAAATCCATTTGGTGTTAACAAGTTCGGCCACCTTTCCTAGCTCAATCAAAAATTCAGATTTTAAAGTATCCTCACTAGGTCCATAAGCATTAGTTACTGTGATGGTCTCACCCAAACTGTTTTGGTTGAAGACCACTGTGCACGTGTCTTGTAGACCACGAGTTAACCTTTGTGTAATTCTTTTGCCACATGATTATACACAGGGGCGGAACTAGGATTTGAATTTGGGAGGGCTGAGCCGCCAATAAACAAAAGAATAACCACATGGAGGGTGCCACTCGGTATGCACCCGTAAAAAATAATATGAAAATAACCACTCTACTAAGCAATTTTTGATTTTATGGGAGGTGCCTGGCCTCCTTTTGCTTGTACCTAGTTCCGCCCTTGATTATACATCCATGCGAATGATCAATAGCATCAATAACAACACAGTTCTTCTCAAAAAAAGTTGGTAAGAAAATCGAAAAATAAGCCAAATTGAATTCATTTAATTTGGATTCTTGCAAGCACACTACATCACGGGAATGCCTAATCACATTCCGAACTCCATTGCACTTCTGTAAACCCCATAACCCTCTTGTTTTCCAAGATAAATTTTGTTTGTTTCATAGATAAACCAAATACACCTTCTGCTTGAGAAAAAAAAAAAAAAAAAAAAAAAAAAAAAAAAAAAAAAAAAAAACAGAGAACTGACCAATTTGAGATACTTAATCCGTCTCAATCTTGTACTCACTAGAAAATGAGTCGGTACATACCCTTTCGCAGGGCGCTTCATTGGAATTTGCCTCAGATGACGTGAACAGTTACCGTTGGTTTTGGCCTTTACTGAGGCACGCGCCTTTCCTTTTTCGGACCTTGTGTTCCGCATAATACGTTACTGTACGGAATACGTTCGGAGATCATCTAAATTAAAAATAATATTAAAGAACGCTGGGAGCCTTACCTTTTCTGTTATGATGCCAAAAAAATAAAAATAATAATAAAGAACAAAAGACCGCAATTAATAATCAGTAACAAAAATTATTGAAAGTTAAGTGAACTGCTAGGCATAGAAGACAACAACCTTTCTAGCTCTTCTCAGGGTCCTTTTTTTGCATTAGTCATTAATCAAAGTTAGTAACTAAATATAAACGATTCCATATATAAATTCTGACTCATTTAATTTTTTCTTTTCCAGACTTCTCTATAGCTAGCAGAGAAAATAGTGCAGGAAGGGTGATGCAATATGCGCATGCTTCGCGAAAAGAGGCGTAACTTTTGATCCGTCCGTCGGATCGGGTTGAAATTTTGACAGGAACTCCACAGTTCAAAACCGGATCCGAAACCAATCTATAGATTCGTTTCGCCCATTTTTGGGCTCAGATTCGCGATCCGAGTCTTCCTTCATGGGCTTTTGGACCTTTCTTTATAATTTTAGCGTTTTTAGGGTCTTTTATGTATCTTTTATGAATTTTCTGTTTTTGGGGTTTGTATTTAAATAGACGTGATGTCTTTTGACAGAGTTAGTTTTTATGTATCAGTTTTATCAAAGAATTGAGAATCTGTGTGATCTCAGAATCAAATCTATCTTTCCATTACTTGTTCCTAATTCTTGATCGTTAGTGCATCAAAGGGACTCTGTGACAGATGTGACATTTTCATGCGATGATGAGTAAAAGCCATTGTAGTGAACTTCCTGATCTGCTGTCGCGACATTGATGTACTTTACATGAGATAGCTACAAAAAGTATAGTTTTTGACGGCTGTTTGATTTTGATTGCTGGATGTAATATCCTTCGTAGCTCCTATCAAGTTTATCAAAACAAAAACAAAAAAATGCCGTACGTGCATGTTCGATGCGGTGCATGCATCCTTGGTACGTGTATCATAACAATAGATTGTATTATACTCGCAATAGATTAATGTCATGTTATATATAATGTTCTTATTTTATTAAAGAACTCTGTGACTAGTTCATTCCACTGTACTAATATCCTCTTACATTGATGAACATTTCAAAAGAGAAAAAAGTAACAATTTTCTCGAAAGTAACTCAAAAGTTGACTTTGGATCTAGACATCCATGTCAAAGCGTGTAATAAATTCGTTTTTTTTTTATTTAAATTAATTTACTCACTAATGTTAGTATTTTATTACAATGAATTTCCTAATTTACGATACGTCAAATAGATTCGTTCTTCATTTGTTTTATTCAAAGTCAATTTGGAGAAGTCTTTAATTTAATCAATTAAAATTTTCATTTTGATTTTTAGTTATAGAATTTTATGTGACATCCCAATTTTGAATATTTGATACGAAGTGCAACACTTAATTTTAAAAAAATAATTAATAAAATTCTAACATGTTTAGAGTCACTTTAAACTTATGTAAATAAAATTGAACACAATTTAGTTGTTATTTAACTCTGAGGTCACTTAAGTAAATATATAGATTTTATGTTATCCCTGGAATATTTTCAAAGCCAAGTTTTATTATAAAAGTGAAAAGGGGCTTATTGTAAACTAATAAACACTAGATAAGAAGAGAAATAAGTTAATATTTTAATAACAAAAATTATTTGCATGAAGGACACGTGTAGCCATCTTAACAATTTATTCTGACCTAACACCACTAATTATTATTCATTGCCGCCATTGAATTGTATCTTCAAGTTTTGTTAAAATATAAAAGAGATCAATTAAAAAGCGGTCTCTCTCCTGGAGAGAAACGAAACCTCCCCTTGGTATAGGAAATAACGAAAATGAAAAAGAAGGAAATCAGTGGAGAAAAGAGAGGAGTAAAAAGAGAAGAAGGAAGTGGAGAAATCATAAAGTAGGTGCTGGCAGCTCTACGTGGCCGGGAGACGAGAAAGACGAAGGAGAGAGAAACTTGCTGGCTTGTACAGTTGATTGCTTGCATTTTTGCGGATGATTTCGAGCGACTCGATCTGAACAACACATTCGATTTCAAGCCACATTGTGCTGTTCATAACAGGTGCGGATTTCGAGTTATTCTCATATTCCTCAAACTAATTTTATTGTTGTTGTTTTATTGTCAATTCCATTGCTTGTTGTTGTTGCCTTCTTATTTGTTTGATTGTTAATTAGTTGTAATTAAGTTCTTGAATGGTGCTGAAATTTACAAATTGGTAGCTAAATTTAGAATTATTATTTGGTTGCAAATAGATTTTGCATATATTCTAAACCTGGTGTATGATGTGATAGGAAGCAATTAGGCCAAAATAGGAGTTTGATTTAAAGGAATCTTGAAGAGAAATGGGTTTGTCATGATTGAAGTGAAATGTTTAAATATGAGATTGTCGTAAATGAAATTTGTGGGAATTTAGTGAATTTTTGAAGTAACATCTTTGATAAGTAGGCCAAAACGGTAAGTATGGTGGGTAACCTTCAAGCATGTAGGCTCTTCCACCTGTAGCGCATGCTTGAACCTTAATTCTAAAGTATGATGATTATGCAAGTGCCAATTATTTTCGGGTAGCGCATGACCGTAAGCATGCAAGCGCCAATTCCCCGTAGCACATGCTTGAGTATTGAACCTGAACCTATTGATCACATAGGCGCCAATTGCAAATAGCGCGTGGTCGGATCATGTCGGCGCCAACTTCTGGATAGCGCATGATCGAGTCTTGTATATGCTACTTTGAGGTAGCTTACGTTTGAATCATTAACCTGAAACCTGACGATCATGTAGGCGCTTCCACCTGTAACGCATGATCGAAGTCCTGTAGATGCTATTGCATGGTAGTGACTGGTTGAAACCTAACGATTATGTAGGCGCCATTATTTGGGTAGCACATAATCGAAGTCATGTAGGCGCTTCCACTTGTAGTGCATGGCTTAAAAACCAGTTATGAATTTCAGTTGATCGCGTAGGCGCTTCCACCTGTAGCGTGTGATCAGGTCACGTTGGCGCTTCCACCTGTAGCGCATGATCGAGGCATGGAGCCCTCCATGTGGTTTACCCATCATACTCTGGTATTATACCCAACCTTGAATAATTGTTGTATGAATCATGAATTAGAAAATGAGAACTCATAAGTGAATTGAAATGAATTATTTATATTGTTACACTAGAATATTTGAGGACTTGTTTTATAATATGAATATTGTACTAAGTGAACTTGATTGCATGTTATCTAGTTTGTTATGGGTTGTGATCTGGGATTGGGCGTAATTGACTAAATTAATTAAGCATAAAGCATGGTTGGCAATTGAGTTTGCATTAAGCATGATTAGGCAATGAGAGTGCACAAGTAAAATGGGAAAGAACTTGCATTTGACGTGAGCATGGCATATTGTGAACTTATTTTTATGTTTAATTGTTTCAGTTGATAAGTTGTTTTTTTTGCTTGATTTTAAGATTATTTATTTTATTTTGTGGTACTGCTCTAGCTTGCTGATTTTTCTTGAGGTACATGATTTTCTTAAAGTAAACTTTGATTTCTGTGGCTTGTCTGATTAAGTTATCGCTAGTTATTTAACTACTAAATTATATGTTGTAGTCTATATTGCTTTGGCACTCGGTGCTGTTTCAGTTTTAGTTGGTCGGATCTGTGGATAACTCAACTGGAACTGAATACCATACTGGGAGATTTTCAATCTCTCATCGTTCCACTTTGTGAGTTCCAAGTATGGAGCACAAGACGCCGAGGTGAGATGTCAAACTCAAAGATTGCGGAATTTGCCACGATAAAAAATATATGTTGTTTCCAATAAATCTGCTATGGTATTTCATTTGTATTTTATTATACCGTATCAAATTTATACCGATTTGTTTTGTTACATATAACTCATGACACTCTGAAAAGAAAAAAAATACTTCATGTATTGTGGCTTATCTACTTGTCATTGGTAATGTATGTAAAATTATGTTGTGTATTAGAATAAAATCGCCTGGCGCTGATAAGCGCGGCGGATTGTCAGTCCTGTTATTGGGATGTGACATTTTATAATCCGATTATTTTCTGAAATTTGATTCGTTTTAAATAATCAGATATTAGTTGAAAAACCGTTTAATAAATTTAAAATTTAAAATTAAGCGTGATTTATAATTTGTAAATTAATTATTGATTTAAAAATTTCCGGATATAATAATCTATGTGAGCTTCAATGAGTGTAACAAACAGTGCTCTTCAAATTATAGCTAATTATATATGCTACTATGCATTATGACCACGAGTGAAGCTATGGTACTATGGATAATGCATATTGACCCGCGCTATGGACTCAAAGCTTGAGTTTAAGTTCTAACTGTCGGTCCGAACCGTTCAACATGGTCTTCATATGAATATGTACTTGTAAATTAAATTTTACATTTTTTTTAGAATTTTTTTTAGATGGTTAGAAAATCACTTGATTTGAAAAATCTGGACCATCCAAAAACAGTGATTTTGTATCCATCTAAAACAAAATGAAAAATGGAGAAATAAGTCATATTTATGAAAATCCGTAGGCTAGTAAATATATCAATAATTCCACATATGCAAAAACAAACACCAAATATAACCATATATAATACATTCATATTGTACTGAGAAAAAAGGTTAATGAGAATGAATTAGTTGAGCAGGGGCTTAGACACTTCTGAGCAGAGGTATTAATATATACTCCAAGGATTGTGAGAGATGCTATCTGCATGATCGTGGAACCCAGAAAATCCAAGATTTGACTCAATTTTTTTTTTTTTTTTTGAAAATTTGGTAGTGACTACCAAAGATATATTAATTAATTTGATTACAACCACATGTCCTAACTTATTGTTAAGTTTTTATTACATCACTCTGAACCTATTTTGATCTACTCCCAAATTCCCAACAGTTCTTGAGCCAATCTGTTCCCCTTTTTTTGCAAACATCAACCATAGTCTTTTTTTTTTTAAAACCAGGTAGTGACTACCAGGTGTACAGAATTTAAATGTGTTTACAACTACAATAAAGCTACAATAAACCTAAAACATTCTTATACAACCACTCGATTCGTCCAGCACGTACCCGCACTCCTTCTTCCGCATCTTAGCCATAGTTCTGTCTCTTCTATAACCTCCCTTGCCAGCAACCAAGGTGGCTTCATCTTTTGTCAGAAGATCAGCTCATTCCTCTGCTTCCACAATCCCCACAACACTGCCATAAATCTAGTCATCCATACCCTTTTGCTCTCTGTCCCCACCCCCCAGTACTGACTCCATGAGGTATCCCATGTCTGATGTGATAAGTCTGCTAAATGGAAGATCTGACCCATATGCCCCCACACTTGTAGAGCATATGAACACTGGAAAAATAGGTGCCATATTGTTTCCATCGGACATACATAACACATTACACATCTCGGCTCACAAACCATTCCCCGATGTAGCATCGCATCGTGTGTCAATATTCTTTCATGCAATAGTAGATAAATAAAGAATTTCACCTTTGCCGGCCCAAAACTTCTCCAAATAGTTGCATACCTCCATTTCTCCTTACCCCCTGTAGTCAATACCTTATAAACTGAAGCCGATGAATAGACCCCATCTTGACTCCAACATCAACCATAGTCGCGCATCCTCTTCTGCCCTATTTGCCACTATTCGAGATGGTAAATTCGTGCCTCAGAAAATCACTTCATTGTGCTGCCTCCAAATGGATCAAAGAACAGTCATGAAAAGTACAACCCAGACCCGCTTTGGATACCCTTGATTGTTGCAGGAATGAAACTTTGATGCCTCCCAAGTTTCCTGTACCGACCCCCTACTTTGCATCAAATTTCCCACATCTTGATTGTTACATTCGAAGTAAAGGTGATACGATGTTTCTAAAGTACCCATATCACACATAGCACAATGCTCATCACAGCTTATGTTTATAATTTTCAACCTTTCACGTGATAAAATTCTATCTTCCAATAGCAATGCCTCAAATATGCTGACTTTCGAAGGTACAGCTGCTGCCCAAACTTCTTTGAAGCCCCACCGAGTCTTTCCTGCCAAAATCAGCAGCTTGTACACTGAGCCAGCTGTGTATTGGCCACTTGTAGTCCATTGCCATAGCAATTCATCTTCATGGTCAAACAGTACCGATACGGTACCAGTATAAAAAGAAGTAAAATCAATCCCCTCTGTTAGTGCCTCATGGAGAGTGATGTGTAGCAGTGTAGGTCTTGATAGTCCATCTTTCATTCTTCTAATCGGCATTTCTCCCCAAATATCGTACCAGTATGATATTTTTTGACCATTTCCTATGACCCATGTAGTGGACCATCGAAACAGTGAGTGCAATTTAATTAACTGATTCCAAAAAAATGATCCTTCCACTAGCCATATTTTAGGGAATTGCTGAGTTGGTTTGTTTTTTCTTAGCAATTGTACTATCGAATACCACAATCCTTCTTCTGAATTTGTTGCCTTCCACCACCACCTAAGAAGAAGTGATTTATTCTTGTGTTCTAGATTAGCTATCCCCAAACCACCATAGCATTTCGGCAAGCACACCACCTCCTAGCTGATCAATGGTAAGCCCCTGTTTTTTGTTTGCGACTTTCCCCAAAGGAAATTTCTGCATAACGCCTCTATTCTTCTCACAACCCACTTTGGTAGCACAAAACAGGTCATTATGTATATAGGAACACTACACAAAACCGAATTTATCAGTTGAACTCGACCACCCTTTGATAAAAATTTTCCAGTCCATCCCTCTATTTGTGATAAAATCTTGCTTGCACGGCTTTCGGATTGTCAGAGGCATTCCTAAATAGGCAATTGAGTTCGGGTACATCTCATTACTGCTGCTACCATCAAAGTTTCGGACTGATCAAGGTTTATTGGATAGAATGAACTCTTGTCAAAATTAATCTGCAATCCTGAGACTTAAGAGAAAAGACGCACAACCAATTTAAGAGTTATCATGGTAGGCAAATCAGCATGTGCAATGACGGCAGTATGATCGGCATACTAAAATGCAAGTATTAGGCATTTGACTCAAATGTAAATGGATAATTCGAGTTACTCCCAACTGAACCATAGCTACCATCACTGTTACTAAATTCGAGAGAACTAATTCCGCTATAAGTACTTATGGTTAAATTAGACGGATAAGTTACAACTATCCTAGTGACTGGTTTTGTTATATTAATCTGCAATTGTAAAGAAATTGTTATGTCAATAATATAGTAAGTTTGGAATTGAAATCTGCAATCGTTAATATATATATATATATATATATATATATATATATATAGAGGAGGGTTCCAATGCCTCATTTTTTTGATACCTCATCATCATACCTCATATTTTATATTTTCGTTTTCAAAGTCCAAATTGTCGATCCGAACCATTCAACAAAATATTTATACTAAAATATGCATGGAGATGAAATTTTATATTTTTTGAAATTTTTTTGCTATTTTTTAAGATAGGTACAAAATCACTGTTTTTGAACCGTTCAAAAAACAGTGATTTTCTACCCATCTTAAAAAATAGCAAAAAAAATTTCAAAAAATATAAAATTTCATCCCTAACCATATTTTAGTATGGATATCATGTTGAACGGTTCGGATCGACAATTTAGACTTTGAATATGAAGAAAATGAAGATATAAAATATGAGGTATGATAAGGTATAAAAAAAATGAGGCATTGGAACCCTCCTCATATATATATATATATATATATATATATATATGAGGAGGATTCAAATGCCTCCATTTTGTGTGCCTCCATCATGCCTCCATTTTTTAAAACTTTAATAACTCAAAATTTAAATCTTAAAAGTCAAAATAAAACCGTTAGATATGAACTATATCATTTTATCTATGCATGTGTAAAAATTTATGGCATTTTAACTTTATTTTGGTTGTCATCTTGAGCTTGTAAAATTGTGTACTACTGTGAATAATTTCTAGACGTTGATATTTTACTTATTGATTCACATAAAAGAAAAATCAAAATGTGATAATTTTTTATGAGTACATAGAGAAAATAATATAGATCACATCTAATGGTTTTATTTTGACATTTAAGTTTTAAACTTTGAGTTATTTAAGTTTTTATAAATGGAGGCATTTGAACCCTCCTCTATATATATATAGGATTTGGCTAATATGCTATGGGTAGCTA
Organism: Carex pumila; assembly: GCA_033356055.1. NCBI lineage: Eukaryota > Viridiplantae > Streptophyta > Magnoliopsida > Poales > Cyperaceae > Carex > Carex pumila. The sequence continues at coordinate 334,252 of JARJHM010000157.1, forward strand.
AGAGGCATTCTGTGTTATGGCTCAATATTCAACTTTTCAAAATTCTAACGGTCGATCCGAACTGTTCATCTTGTTCTCCATATTAATATGTGTTTGGAGACCAAATTTTACATTTTTTTGGAAATTTTTTACTATTTTTTAGATTTATTGAATATCGCTGTTTTTTATGGTCCAGATTTGTCTGAAAAACAGCGATTTTCAATGAATCTAAAAAAATAGTAAAAAATTTTCAAAAAATGTAAAATTTGGTCTCCAAGCACATATTAATATGGAGAACAAAATGAACGGTTCGGATCGACCGTTAGAATTTTGAAAAGTCGAATATTGAGCCGTAGCACAGGAGGCCTCTTAGCTACCCATAGCACCATAACCAAGTCTTATATATATATATATATATATATATATATATATATATATATATATATGAGGAGGGTTCAAATGCCTCCATTTTTTGTGCCTCCATCATGCCTCCATTTTTTAAAACTTTAATAACTTAAAATTTAAATCTTAAAATTCAAAATAAAACCGTTAGATATGAACTATATCATTTTATCTATGCATGTGTAAAAAATTATGGCATTTCAACTTTGTTTTATTTGTCATCTTGAGCTTGTAAAAATGTATACTAATGTGAATAATTTCTAGACGTTGATTTTTCAACTTATTGATTGACATAAAAGCAAAATAAAAATGTGATAATTTTTTTATGAGCATGTAGAAAAAATAACATAGATCACATCTAACGGTTTTATTTTGACGTTTAAGTTTTAAACTTTTAGTTATTTAAGTTTTTAAAAGTGGAGACATGATGGAGGCACAAAAAATGGAGGTATTTGAACCCTTCTCTCTCTCTCTCTCTCTCTCTCTCTATATATATATATATATAGGGTTTGTCTAAATTGCTGCTGGCAGCATTTCGGCAGAGGTGCTGCCGGGGCTATATTTAGCCGTGTGATGTCCAAACAACAAATCCAAACCGTTAGATTTTAATCTATATTATAATCTACTTGGGGACCAAATTTTACATTTTTTGGAATTTTTTTACTATATATTAAGCTGGTTTGAAAACCACTGATTTCAGTAAATTTCTGCAACATTAAAATCAGCGGTTTTCAAACCAGCTTAATATATAGTAAAAAAATTTCAAAAAATGTAAAATTTGGTCTCCAAGTAGATTATAATATAGATTAAACATCTAACGGTTTAGATTTATCGTTTGAGCATCAAAAAATAGAAAAAAAAGTGGCAGCACCGCCAGCTGAAATGCTGCCGACAACAAATTAGCCACAACCTATATATATAGAGGAGGGTTCAAATGCCTCCATTTTTTTGTGCCTCCATCATGCCTCCATCTTTTTTCATCATTTTCAAAGTTCAAACAGTCGATCCGAACCGCTCAACCTAACCTCCATACTAAAATATGTTTGGAGACCAAATTTTATATTTTTAGGAATTTTTTTACTATTTTTTTAGATAGATACAAAATCAGTAAATCTGAACCATCTAAAAACAGTATTTTTGTACCTATCTAAAAAAATAGTAAAAAAATTCCTAAAAATATAAAATTTGGTCTCCAAACATATTTTAGTATGGGGGTTAGATTTAACGGTTCGGATCGACTGTTTGAACTTTGAAAATAATGGAGAGAGATGGAGGCATGATGGAGGCACAAAAACATGGAGGCATTTGAACCCTCCTCATATTATATATATATATATATATATATATATATATATATATATATATATATATATATATATAGGGCCTGGCTAAATTGCTGCCGGCAGCATTTCTGCCGACAGTGCTGCCGGCCCTTTTTCGTGTTTCTGATGTACAAACAACAAATCTAAACCGTTAGATGTTTAATCCATATTATAATCTACTTGGAGACCAAATTTTACATTTTTTGAAATTTTTTTACTATATATTAAGCTGGTTTGAAAACCGCTGATTTCAATGCTGCAGAAATTGACTGAAATCAGCAGTTTTCAAACCAGCTTAATATATAGTAAAAAAATTTCAAAAAATGTAAAATTTGGTCTCCAAGTAGATTATAATATGGATTAAACATCTAACGGTTTAGATTTGTTGTTTGGACATCAGAAACACGAAAAAAGGTCGGCAGCACTGCTGGCAGCAATTTAGCCAGACCCTATATATATATATATATATAGCTTTTATAAACACAACATACCAATTTGAATGATCTGGTGTCGTTGCTTCCATGTCGTACGTGGACCTAGAATTTTGATGTCATCTGAATCACTGTAAACAGCTTGGATAAAATTTATGCGATCATCAGAATAACCTATTTAAATCTTCTCTATAATTTTCTGATGAACACCATCATCCCAGTTCACACCTTTACCAGTATTACCTTTTGGTCCCAACTTGATATGGATATTCTTTTCCTAAATTAGATTGCTAATTAAGGTTACTCATAAAATTGTAGAATAAAACTAATGAATTCCAAATCGATGAATACGTACCATTTTTACATCCATTCACACGTTATCAGCTAAGCTAATTGAGATTGTATATATATTGATCAGGTTAAGCAACAGATTAATTAAGGGTAAGGTGACTCTTTGATTCTGCCGAGCTCTTAATTACACAATTTACAGCATATCGATCTACGTTGATCTCCTAGTATTATGTATTGTGATTACTGATTAGATACCGAATTTTTTATTAATATCCAAATTTAATATTAAATTTAAAAAAATAACCGGATTAGTAACGTTTTTCAAAATCTACCCTTTCCGGAAAATTTTTTTCCGGAAATAGCCTCTGTTTCTGGAAAAACAATTTCCGGAAATGGTAGCTACTTCCGGAATAAATTTTTCCAGAAATAGGATTTTTTTTTTTCCGAAATTTTTTTTTATAGGAATTTATTTTTTTATTTTTCAGTTTTTATTTATAATTTATTTATTTTTTGTATTTAAGTATTACAAATATTTAATATAGTTTTTTTAAAAAATAGATAGAATACTATATAATTTGATTTATTCAAAAAACTGCTACAAATAATCCGGATCAACATTTTTCATGCCGGATTTTTTATAACCGTAATAAAAATTAATATAATATAATATATGTATATGTATATGTATATGTATAGGTATATATAATATAAGAGATGGGCTATGGTGCATTGCAATGCATAGACCCCTTTGTGCATTGCATTATAAATCACGGATTCAAAGTCCAAACGACCGATCCAAACCGTTAGATGTTTAATTCATATTGAAATGTGCTTGGAGACCAAATTTTATATTTTTTGGAATTTTATTACTATTTATTAAGCATTTTTTAAAATTGCTGTTTTGCTGTGAACAGTAAAAACAGTAAAACTTTCTGGACCATCAGATCAGCGACTTTCAAAATTGCTTAATAAATAGTAAAAAAATTCTAAAAAATTTAAAATTTGGTCCTCAAGCAAATATTAATATGGAAAATAAGATGAACGGTTCGGATCGGTCGTTTGGACTTTGAATCCATAATTTTTAGTGCAATGCACAAAGGGGTCCATGCATTGCAATGCACCATAGCCCATCCCTATAATATAATATATGTATATGTATATATAATATAATATAATATATATGTTAAAATGTGCTTGCATATCAAATTTTATATTTTTTTGAATTTTTTTACTATCTATTAAGTATTTAACAAAATCGCTATCTATATTCAGACCATTGAATTTTTGTACCCATCTTAATAAATAGTAAAAAAAATTAGAAAAATATAAAATTTGATCTGCAAGCACATTTTAAAATATCCATCATGTTGAAAGGTTTGGATCGACTGTTTGGACTTTGAAAACTTTGAAAATACCGATCGTTGAATGTCTACCGTTGAACGAAAACTTCAACTGAATTTTTGAGGCACTAAACGAGGGTTCCAATACCTCATATTTTTTATACCTCATCATACCTCATATTTTATATCTTCATTTTCATATATATTATATTATATATACATATATATACATATATTATATTATATATACATATATTATATTATATATACATATACATATGCATATATTATATTATATTATTTTTTTTACGGCCGTAAAAAATCCGGCATGAAAAATATTGATCCGGATTATTTGTAGCAGTCTTTCGAATAAATCAAATTATATAGTATTCTATCTATTTTTTAAAAAACTATATTAAATATTTGTAATACTTAAATACAAAAAATAAATAAATTATAAATAAAAACTGAAAAATGAAAAAAAAATTCCTATAAAAAAAATTTTCGGAAAAAAAATTTCCTAAAAAAAAAAAAATCCTATTTCCGGAAATAGGCTATTTCCGGAAACAGAGGCTATTTCCGGAAAAAAAATTTCCGGAAAGGGTAGATTTCGAAAAACGTTACTGATCCGGTTATTTTTTGAAATTTAATATTAAATTTGGATATTAATAAAAAATTCGGGATTAGATAAATATTACATAAATATGGGACCATCTGTAATTAAATTGATCATTGTTATGTACAATGCGCTAGTTATTATCAATTGAAACTTTATTTTTATTTTTATGAATAGTAAATCATTCATATATCATATATACTTGTTATTTGATGTTTCATTTTGTTCTTGAATCATAAAAAAAATGTTGTTAACGAGGTAAGCTCTTTGGAAATAGTTCCATAAAATTAAACTTTTCAGTTACCCAAGAAAAATAATTGTTCTGTGAAATTATTCATTTGTTATTTCTGAAAATTTAGAGCAAATAAGAGGTTTAAAAAGAAGAAAAGTGTCACTCAAACTACGGAGACTTCTCAAGACAAATCTTCCTTTCCGTGAGTGGAAGATTTAAGTTTGTAATTTATATTTGGTGGAGTGCTTTTATTCCTTTCCATGAGTGGAAGAAAAGACATCGAATGAGAATAAATGATATGGAAGAGATATAAAGAGGAGAAGATATCGAATGAGAATAAATGATAGAAAAAGAAGAGAAAAGCTTTTCTTCCTTGGAGAGCTTGAATTCATATTGCCAATTGCAAGAGATTAAATAAAGGCAAATCTACACTTTTTCAAGGACCTTGCCTGATGCTGCCAAGGTAACAGATATGTATTACAATCTTACGATTTGACTTTGATGATTATATATATTTAAGCAAGCTGTTATGTTAATTAATTTAAATTTAAGTTGAAATTTTTGAAAAAAGAAAAAAACACAAAATAGTTTCACCGCAGATAGCATAATACAAATTTAGAAATTAGAACTTTCACATAATGATTTCTTGAAATGTTGGAATAATAGTGGGCCCGGTTCTAGCCCAAATAATAGAGGTGACATAGCAATTCAATTATAGCATTCAGTCTTTTGTTAACGGGTCTGCTGGAAAATATCCTAGCATATATTGGACCACATTGAAGAAGCAAAATGAAACAATAGAATTTATGTGTCTATTATTTTTCAGTTTTAAATCAAGTTTTTCAACTATAAATATTTACAATTCAATTAGCATATGAACATACGACTCTCATATAGTGAACATTATTTTAACTTCTAAACCAAAATCTGGTTGTTATTTATGTTCGTAATTTATGATAGAGAAGAGATCAAATGAGAATAAATGAGAGAGAGAGAGAGAGAGAGAAAAGCACTCCAAACCCGCATCGTTTGCATTAACTCAAAAGAGAATCTTTTCATTTAATGAATATCGGGCGTCTGATTATGAACAGAGCCTATCTGGTCTATACCTATAACATAGGGGGGTCTTTAATATTTGTGTTAGTGGAAGATTTATGTTTGTAATTTATGTTTGGTGGAGTGATTTTATTACTTTCCGTGAGTGGAAGAATAAATAATACGGGAGAGATATAAAGAGGAGAAGATATCGAATGAGAATAAATGATAGAGAGAGGGAGAGAGTAGAGAAAAGTTTTTCTTCCTTGGAGAGCTTGAATTCATATTGCCAATTCCAAGAGCATAAATAAAGGCAAATCCACACTTTTTCAAGGACCTTGCCTGATGCTGCCAAGGTAACATATATGTATTTCAATCTTACGATTTGACTTTGATGATTATATATTTAAGCAACTATAATTTTTATTTTTGAGGGAAAAGAAGGTCAAGCTGTTATGTTAATTAATTTAAATTTAAGTTGAAATTTTTGAAAACAAAATAAAATAGTTTCTCCGCAGATAGCATAATACAAATTTAGAAATTAAAAGATTCACATAATGTACCAAGGGATTAATGATTTGTTGAAAGGTTGGAATAATAGTGGGCCCAGTTCTAGCTCAAATAATAGCAATTCAATTATAGCTTTCAGTCTTTGTAAACGGGCCTGCTGGAAAATATTCTAGCATATATTGGACCACATTAAAAGAAGCAAAATGAAACAATAGAATTAATGTGTTTATTATTTTTCAGTTAAACATTAAATCAAGTTTTTTCAACTATAAATATTTACAATCCAATTAGCATATGAACATAGAACCTCTCATATAGTGAACATTATTTTAACTTCTAAATCAAAATCTGGTTGTTATTTATGTTCGTAATTTATGTTCAGTGGATTGCTTTTCTTCATTTCCGTGAGTGGAAGAATAAATGATACAGGAGAGATATAAAGAGGAGAAGAGATCGGATGAGAATAAATGATAGAGAGAGAAGAGAAAAGCTTTTCTTCCTTGGAGAGCTTGAATTTGTATCCTCTGCATTAACTCAAAAAGGAATCTTTTGAGTTAATACATCATGACCGTCCAATCAGCTTTAAGATTCATGCAAACTAGATCCGCACAAATATTAAAGACCCCCTATGTTGTACCTATACACTGGATGGGCTCTGTATACAATCAAACGACCCATATTAATCAACTGAAAAGATTCTCTTTTGAGTTAATGCAGACGATGCGGGTTCGGAGTGCTTCTCTCTCTCTCTCTCTCTCTCATTTATTATGATTCGATCTCTTCTCTATATTCCGTGGAGTGCTTCTCTATCTCTCTCTCTCTATCATTTATTCTTATTCGATCTCTTCTCCTCTTTATATCTCTCCCGTATCATTTATTCTTCCACTCACAGAAAGGAAGAAAAGCACTCCACTGATTTGTGTTAGAGTCTTGGTATGAGAGAGAAAGAGGAAAAAAACCCAATGGTCATAGCTTCTGAAGCTTCTACTTGGTATCTAAGGGTAAGTTATCGCAGATTTTGATGCTTGTTTTACAAAAAAGGGATGCCATTTGGGAGCAACTTGGAAGGTTTGATGCCATTACCTTCCCAGCTTGATCTTTTCCATTATTGCTAGGAGATCAAGGCAGATATATATGCCATTAATTGTGTAATTAAGAGTTCTGGCAGAATCAAAGAGTCACCTAATCACCACCCTTAATTAATCAGTTGCTTAAAGCAGATAAATATATATACACAAGTGTGCTTACCTGAACAATCTCAAGCTTAACAGATAACGTGTGAATGAATATTGTAACACTGGTACGTATTGATCATCTTTTTGGAACTCATTAGTTTTGTTCTACAATTGTATGAATAACTTTAATTGGCAATATGTAATTTAGGAAAAGGTTATATCCCAATTTTATGACTAATCACTAACCTCAAGTCCTTAACATAGTATTGCACACCCACTTACAATTTAGCAAGTACACCTTTTTTTTTATTATCAAGAATTAACTAACAATTAGAAACATTTTGCATGAAAATATAGGGAAGACAATTACACATACAGCTCGGTCCTTGTGGAAGTACCGGTTCACCCTGGGACGATGGTTGTCATCAAAGAATAGAGAGTATCTTTGTTAGTTACGATAGCGATTATATCCGTTCAATCCAAGTTGTTTATAAAGATTTCAGTGACAACATTTATAGAGCACCGCAACATGGACCGTCTTCTAACTCCTACATTTTTGAAGCAGTAACTATTAATTTTATATATTTTTGTCTAATATCGAATGTTTGTTTAACTATTATAACTATTATTCTTATCTACTTAAGTTTTTTTTTTGGGGGGGATATTGTACATAAAATATCTGACACTATGTCTGACGACTTCCTGTTAGATTTTGCAATTTGCAGCCCTTGAGACAAATTGCTCTATTAAATATGAGGAAAAAATAAAGAAAATAATACTTATCTTTTTTTGTTGAGGAAATCCTTCAATCTTATCAGAAATGTAAATTGACGTATTAATTTGCACCAAATTTAAAGGTCTGACATATATATTGCAACATTTTGTTGTGTTGCCAGTAGATTCCAATAAAAAGAAATTATATACACTTTTTTTTTAGGTATATTTATGGTCAATTGCAAGTATACAACCCTAATCATTTAAAACATATGATCTATCAATTCAACTAACCTAAAATATTATTAAAAATGAATCGATGTTATTTTCTCTGGTGCAAGAACCATGCCAGTAGTGTCTCTTTAATGTATAATTGATTTTTTTTTTTTTTTTCCAGGTTCATCTGCCACCCGAAACTCCTATTACTCGAATAGATGGATACTTCAACGGTGCAGGCATTACATGTCTGGAACTCAGCACAAACAACGGCAAGATGTGTTCTTTCGGCACAAAAACTTGTTCTAGACCCTTCATCTACAAGGATCCGAGAGGGTTTACCGGTTTCCACGGACGCGAAGATGGTTATCGTCTAGCGGCTCTAGGAGTATATGTCAATAGCTTTGCCACAAGATAGATCTTAGAATCCATAGACTTCAAATGGAAATTGTTTCTCCATTTTTCTTTACAATTTGGCCCGAGATTTTTATTTTTACCCAAAAAACATATATTTTTTATTATAAATAACTACGGTTTCGTAAAATTTATAAAAATGCCCAAACCGCACAGAATATTTGCGGTCTAGATTTAAAATTCCGGACCGTATAAAATATTTACGGTCCGGTTTTTTTTTCGGACCATATAGAATATTTGTGGTCCGGATTTTTTTTTTGCTTTTGTCAAATGGCTGAGACAATTTTTGAGTGATGATATCTCACTATCTGTTTAGAGATTTTGTATGAAACTTCACAGTCTTATTTTACGATGTCAAGACTATATGTCGATCAATTTTCATGATTTTTGAAAATGTTTTCCTATGTTAACCAGAGATGCAAAGTATGATTCAGAAGCACTTCTTCAACAGTTTGAGCAATTTTTGAGTGATGATATATCACGATCTGTTTGGAGATTTTGTATGAAACTTCATAGTCTTGTTCACAGTCTTGGAGATTTTGCAGTTTTATATAATAATCCTTTCGCCACGTGATTATACACCCACTCGAAAAATAAGCCAAATTGAATTCATTTAATTTGGATTCTTGCAAGCACACTACATCACAACGGGAATGCCTAATTACATTCCGAACTCCATTGCACTTCTGTAAACCCCCTAACCCTCTTGCGTTCCAAGATAGAAATTTTGTTTGTTTCATAGATAAACCAAATACACCTTCTGCTTCACAAAAAAAAAAAAAAAAAAAAAAAAAAAAAAAAAAAAGAACGATAACTGACCAATTTGAGATACTTAATCCGTCTCTGTCTCATACTCATCACTAGAAAATGAGTCGGTACATACCCTTTCTCCCCCTTCTGACTGGTCATTCTCCTTAGGTTCTTGTGCTATTATGGGGTTCTCACGGAGGAACCGGTTCTCCTCCACCGTCTCTTAATTTGGTTATTAGGTGAGTCCTTGATTCTACCGAACTCTTAATTATACAATTAATGGCATATCTGTGTAACTGTATTCATCTCCTAGTTTTCTTTATTCTGAATTTCTGATTACTGATTAGATGTATTGCATATAAATGGGACCATCTGTGTAATAATTAAATTCTTCATTGTTCTATGCAAAGCCCTAGCTATTATCATTTATCATTTGAACTCTTCTGTTTGCGTTTGCATACAGAATCCTGCATGTATAATATATTTATTTTGTTCTTGGAATCACAAAAAAGTAGTTAATGATGGAATCTTTGGAAACAGTTCCAGAAATTTAGTACCGCAAACAGGCCGCAACGAGCCATCTGGAACCGAATCCTCTGCCCCCCAGAGGGCAGGATTTTCCTGCCCCCCATTCATTTTGACCAATCTCCAATTGACATGTGGCATATCTTTCTAATTAATTTATTTTTCTAATAAAAGCTGTAGCTTGCATACTTTCTTTCCCCCGTCTCTTTAACTTTCAAATTCAGAAAAATTGAGGATCTACTTGTAAATTTTCTTCTTCAATCTAGCCACTTTCTAGTTGACACATGGCAATCTTTTCAATTAATTTTTTTTATAGAAAGTTGTAGCTGGCACATTTTTTTTACCATGTCTCTTCACCTTCTAAATTGGGATTATTTCTCCTCTTCTCTATATCAACAATGAAAAACTTTTTCTTCAAAGTTTAAGCAATCTATGACAGAATTTTTGAGTTGAATCAAGTTGCAAAATATTTTACTTGTAAGTTATTATTATTATTTTTTTTTTTGTAAATTTTAGATTTTGATATTTGATTGTATTTTATGTTGCAAAAATATTTTAGATTTTCTGTTGCAAGTTATAAAATTTTGAATTCTTTTTAGAGAGAAACCACGTAGGCAATATGTATTACACTAAAACAATATTATATGAGTTACAACTTGCAAAATAACTTCTACTGGTTCTTAGTCAGCTCTCATTGATTCAACTGCAATGTTTACATTCTTAGCATCCCTGGCATCAGAAAAAAAAAAAAAACCCATTTTTAAATCATAGCAATTAACACTTCCTTACTTAAAGTCTAATGTGCAAATTATTTTAAACAATTTATAGATGGCATCAGAAAAAAATTTGGACTTGAATTTACGCATTGATGTGGCTTCTCCGCATAATATTCAACAAATTGGAACTTCAAGCAAAAGCCCCTCAAATATACTCAATGAATTGTTCGAATACAGTTTGGAAGATGTTAATCAGTTGAGGTAATTTTTATTGTGTTTTTTATGTTTAATAAATTAAATCATGTAATGGAAAAAAATTGTATAAAAAAGTTTTCCAGTTTTATAATATATTTATTATTTGAACTACTAGGTTTATAGATGAAGAAAAGTTTGGAGTTGATAATGAAATTTCTGAAGCATGCGTGAGAAACAATTTGGAGAAAGAGAACCAACAAATTGGAAGTGAATCTGATGTCTCTGTAAGGTAAATAATGAACTCTCATAAATTCATAATAAAAACTTTATCATGTTTATATTGCTCAGTTTTTTTTATCTTTACAGCCCCACAAACGATGATCGTGACAAATGTTTTAATTCACCGAAAGAAACTACCTTGTTGGATCAAGAAACACCAAAGCTTGAGATGGAGTTAGATGATGTGGAAGCTGCATACGAGTTCTATAATAGATATGCTGCAAAGAAGGGTTTCAGTATAAGAAATCACAAGATAAAAACAACTCAAGGTATGGTGAAATTTCGAAGCTTTTGTTGTTCAAAAGAAGGCTTCCGTGGTGTGGATAAGAGGGAGACTAATGTTGTAAATCATCGTCCAGAAACAAGATCAGGTTGCCAGGCAACTATGCATATAAGATTGCAAAAGAACGGAAAATTCAAAATCACTAAACTTGAACTAGAGCACAACCACACTCTGGCTAGTCCTGGAAAGACCCATATGCTAAGATCGCAGAGAAAACTCGGAAAAGCTCAAAAGTCTCTAATAGATGCAGCTGATAAATCTGGTTTAACTCCTAAGCAAGCATTTGATTTTCAAGCAACTGTAGCTGGTGGGCGTGAGAATCTTGGATGTCTTTCTGTGGATGTGAAAAACTACTTGCGAACTAAGCGGCAAAAAGAAATGGAGAAAGGGGACGTTGCTCCGCTAATGCAATACTTTCATGATAAACAGCTAGAGAATAAGTCATTTTATTATACCTTTCAAGTTGATAAGGAGGATCAAATAACTAATATTTTTTGGGCCGATGCAAAGGGAATTGTAGACTATAGCCACTTTGGTGATGTAGTTTGTTTTGATACCACATACAAGATAAATAACTACGGACGCCCTGTTGCTCCCTTATTGGGTATAAATCATCATAAACAAACGTTAATTTTTGCTGTAGCGATTCTTTATGATGAAACAACAGAATCTTTTGAATGGTTGTTTGAATGTTTTTTAAAGGTCATGTCAGGAGTGCATCCGAAAACTATTTTAACCGACCAATGTGCTGCAATGGCAAAGGCAATAGCAAGGGTTCTCCCGAGTACACACCATCGTCTATGCATTTGGCATATCTATCAAAATGCCTGCACTAATCTGCACAATGTATTTTCTGCTACGCGAAGCTTCACCTCTGACTTTAGCTCTTGTATTTACGATCATGAGGTGGAAGAAGATTTTGTAAAGGCATGGGATACTATGCTCGAGAAATATGATTTGGTTGAGAACAAGTGGTTAAAGGATTTATTTGGGAAAAAAGAGAAGTGGGCTTTAGTTTATGGCCGAAATACATTTTGTGCAGATATGATGAGCACACAAAGAAGTGAGTCGATTAATGCAGTTTTGAAGAGATATTTGAATAGCCAATACAATCTCATGAGGTTTTTTGAGCACTATGACCGGTTGCTTGCAGATCGCCGGTATGAGGAATATTCTGCTGATTTCATTACCTCTCAGACAAGGCCAGTACCTTGTGCTTCATCTCGAATGTTGAAACAAGCATCAGAGGTGTACACTAATGAAGTTTATAAGATGTTTGAAAAAGAGTACAAGAAGTTTCTTGATTGTGATGCTTATAAGGTCAATCAAACTGATACCATGGATGAGTATGATGTGGGTACATGTGTGACCAACCGGTCCCACAAGGTGACTTTTGATCCAGTAGGTATTGAAGTAAGATGCAGCTGTAAAAGGTATGAATTTGGGGGCATTTTATGCTCTCATGCACTAAAGGTTCTAGATTGTAATCATATTAAGATGATCCCTGAGAAATATATAATGAAGAGATGGACAAAAGATGCGAAAATTGGAAATGTAAATGACCCAAATAGGGAGATATTTCAGAGTGATCCGAGTTTAGAACTTCGATGGCGGTACAGTACTCTGTGCAGTAGGATGGTTAAAATTGCAACTTTAGCCGCAGAACATGAAGAAACATTTAAATTTGCTATGGAGAACTCTGATACACTTCTTGAAGGAATTGAGAAAAAACTTAAAACAATCACAATTGGTGAAGACTTTACAGGAACTACTCCTGTTTTCATGGAATCTGCAAAATCTGTGGAATCTAACTCACCGGCCGTTCCTATCGGAATCAAGAGAAAAGAGAATGAACGCGGTCGTCGAAGATATAAAAGTTCATTAGAGAAGGGTTCAAAGAAAAAGAAGGCTAAAAGTCAAGAGATGCCTGCACAAGATGAGTGTAAGCAAATGAATCCTATACTAACTCATCCAGTCTCAACGTCACAAGTAAGTTAAATTCAAATGTTTACTAGATTTAATTTTTACAATATTTAAATGATATGCAACCTTACATATATTCATCTAATTGAAAAGTTGCACTTTTTGTAGGCACCAGAAATCATCCAATCTCCAGCAGAAATGATGCACCTTGCTTCCAATCATGTCCATAATCATTTTCAAATAGATGCTAGCATGAACCTGCCTATGATTTCTTATACTCAATTACTACAGGTACTAAAAATCATTATCTATACGCTAAGATTGTATTTAACCATCATAAAACATACTCATATAAATGATTCATATAATTTTTTACTAGGGAACCGTGCTGCCTAATTTAGATAAAGAGATTGCACCACATCTGGGTAGAGGTAATTTATAGACATGCAATTCTTCAGGTCTTTGAGGTGAAGATGTTCAATTAAATTGTGGAATTTAAATTAGAAGCTTTAATTTTCCTTGACTGGCATAGATGTAGTTGTAAATTAGAAGACAGTAGTTGTAGCTTTACGAAGCTTTAACGAGTAGAAGGTTTTGATTTTATTTTAGATTCCAAGCATTTAGTTTTTTGTAATGTTGTAATGTAGACTGATTTTCAGTTTTGTAATATTGTAATGTAAGAAGGAAGCACATGTTTTAATTTTTTGTAGTTTCATTACAAGCTGGTGAGACCATATTTTTTTTCTTTTTAAATTTTTACTTGTTTTTCATGGTTTTTCAGGTTTCTGAAAATCTGACAATTTATAGCTTGAGCTGCTATTTTTTTTAAAGATATTTATTTTTTTGGTTACTTTTAGTTTTCAACCAAAAAAATATAGCCAAATTTTAAAATCTAGAATTTACAACCAAAAAAATAAAAAAATAACTTACAAGTGAAATATTTTGCAAATTGATTCAACTCGATCAAAAAGTTTTGTCATAAATTGCTTAAGCTTTGAAAAAAACTTCTCACGGCTGATATAGCTAATAGGAGAGATAACGGTGAATTCGGACGGTGAAGAGACATGGTAAAAAAAATGTGCCAGCTACAACTTTCTATAAAAAAAATTAATTGAAAAGGTTGCCATGTGTCAACTAGAAAGTGGCTAGATTGAAGAAGAAAATTTACAAGTAGATCCTCAATTTTTCTGAATTTGAAAGTCAAAGAAACGGGGGAAAGAAAGTATGCAAGCTACAGCTTTTATTAGGAAAATAAATTAATTAGAAAGATATGCCACGTGTCAATTGGCGATTGGTCAAAATGAATGGGGACAGGAAAATCCTGCCCTCTGGGGGGCAGAGGATTCGGTTCCGAGCCATCTGCCTATCTATCCCCAATCTTAATTAGGAACGGAACTACACTTGAAGCCCTAATTTGGAAGGATTTTTTTTTTATAAGAAAATGTTTCTCTGCAGATAGCATAATACAAATTTTGAAATTGAAAGATGCACATCTATCCAAGAGATTGATGATTTTGTGAAAGGTTGGAATAGTAGTGGGCCCAGTTGTAGCCCAAATAAAAGAGGTGTACACACAACATAGCAATACAATTATAGCATTCAATCTTTGTTAATGGGCCTCCTGGGCCAGATCCCAGGAGGATATACTGGACCACATTAACAAATAGAAGAGAATGGAATGGAATAGAAAGGAAGATTAACATATTTAATCCAGAGGTGCTATCGGGTCGGATTGGGTTCGGATACTATTATATTTGGATCCGTACCCTACAAGTGTTCGAGTCCAAATTTCGATCCATACACTTATCTGTTTCAATTCGGGTCGGGTCCAGATCCGGGTATCTATCTACCCGTAGATATTTCGAGTCCAGTCTTTTGGTCCTAGGTAGATATATACCCATAACTTGTTTGTAAATTATCGGATCCGGTTCAGATACAGGGCGGTTCCGGATCCGGTTCAGATACAGGGCGGTTCCGGATCCGGAGCGGATATATGTCACAAAAAAATCAAGATGATGGAGAGAAAATAACTTTTGAAAAAAAATATTGAAGAAGAGATATAATTTTTAAAAAGTAAAATATTAGAGATGACGATTTCATTTTCTATGGTTCAAAAAATCTATGAATGGAATACTAATAATTTGTAGAAATGACATATCAATGAGAGCAATAAATTTTCATTATTATACAAAGGATATCAAAGCAAATATTGAAGGATGTATCCATAGTAATAAATTTTATTTAAAAAATTAATGCAGCTGTTATAGAAGGAATAAATTTAGCATCCATCTATGTGTATAAACATAGCAAATATGTCACTGCATTCTATTTTCTCATATTCAAAAAAGTACTGGACTCACCACAGCTTATGCAAAAATTAATATGTAAAGTTGTATTTTTATATATTAATAGTTATTAATATATGTTTTATCAGGTATTTATACGGGTATCGGGTCGGGTTCGGTTATGGGTCGGATATTTAATGAAATCCATATCCTACCCATTACAGTATCGGTTCGGGTTTGGATCCAAGTCGGATATTAAATTATTAATTTTGTAACCATACCCATAACTTAACCAGTTATATTTTTTAAACCATACCCTATTCAAATTAATCGGATCCGGGTCGGATCCAGTTCGGTTCCGGATAATCGGGTAAAAGTAGCACCTCTATTTTAACCTTTTCGTGTTTTGATGATTAATGAGAGAAAATAAATTTAATTTTCCTTTCCATCTAATTTCTTTTTTGGTTGATTAAAATGTAGGAGGTTAATAAGAAATTCGGTGACTGTTGTAGGTTTGATGGAAAAATCTTGTATGAGAATTATATATGTATGATATAGGGTTAGGTGATTGTGTCATTTTTTCTAAAAATATTTGTAACAATTTTTTTTTTCATCCGTTACACTCCAATTTGAAAGGGAAATCGATTCTATTAATTATAATAATACAAGGTTAAACATTTCACCTCCTATATCCTTCACCTTCAACATAATTTTATCCACCAAACACGATCAACATAAAGTTTTTGTTCATTTCCATTCCCTCCCTCCCTCTACTCTCCATCCAAACAAGGTGTAAATATTTACAAGCTTACAAGCGAATCAGCAACAGACCTCTCATATAGATATGAGAATAACTGCCGAATTTTTTATTAATAGAAAAAATAATAATTAAAATATCGAAATACGGGATATAATCTGTGTTTTATCGAGAAATAAGTAGAACGGGTTGAAATAACCCGTCCAACGGGACGGGTCTAATTATCCCGTCTGGATTAATTTTAGTTAACGAGTGCTAATCAAATTCAGCGGAGAGGAAAGAGAAAGAAAAAAATAGAAAAACCCAGACGGTACAAGCAGACTTGTCCAAGTAAAAAAAAAAAATGCCGGACAGTATAATAACCCGTCCGGTTCCGTCTCCAAATTTATCTATCTTTGGTAAATCAAAGATTCAAAGTAGATGTAGGCATGTAGCATCATGTATCTCAGTCAAAGGGAGAAGGTATCATGACCTGAGTTCGTATCCTCTGAGATATCTCAACTTTTGCATGACCGACGTGTCCGGTGCCTACTCGGGGGTGATGTAGGGGGTCAGTATTATGTCTGCTTTGAGATTCGTGTACAACGTATTTAAACGGTTGGAATTTTCCATAAAGTCACGCAAAGTTTGAGATATCTCAGAGGATACGAATTCATCATGACCTGGCATGTAAGTAATGCAAAGACTCATACACACTCTTTGACTAGTCAAAATACAAAAAGCAAAGGCAGAACAAGATCTTCTCTAAAATATATATGTAACATGAATTTATGCAGTGTGATTACAAAAATTATTTCAGTTGTAAGGTTTGTATCACAAATTTGGTTTAGGTGTGTGTGAATTGTGGTCTATGCAACATTTTATTATACCGATAAAGTTTCTCATTTACATTCATGCAAGGTGGATTTAAAAGGGGTTCAATAATGGCCAAGTCCTTCGTAGTTCAAAAACGTTGTTAATTTTATGTATAATTTATGCTATTTTTAATATCATTTATAGTTTGTCATATCTATTAACTATTAATAAAACATTTGTTTTATTAAAGCAACAATTATATCTCGTTTTTGTTGAATATTACTTTTATTAACTTATGCCCTCGTTGCATAATTTTTCTATTCGGCCCTGCATTCATGTATGAATGTATATTTATATGGAATTCCATGGTCTCAAAGTCACGATTTGAAACGACAGACGCAAAAGATCATAAATTCATATGGGAATAATTATTGATGATCCATTCTTACCTTTCTAGTCTTCTACTAAGAACCTTTTGGTTTTCTCACATGTTTTAGGACGGTCTTTGTGATGCTCGAAGCTCCTTATTTTTCCTAGTTTTTTCTTTTCGTTTTTTGTTTTCACAAACTTTCTTTTTGCCAAAGTCATTATATTTTGCCTTCGTATCTTTAATCAACTAATAGAGATTATTGACAGACGCTTGATTAAAGTAGAAAATGTGGGGGTATCTCAATTGCTATTCAAATGGTCAAATTTGACATATGAAGATGCCACGTTGAAGGACTACGATATCATCCGCCCCAAATGTTTTTATTTTTTATTTATTTATTTTTTATCTGGGGATATTCGTTAAAGGTGGAATTAAACAAGTTGAGCTGATGAATCAGGAGAAGAAAAACAGGTACCTACAGGCTACAGATTAGTGGGCCGAATTCTCTGGCCTATGAAATTTTGTAGTGGTCACAGACAGATGGGTCCAACATTGTCAAAGAACAGGAACAGAAAAGGAGACAATACAAGAACAAGAGAGAAGCATGATGTATAAAGTATAAAGTATGAAGTCAGACAGTTTCTTATGATGAACGCGTATCCTTCGGTTATTGGTAAGATTAACTCAAGAATGGTGCCTATTCGGGTAGGGGTGCAAACGGATCGGATAGTGGTAAAATTATATTCATATCTGCTTTTACAAGCTTGAAAATGGCAAAAAACATAAATCTAGACTTCAAAAACTCACATATTTACCCATTTCATTGTTTTTTCTATTTAAACACATTCTAAATTTATAAAATACCTATTTTACCCTTTTATGAAAAAACATAAAACACCCATCGTGCTAATCTAAAATGTTCATTTACCATTTGAATTGCTTTGAGATCCGTGCATGCTAGATCAACACAAATTTTAAAGCAAACAAACAAGAAAATTGAAGCAATGTGCACAGATCTTAATGCAAAGCATGCAAATTCCAAGAAAATTGAAGCAATGTCCACACTTTTTCAAGGACCTTGCCTGATGCTACCAAGGTAACATATATGTATTTCCATCTTACGATTTGACTTTGACGATTATATATTTAAGCAACTATAATTTTTATTTTTGAGGGAAAAGAAGGTCAAGCTGTTATGTTAATTAATTTAAATCTAAGTTGAAATTTTTGAAAACAAAATAAAATAGTATTTAAGCAACTATAATTTAATTTGATTTATTCGGATTCTAAAATTGAATTATAAACACTTGAAAATATTCGTACAACATTATGAAAATTTTACGAGCCTTCGATTTGAAATTAGGAATTTATAACTCAAAGAAAACAACATATCCATAAAAGATTAAATGAAATTATAAATTAATGAGCAATAATCAAAATTTAAATTGAAACAATTTAATCTGATTCCAAAATTAAAATGATAATATGTCGAGAGAATTCGTAATAAAATTTTAGGTTCAATCTCGTTAAGCTAGATGACTTTTATCAATCCTTTGGAACTTTATATATTAATTTGAATTAAATCCTACCGTTTGATCTCTAAGCTAGCACGCACCTTGAAGCAAATTAATATGAGGGGAATTGGATTTAACTCAATTGTATAGCTGGGTCGGATCCGCAACCCCTTTCATTTCCTCTCTTCTGCCACTGACCGACGGAGCTGTCCCCGATGAAATTAAATCACTTTATTTTAATACTTCATAGAGGATCCCTGAGAGGTAGGTAACGAATTAAATCACTTTTATTTATTCTCTGTGGTCAAAGCATTTTCATTTTGTGAGTTTTAGATACAACATCTGACGATCTGTAGCAGGAGTTATCAGGAGCTGTTCCCAATAACCACGCTACTTGATTAGCTAGAGTTTGGCTTTTTTATTAGGTTTACGAGTCCCATATTTCTTGTGTTATATATATGGGCTCGATAGATCATGTATTTCCTTTCATTAAATGATGTTATTTTAGATTCGAAACGGATCGTATTGTATAATATGTATGTGTATTTATTTGCTGTGTGACTGATGCTTAATACTTTATATTATTATGCTTCCGCTGCTGTTTGATTTATTATTTTGTTATCATTAGCCTTGCGTGCTTAATGATTAATTAAGCACGAGGCGAGATTGATCACACTTTAATCCAAAATTTCTGATTTGGGATGTGACAAATTTTAATTCTGATTTTCAAAACCATGATCTAGATTTTTTACATCGGCACCTCAACTCATGCTTAACCCTAGCGCTCTAATATAAACCCTAATTTGCAAACTTTTTTCTCACTAGTCACCATATTGTGTTCTATCGGAACCTCTTTTTTCTATATTAAATTTCTCACCGTCTAAGAAAAAAAAAAACTACCAAGAAAGAAAAATCATGAGTTGCGCTTGTAACTGTGCAGAGATGAGCTGGCGAATCTCTAGTTGTAACTTTTTTTGGCCTACCCCTAATGAAAATCCTAGCTACGCCACTGACTGTTCATCTGTACCCCACGCCAAAGCGATAGGCGTCTCCAACTCTATCTCTCTCCGCACCGTGGGTTTTCTAGTTAGACCCCCCTATCGATCATTCATGGTTCTGCCACTGATGACAAGGGGGGTCAAGGAGGTAGAAACTAAAAGCTAGTGTTTGTTAGAGGTGAGAAACTAAAAGCTAGCACTGTATATTTTTCTAGGCCAAGGAAGGGCCAAGGCCCAGGCTAGCTCAAGCCTTGGTTCCGCCTCTAATGGTGTTGTCAGCCTGGAAGTTACTAAAAGCAAGTGAAAGTATATCAGAAAATGAAAATTATAATTTTCCATTTACAAGGGTAGATTGGGCGGGAAAATTATAATTTTTTTTTCAGTCAATCATATTTTGTTA
The DNA here is from genome assembly GCA_033356055.1 of Carex pumila. Classification (NCBI taxonomy): domain Eukaryota; kingdom Viridiplantae; phylum Streptophyta; class Magnoliopsida; order Poales; family Cyperaceae; genus Carex; species Carex pumila. The sequence continues at coordinate 354,719 of JARJHM010000157.1, forward strand.
AACTATATGAATGACAAACTTTGGTTTGATTCATGCACGGATTACAAGTAAACTAAATTATTGCTTTGTATATATCAAAATAAAACTTATTGTATGATATTCGTGGATTACTAGATATACACCTCCGGGAGCGATGTCGGAAAAATACCTCCAGTGTTTATGTAATATATAAAGGTAACAATTTATATCCAAAACAAGAAATTAAATAAAATACACAAGGAGCTAAAAGGAATACTAATCCCAGATAAATTTCCCATTAATTTATTAGTTGCTAACAGAAGTTAGTAAAACAACATTGCGCGCACTATAAGAAAAATATAATCTATATATAATATTATCTTACAAAATATGGGATTTTTTTGGTTGCATTTCCCAGTCTACTATTACACATGATGTTTGGTCTCAAGCAGCTTTTCCTATCTACAGATCTACTACACATGACGTTCAATTTGGTCACTTTCTGATGCCTAGCATCTAAGGTAGGGATGTAAACGGTCGGATACGGATACGGATCGGATAGTGGTTTTACTGTATCTGTATCCATTATAATTTTTCGGATACGGATACCGATACGGTCTCAGATATGGATACGGATCAGATATTAAATGTTACGGATACGGATCAGATATCGGATGGATACGGATATTTTTTATAATTAACTTGTTAGTTACAAAACATCTATTATATTATTAAAATATTAGTCACTAATTATGTCATAGCGTTATATTGTTCATCAAAATATATATCTATATGCAATTTAATAAATTATTCGTACAATATGCAATTTAATAAATCAATTTAAAAATATATATCACATTTGTTGTGGTTTAAAGTATAAACGGTCGGATACGGATAGTAAAATGCCTTACCGTATCCGTATCCGTTATAATTTTTTGGATACGGATACGGATACGAATAGTCTCAGATACGGATACGGATCGGATAATTTAAGTACTTTTTCGGATTCGGATTCAGATGAAATCGAATATTATCCGATCCGTTTACACCCCTAATCTAAGGGTCCAGATGGACTTAACCTTTGATTGCTAACTTGGCAATATGCAATTGGTTATGGGGCAGTACTTTGGTTATATCAGTACTAAAAAATGTTTCTTGTAGATTTTTATGTTGTTTATAGTATCTAAAAAGAATCTTATTCTGTTGTAGGGGCCTTATTGTTTTTTGCACTGCTTGGTTTTAGTGGAGTGCTTTTCTTTCTTTCCTTGAGTGAAAGAATAAATGATATGGAAGAGATATAAAGAGGAGAAGAGATCAAATGAGAATAAATGATAGAGAGAGAGAGAAGAGAAAAACTTTTCTTCCTTGGAGAGCTTGAATTTGTATTCTCTGCATTAACTCAAAAAAAAATCTTTTGAGTTAATACATCAGGACCGTCCGATCAGCTTTAAGATTCATGCGAATTAGATCTACAAATATTAAAGACACCCTATGTTATAGGTATAGACCGGATGAGCTTTGTTTACAATTAGACGACCCATATTCATTAACTGAAAATATTCTCTTTTGAGTTAATGCAGACGATGCGGGTTCAGAGTGCTTTTCTCTCTCTCTCTCATTTAATCTCATTCGATCTCTTCTCTATCATTTATTCTCATTCCGTGGAGTGCTTCTCTCTCTCTATCATTTATTCTCATTCACTCTCTTCTCCTCTTTATATCTCTCCCATGCCATTTATTCTTCCACTCACAGAAAGAAAGAAAAGCACTCCACCAAATATAAATTACGAACATAATTAGAGACTTTGTAAATAACTACTCTTTTTTTTATAAATATATTTGTTTCTCGGTAATTGCTGACAACCTAAAAAAATATATATATCTTAAACATAGTTAAGTTTATTCAATTGCCAATTGCAAGAGCTTAAATAAAGGCAAATTCACATTTTTTTTTCCAGGACCTTGCCTGATGCTGCCAAGGTAACAGATGTGTATTTCGATCTTACGATTTGACTTTGACGATTATATATTTAAGCAACTATAATTTTTATTTTTGAGGGAAAAGAAGGTCAAGCTGTTATGTTAATTAATTTAAATTTAAGTTGAAATTTTTGAAAGAAAAAAAAAAGTTTCTCCGCAGATAGCATAATACAAATTTAGAAATGAGAAGATTCACATAATGTACCGAGGGATTAATGATTTGTTGAAAGGTTGGAATAATAGTGGGCCCAGTTCTAGCTCAAATAATAGAGGTATACCCACACCATGGCAATCCAATTATAGTTTTTCAGTCTTTGTTAACGGATCTGCTGGAAAATATTCTAGCATATATTGGACCACATTAAAAGAAGCAAAATGAAACAGAATTAATGTGTCTATTATTTTTCAGTAAAACATTAAATCAAGTTTTTCAACTATAAATATTTACAATCCAATTAGCATATGAACATACGACCTCTCATATAGTGAGCATTATTTTAACTTCCAAACCAAAATCTAGTTGTTATTTATGTTTGTAATTTATGTTCGGTGGAGTACTTTTCTTCCTTTCCATGAGTGGAAGAATAAATGACACGGGAGAGATATAAAGAGAAGAGATCGAATGAGAACAACTGATAGAGAGAGAGAGAGAGAGAGAGATACTCCATGGAATGAGAATAAATGATAGAGAAGAAGCACTCCAAACCCGCATAGTCTGCATTAACTCAAAAGGGAATCTTTTCAATTAATGAATATGGGCCGTCTAATTGTAAACAGAGCCCATCCAATCTATACCTGTAACATAGGGGGTCTTTAATATTTGTGTGGATCTAATTTCCATGAATCTTAAAGCTAATCGGACGGTCCTAATGTATTAACTCAAAAGATTCATTTTTGAGTTAATACAGAGGATACGACTTCAAGCTCTCCAAGGAAGAGACTTTTATCTTCTCTCTCTCTATCATTTATTCTCTATTTTTTTTTTTTTTGAAAGCTTGTCAGCAGCTGACAAGTGGCTCTATCATTTATTCTCATTCGATCTCTTCTCCTGTTTATCTCTCCCGTATCATTCATTCTTCCACTCACGGAAAGGAAGAAAAGCACTCCACCGATTTGTGTTAGAGTCTTGGTATGAGAGAGAAAGAAGAAAAAAACCCAATGGTCACAGCTTCTGAAGCTTTTTCTTGTTATGTAAGGGTAAGTTATCGCAGATTTTGTTGCTCGTTTTACAAAAAAGGGACACCATTTGGGAGCAACTTGGAAGGTTTGATTTCATTACATTCCCAGCTTGATCTTTTCCATTTTTGCTAGGAGATCAACGCAAATATATATGCAATTAATTGTGTAATTAAGAGTTCCGGCAGAATCAAAGAGTTATCTAATCACCACCCTTAATTAATCAGTTGCTTAAAGCTGATAAATATATATACAAGTGTGCTTACCTGAACAATATCAAGCTTAATAGATAACGTGTGAATGAATGTAACACTGGTACGTATTGATCATCTTTTTGGAATTCAGTAGTTTTGTTCTACAATTGTATGAATAACTTTAATTGGCAATATTAATTTAGGAAAAGGATATATCCCGATTTTATGACTAATCACTAACCTCAAGTCCTTAACATAATATTGCACACCCACTTACAATTTAGCAAGTACACCTTTTTATATTATCAAGAATTAACTAATAATTAGAAACATTTTGCATTAAAATATAGAAAAAAGAATTACACATACAGCTCGGTCCTTCTGGAAGTAGTAGCGGTTCAAGCTGGGACGATGGTTGTCATCAAAGAATAGAGAGTATCTTTGTTAGTTACTCGAGCGATTATATCCATTCAATCCAAATTGTTTATAAAGATTTCAATAGCGACATTTTTAGAGCACCACAACATGGACAGTATGCGTATTCCTACACTTTTGAAGCGGTAACTATTAATTTTATATATTTTTGTCTAATATCTAATGTTCATTTAACTTTTATTCTTATCTACTTAAGTTTGTTTTTTCTTTTATTGTTTGGGGGGGGGGGGGGGGCGCGGTGGGGCGTCTCTTTTTTTGGGGGGGATATTGTACATAAAATATCTGACACTATGTATCACAACTTCCTGTTAGATTTTGCAATTTGCAGCCCTTGAGGCAAATTGCTCTATTAGCTGTGAGGAAAAAAATAGAGAAAATAATACTTATCTTTTTTGTTGAGGAAATCCTTCAATCTCATCATAAATATAAATTTGACGTATTAATTTGCACTGAATTTAAAGGTCTAACATGTATATAGCAACATTTTGTGTGGTGCCAGTAGATTCCAATAAAAAAAAATTATATACACTTTTTTTTATATATATATATATATTTATGGTCAATTACAAGTATACAATCCCAATCATTTAAATTAACATATGATCTATCGATTCAACTAACCTAAATTATTATTTAAAATCAATCGATGTTATTTTCTCTGGTGCAAGAACCATGACAGTAGTGTCTCTTTAATGTATAATTGATTTTTTTTTTTTTTTTTGCAGGTTCATCCTCCACCCGAAACTCCGATTACTCGACTAGATGCATACTACAAATCATATGGCATTAGTTGTCTGGAACTCAGCACAAACAATGGAAAGTTGTGTTCTTTCGGCACAAAAACTGGTTCTCCCTTCATCTACAAGGATCCGAGAGGGTTTACCGGTTTCCACGGACGCCACAACGGTCATGTTCTCACGGCTCTAGGAGTATATGTCAATACCTCTGCCATAGTATCTTAGAATCCATAGACTTTAAATGGAAATTGTGTCTCCATTTCCTTTCCATTTGGCACTGTTAGTATAAATATAGTCATAATCCATCAGTAATATAATCTGCCATAATACAAACAACACTGTCTGTTACACTCAGCGAAGATCACATAGACCATGCACTGTTTACGAACACATTAATTTATAATGACCGACTCTTAGATGAGGTAATTGTCAACTTAAACAGTAATTCGATGACATTAGCTGGTTCTGATCTGGTACAATGCAGTGGTTAATTTCAAATCAATACCATGCATACTGTTTTTGAGGATAATTATTGTTCTTGAAAAGAACCTGTCACATAATAATATGACTTGAGATAAAAGTCTGGAACAATTTACCTGAACTAATTTGTCATGAATTTCCAGTTACCTGTCATCTATTGGTACTGACATTAATTATGTTCACTGATTTTTTTGTTTGATGTGTATATTTGTTCTGTCTGTGCTTCAATTGTGGCATCAAGCATTTCATTTCTAACTTAGAATCGTAGATTATGGAAAATGTAACTAATTTACAAACAAATTTGTGATCATATACGCTCAATGCAGTTATCAATTTCATGAACAGAATGTCATCAGGATTCTGTTTACATTTAGAAAATTGAACAAATTGGAAGGGAATGTTGTTGTTTTTTTCCTCAGAAAAGCAACGATCCATTTAACATTGCATATAAACTAAGAAAGCCCTCCTGATTTCAAGTTCATTCTTTATCTTAACCGTGACAGTGTTTCTTGTTGCTCTAGCCAAAGCAAATGAGTGAAAGAATCTAGTGTTGTTGTCTCCATTTTTAAGCCAATTCTATTTTGCCCTTTGCTTCCACTTAGTTTCTGAGTCGATCGCAAGGTCATAGGCCTGTTGTCTGACCTTTTGTCTAAACCGGAATTCCCTCGAATCAAGATTTCTTTTTTTCCTCAATACAATCAAAGAAGAGAATTACCTTCTTACAATACTGTTTAACTGCTCCTCGATCTTAGCAAATCTGTCCCTGTGCCACCTTCCCATAACTACCAGCAGACTAGCTGTTTTGTGGTTGAAGGAAGCATGAGTGTCGGCTAAAGGAGGTTGCTGCCTCCATAATTTGTTCACCAACTGATGCATCTCGGAGTGTCTAAGCCAAAAAAGCTCCATCTTTGGCTGTCTCTTGGTGTGCAATCGATGTTTGCAAGATGGCACCAGTGGAATGTGGTCCGATATCATCATCCATTGAGCATGCAGTGTGATAATTGGAAAGATCGTATTCCACTCAGGCAAAATGAAACATCTATCAAGCCTTGAAAATTATGACTGGTTTGGGTCTCTTGCTACACTAAGTATAAGAGCGGTTCTTGAGAGGTTCATCTATCAGCTGAAGGCCACTTATTAACTCATTGAAAAGGTCCATGAGGTTATTTGCTTGAGTTCCCCCAGACCTATCAACCATCCATCGGACTAAGTTGAAGTCCCCCGGTAAAGTCCATTTGGTGTTAACAAGTTTGGCCACCGTTCCAAGGTCAATCAAAAATTCATATTTTAAAGCATCCTCACTAGCTAGGTCCATAAGCATTAGTTACTGTGAAGGTCTCACCCAAACTGTTTTGCTTGAGGACCACTGTGCACGTGTGTCTTGTAGACCACGAGTTAACCCTTGTGTAATCCTTTCGCCATGTGATTATACTGGTTCCGAAAATCGGCCGATTCCGAGTTGACTCGGCCGAGTCGACTCGGAATCGGCGGTGTCCAAGCCGAGTTTTACCCGATTCTCGCGCCCGTTCGAGTTTCTCAGGAAAACTCGGATGAACAGTGCCGACTCGGCCGAGTTTTTTTATTTTTAGGCCGAGTTGAGCCGATTTAAAGCAAAAATTTTCAATTTTCACTAACCTGTATTGTGTTGTGCCATTCAAGTTTCATGGGGGGAGTCTCAATAGAAAGGCGGAGGAGAAGCTGTGCCATTCGATTTGAGTGAAAGGCGGAGGAGAAGAAATGAGAGAGGGGAAGAGTGCGTAAGGAGAAGAAATGAGAAAGCCAGAAAGGATAGAGTGCGCAGGAAGGAGGAGAAGGATCTGGATTTGAGAAAAATTACAAAAAAACCCAAATTTTGAGAGGTTAGTGTTACATCTGAGTTATTAGGCAATTCCACCCGACCAAGCCCAAATTTACATATATTTTGAGAGGTTACATTTCTGAAAGGCCATTAGACATTTTGAGAGGTTACAAAAAAGTCCTCAACTTTATATATATATATATATTAGTGAAAAGTCCTTAGTCATGTATTAATTTATCATAAAAAAGCTCAAATTTTGAGAGGTTACATTTCAGCTATTATAGAAAGAAACAGAGTAAAAAAACAGAGAGAAAGAAATCTAGTACTGACCCCATGCATCAATTTGATTTAATGCATTCACAAAAAAGGATGGTCAAATCAAAGACAATTAGTAGTGCGTTGCTACTAAGGGTGGCAACGAACCGAACCGAACCGAACTTACCTTAGGTTTGGGTTTCGTTTGAATTAATTTCGAACCGAACCTGGTTTGATTCGTTTCGAACCGAATCCATTTCGAACCAAACCCATTTCGAACTACACATTTTTCGAATCGAACCCGAACCGAACCACGAACTAAATTATTTTTTAGCAGTCCTAGTTATACCGGTAATTTATATATTAATTTTTTTCTCAATATGACAATTCACATGACTTCCTTTTACTGGTATGCATTATGAATTTGAAATGAGTGTTTTTATTTTGAAAAATTGTTCATGAAAAAATACATCAGAGATGGCTTTCCTGATATGAACTATGAGAGACAACCGAAGAGAGAGGAGAAACAGTCATCTAGGCCGGAGAGAGGAGTGACAGCCGGAGAGACAGCCAGTCGCTAACAGCATCAGCTAGATTTTAGAGCTAGAGGAAGAGTGAGTTAGGAAGAGGTGGAGAGAAAACTAAGTTATTAAAATTTGAGAGCGAGAGAGTGTCAGCTAAGTTAAATTATAACTCTCTATCTTGGATTTTAATTTCATCAGGTAAATGGACGGCCGATGTTATTATGAAATTCGAACCATAAAAATGATCGAACCCATTTCGATCGAACCATGCTAGGTTTGGGTTTGGTTTGAATTAATTCCGAACCGAACCTGGTTTGGTTCGTTTCAATTCGAACCCATTTCGAATCGAACTAAACTCGAATCAAACCCGAATCAAACCCGAATCAAATCCGAATCGAATCACGAACCTCGAATTTTTTTGCCAGCCCTAGTTGCTACTGTTCTTTTTTCTTTTCTTTTTTTATTCTTTTTTTTTCATTTGACACTACATTAATGTCTTCATTTTTTTGACTCTGTACAACAATATTCTCATCCGTATTTTAATACAGAGGACGATAAGATGATCTAGCCAGCTCGGCATAGCTTATGACAATAAAAGTGTATTCTATTTGTAATGTTTGTATTACATTATATAATTAATAAATTATGTGAGTGTAATATTGTCTTAATTAACATAGTTTTTTTACAAATTATTTTTATCAATTTTTTCCTATTTTTTGGCTACAAAACAAGGGTTCTGCTAAAAAAACCTGAGTTACCAATCCGATTCTTCCGATTCCGGCCGATTCATCCGATTCTAACTCGGCGGTCAAAAATCCGATTCCGATTCCGATTCCGAGTTTCAGAACCTTGATTATACACCCACCCGAATGATCAATAGCATCAATAACAACACAATTCTTCTCAAAAAAAGTTGGTAAAAAACTCGAAAAATAAGCCAAATTGAATTCATTTAATTTGGATTCTTGCAAGCACACTACATCACAACGGGAATGCCTAACCACATTCCGAACTCCATTGCGCTTCTGTAAACCCTTGACCCTCTTGTGTTCCAAGATAGAAATTTTGTTTGTTTCATAGATAAACCAAATACACCTTCTGCTTCAGAAAAAAAAAAAACAACGAGAACTGACCAATTTGAGATACTTAATCCGTCTCTGTCTCGTACTCATCACTAGAAAATGAGTCGGTACATACCCTTTCTCCCCCTTCTGACTGGTCATTCTCCTCTGGTTCTTGCGCTATTATGGGGTTCTCACGGAGGTACTGGTTCTCCTCCTCCACCGTCTCTTAATTTGGTTATTAGGTGAGTCCTTGATTCTACCGAACTCTTAATTATACAATTAATGGCATATCTGTGTAACTGTATTCATCTCCTAGTTTTCTTTATTCTGAATTTCTGATTACTGATTAGATGTATTGCATATAAATGGGACCATCTGTGTAATAATTAAATTCTTCATTGTTCTATGCAAAGCCCTAGCTATTATCATTTATCACTTGAACTCTTCTGTTTGTGTTTGCATACAGAATCCTGCATGTATAATATATTTATTTTGTTCTTGGAATCACAAAAAAGTAGTTAATAATGGAATCTTTGGAAACAGTTCCAGAAATTTAGTACCGCAAACAGGCCGCAACGAGCCATCTGCCTATCTATTCCCAATCTTAATTAGGAACGGAACTACACTTGAAACCCTAATTTGGAAGGAGTTTTTTTTTTTATATATAAGAAAATGTTTCTCTGCAGATAGCATAATACAAATTTAGAAATTGAAAGATGCACAACTATCCAACAGATTGATTGATTTTGTGAAAGGTTGGAATAGCAGTGGGCCCAGTTGTAGCCCAAATAAACGAGGTGTACACACAACATAGCAATACAATTATAGCATTCAATCTTTGTTAATGGGCCTCCTGGGCCAGATTCCAGGAGCATATACTGGACCACATTAACAAATAGAAGGGAATAGAATGGAATATAAAGAAAAATTAACATATTTAATCTCTTCGTGTTTGAATGATTAATAAGAGAAAATAAATTTGACTTTCTTTTCCGTCTAATTTCTTATTTGGTTGATTAAAATTTAGGAGGTTAATAACAAATTTGGTGACTGTTGTAAGTTTGAGGAAAAAAATCTTATATTAGAATTATATATAGAGGAGGGATCGGATTACACCACTATTTTGGTGACATTGTGTGACAATGTCCATTTTTGAAATTTCAAAATCCAAATAGTCGATCCAAACCGTTCAATATGATAAATATATTAAGAGTAACTTGGAAATCAAATTTTACATTTTTCTGAATTTTTTACTATTTATTAAGTATTTAACAAAATCGCTATATTCAGACCGTTGAATTTTTGAACCCCTCTAAATAAACCCAAAAAAAATTCAGAAAAATGTAAAATTTGATCTGCAAGCACATTTTAACATATCCATCAAGTTGAACGGTTTGGATCGACTGTTTGGACTTTGAAAATGGACGGTGTTATCCAATGTCACCAAAACATGGTGTCATTTGATCCCTCCTCTTATATATATATGATATAGAGTTAGGTATTTGTGTCATTTTTTCTAAAAAAATTTGTAACAAATTTGTTTTTCATCTGTTACACTCTAATTTGGGAGAGAAATCGATTATATTAATTATAATGATATAAGATTAAATATTTCACCTCCGACATAATTTTATCAACCAAACACATTTTAACGGAAAGTTTTTGTTTCTTTCCATTCCCTCCCTCCCTCTACTCTCCATCCAAACAAGGTGTAAATATTTATAAGCTTACAAGCGAATCAGTAACAGACCTCTCATATAGATATGAGAATAACTGATTGCTATTTATGTTCGTAATTTTAAAAATCTTTTGGTTTTCTCACATGTTTTAGGACGGTCATTGTGATGCTCTAATTAAGCTCCTTTTTGCTAGCTTTCTTTTCGTTTTTTGTTTTCACAGACTTGTTTTTTTGCCAAAGTCATTATATTTTACCTTCGTATCTTTAATCAACTAATAGAGATTATTGACAGACGCTTGATTAAAGAAGGAAATGTGGGGGTATCTCAATTGCTATTGAAATGGTCAAATTTGTCATACGAAGATGCCACGTTGAAGGACTACGATATCATCCGCTCCAAATGCTTCTTCTTTCTTTTTTTTAATCTGGGGATATTCGTTGAAGGTGGAATTAACCAAGTTGAGCTGATGAATCAGGAGAAGAAAAACAGGTACCTACAGGCTACAGATTAGTGGGCCGAATTCTCTGGCCTATGAAATTTTGTAGTGGTCACAGACAGATGGGTCCAACATTGTCAAAGAACGGGAAAAGAAAAGGAGACGATACAAGAACAGGAGAGAAGCATGATGTATAAAGTATAAAGTCAGACAGTTTCTTATCATGAACGCATATCCTTCGGGTATTGGTAAGATTGGCCCACTACTTTACAGCAGATTAACTCAAGAATGGTGCCTATTCGGGATAGCCGGGGGAGTGATCAGGACCAGTATTATTTGTGCTCTGAGATTCGTGTGAAGTTAAAACAATGGTCCAGATATACTAATTCTAAAATAATCTCTTTTACGGTACCGGAGGAACCGAATTCTCTTATCATTAGAGAACGGTGGTCATTTTTGTCATTCATTTTCTTTTTGAAAACCTTCGCAGAAGTTGCGAAGTCGTGAGGAGATTTTTGTCCTTCATTTTCTTTTGGCAAATTATAAGCTCACAGACAGAGCTTCTTATATATAAATGCCTGTGATTAGGAGAGAGAAGGATATGATGTATAAACTCTGAAAAACACAATTTCTATACAATCTTATCGTTTCTTCCTTATATTACCAAATTATACATTTTATTTTATAATTTGCACAACTTCTCAAACTTTTGTCCAAAACAAAACCTCAGACCATTACAGTCAGAGGCAAAAACTTATGACCAATTAAGTAATGGGGGAATTTCACGTATACCCCTCAAAAACTTTAAAATTACGTATTCTCCCCTCTAAATTTTGGAATTACATATTTTCCCATTCAAACTTCAAAAACTCACATATTTACCCATTTCATTGTCTTTTCTATTTAAACACATTCTAAATTTATAAAATTCCTGTTTTACCCTTTTATGAAAAAACATAAAACACCCATTTGACTCCAATTTGAATCTAAAATGTTCTTTCGAATTGCTTTGAGATCCGTGCACGCTAGATCAACACAAATCTTGAAGCGAACAGACAAGGAAATTGAAGCAATGTGCACAGATCTTAATGCGAAGCACACGGATCAAAATTGCTTTGAGATTCATGTGGACTAGATTAGCACGAATCTTGAAGCGGGCACGCAATAATCTTATTGCGACGCGTGCAAATCGAACGGTAGAGGAACCCTTCAAATTCAAATTTGAGTCAGATGGGCCATTTTATGCTTTTTAATGAAAGGTAAAATATGTATTTTATAAATTTAGAATGAGTTTTAATATAAAAGACAATGAAATGAATAAATATGTGAGTTTTTGGAGTTTAGGGAGGGGGAGAATAAGTAATTTTGAAGTTTTTGAGGCGTATACGTGAAATTCCCCCAAGTAATATATGCCTTCCCAACCATATTTTACAATTGTTGTTATTTTATTTTTTATTTTATTTTTAAAAAAGTGAATTTCTACATGTTTCATTACGAAACAAAATAGTTCATACAAAATGGTGCATAGCACCGAATATCCAAGTATATCGAACACATTACCAGTAGTGTTTTGTGAGATGCCCCCCATGAGAAGGCTTGATACAATAGCTGACATCATCCAACCTGGTTCCCCCAACATAGGCCTCCACAACTGTCATCTAATATTAAGGAATCAATTGAGTTCATACAACTACAGGTTTGCCCTTGGGCTCATTTACTAGGTGAAAATTATAATCATTAGTAACTGATTTAAAGTGAGTGTGCCAGTCTTGTCACTGCAGAAGGTATTTACCGAACCCATCGTTTCACATGCTGACAGTCTTCTTACCTATAAAAATAATTTTCAAAATAACAAAAGGTAATGTAAAATTCCAAATGATTCTTATTTTGGCAATGCGATTTGGAGCAAAATTAGCAAAATAAAAGAAATTCATTTGTTCATCAAAGCTTTGTTCCTCATCATTTGCGCAATGAATATGCAAGCCTGACAAATGAAAACAAGAAACATTTCAATTACAATGAAAATTATTGGCAACAAAGAAACATTTTGAAACATTGAAAATTTTCATTACATAAGCATTACAGCTAATGGAAGCCCTTCAGGCACTGCCACCACAACAATTGTTACCTGGAAGCAAATTTAAGCAAAAAATTGCGCATATTAGCATGGTTCCAAAAATCGGCCGATTCCGAGTTGACTCGGCCGAGTCGACTCGCAATCGGCGGTGTCCGAGCCGAGTTTTACCCGATTTTCGCACCTAGGCGAGTTTTTCAGTAAAACTCGGATGAACAGTGCTTGACTCGGCTGAGTCAACCCGAGTTACACCGAGTCAGGCCGAGTTACACCGAGTTGAGCCGATTCAGGCCGAGTCACACTAACCTGGACCGAGTCGGCTGTGCTGTCGTAGGTCGAGCAATCGGCGCTGTCGTAGGTCCAGCAATCGGGTGCGCTGTGCTGTCCATTCGATTTTAATCAGCGCTGTCCATTCGATTTCAATCGGCGCAGAAATTTCAGTTGGAGGAGTAGTACGCACGCGGAGAAGGAAACGATAAAGGGGTAAAAGGGAAATGAGTACGCACGCAGAGAAGGAAATGAGAAAGGGGTAAAAGAGAAAATTACAATCCAACCCTCCTATTTTGATCTATAGTCATTACGTTAGATGAAACTAAAACTGCTCTGTTAAAATCTTTACTCTGTGGTCTGTGGCCGAAAATAAATTTAGAAAAATATTTCGCAAAAAAAATATGGAAACGGAAACTGCTCTGTTAAATTCTATTAAAATCAAATATGGAAACGGAAACATTTAGAAAATTCTGTTAAAATCAAATATGGAAACTGCTCTGTTAAATTTTGTCCCTTAAAAAAAATATAAAATTAAACATTCAGAAATATAATTGAAAGAATTTTAGAGAGCAAATACATAATTTCTATGTATGGAGTGCAACCAGACTACAATTCGAGTAGTAGTTCAGAATTTTCTAACACATACAATTCATATGTTGGATATGATGATGCTAATAATTCTTAATTTGACATTACATTAATGTTTTTATTTTTTGGCTTTGTACAACAATAGCCCCATTTGTATTTTATTACAGAGGATGATGAGATGATCCAGCCAGCTTGGCATAGCTTCTGGCAATAAAAGTGTGTTATATTTGTAATGTTTGTAATACATTATATAATCAGTGGATTATTTGAGTGTAATATTTTGTCTTAATTAACATAGTTTTTTTACAAATTATTTTTATTAATTTTTTCCTATTTTTTGGCTACAAAACAAGGGTTCTGCCAAAAAAAACCGAGTTACCGATCCGATTCTTCCGATTCCGGCCGATTCATCCGATTCTAACTCAGCGGTCAAAAATCCAATTCCGATTCCGATTCCGAGTTTCAAAACCTTGCATATTAGATAATGTGTTTTAATCAAATGCCTGTAGTTGAAAATATTAAGAATCTAACAATATGAAATACATACAACAATGGTAAATATTTTAATGGCCCCAATGAATGACTGTTTAACGCTTGTTAATTTGCCCCTTAACAAATTGAGTTGTGCCATCAGAATTATTTATATTCCCGTAAAATACCTGAGAAGATTTATGATTAAGGATAGAAAATAAAGATTTGCTATCAGGAGTCAGGACCCTATAATATTATAAACTAAGCATATATACCTTATCCAAAGGACAAAAAGAATCGTAACAGCAACAGTCAAACCCTTCCATGCCAATGAAAGTAGCCACACCATTTAACCGTACCTTTTTTATGGCCAAAAATCACTCAGAACAAAGTATACAAATATTAAAAAAAAAGGTAGAAAAACAAAAGGAAATGTGCTAAATAAGCCTGAGTGCTAGCGTCATTGTTCACAATTGCACGATCCATGTGCCACCAGTTGTGAGAATGTTGTTGTTCTGTGTAAGGGACCCGACCCAAGACTAATGGATCCCTCTTAAAGTCCTAAGCTGTAGATGAGAATGTGTTCAAATAATTAGTATGAAACACATTGAGAGGAGCAAAAGATGCTAGAAATTGTTCTGGTATTATTGACATAAAATAATGGTTTAAGTGTAATAAAATTAATCATACTAACCATCTTATTGGAGGTAGAATCCCACAGCTCTACATCAGATTAGTTGAGACCAACAGCTATGTGTTGCCCAGCTGATACTGGTAACAACACTGGTAACAGGGCCAGTGTTGTCATCATTTGTCACCAATTCAGAGACCCATTTGCAGCATTCCACAGGTAAATAGTGTTGTTAAGTGCAATTAATAACACCTTATATTTCAGGACACCCTTCCTTGCTTCCTCAGCTGCTTTTGCCTGTGCTTGGAGCTTACCTTTTCTGTTATAACGCCAAAAATATAAAAATAATAATAAAGAACAAAATACCGCAATTAATAATCAGTAACAAAAATTATTGAAAGTTAAGTGAACTGTTAGGCATAGAAGACAACAACGACCTTTCTAGCTCTTCTCAGGGTCTTTTTTTGCATTAGTCATTAATCAAAGTTAGTAACTAAATATAAACGATTCCATATATATATAAATTCTGACTCATTTAATTTTTTCTTTTCCAGACTCTATAGCTAGCAGAGAAAATAGTGCAGGAAGGGACTCGGTGTCTGTGGTGTCGATTTGCTTGAAGATATCGGTTCAGAGCCAGGGGCGAAGCTGACTCTCTACAGGGGTAGGCACTTGCCCCTGAAATTTTTTTTTTTTTTTTTGAACCGGGCTTATTAAATGGGCTTGAGCCCAAAACCCAAATCCAATAACCCAGACTCAGACTCTCAGAGTTCAGATAAAAAAACAAGGCTCAGACCTCCGCTCCGCTGTGCTGCTGAGAGCCCCTGCGCGAAGGAAAAGAACACACTCAACCCTCTTCGATTCCGCCTGCGCTTGCACGAAGAGAGAATAGTCGTGCAACGCCGCCTGTCAGCCCCGCATCCCATCTCTGCCACCAGTAACCCTAGCCGCCTCTAATCCCGCCTCTACTGGTATGCTTATTGGAATTGCCCTCTGTTGTTAATGAATCAATCAAGCTCTAATGATGCTGCTTCACGCACTGTTTTTTATTTTTTTTTGGAAAGCATGTACTATTTTGGGAAGTTTTCAGATTTGGTTGATCATGTTTAGTATCTTATCTTTGACAAGGTTACAATTATATTTCTGTCATTTGATCATGTTTTCAGATTTTGCTGGCACGTAGGAATTTTTTAAATAATTGCAAGAGTACAGTATTAAATTTTCACATAAATTATAACTATTAGATTTTGATGTACCAGTAACAGACTAATTAAAGTGTTACAATTCTATATATATGTGTGAAAGATTTTCACATGATTTTTTCTCCTTTTGTTTTGATCTCAACTTTGTATTGGGTTATCGCAGGTTAATTTATACAGAACCGACTAATCTAGGTGTGTTGAATTCTTCACCTACTTATCTGGTAAATAAAGATCTAACTTTTACAATGTTATACATCAATCCATTGCTCACAGGCGATATTATGTGTGTATATATAAAAGAACTCTTATAGAACCTTTTGTACATTTCAGGAAATCCTCTCTTCTCTATCGTGTGTGTTGCTCTCTCTGGATAATTCCTTTGAAGGCGAGAGTTAGCTTAGCTTGAATCAGCCATTGCGAACAGTACTTTCTCCTTCCCTTTTATTTCTTCCCACATTATTTCCTTTAATATTCGTATTTATAGGGTAATTTTCATGAATTTGGTTTTTCATTATTGTCAGTACCCTATTTTCTTATATTATGTTAATTATTTTTTTTTGCAACTATTTATGTTATGCTTGCCTACCCCTAACAAAATTTCTAGCTTCACCATTGATTGCAAACAGTACTTATCCTTCCCTTTTATTTCTTCCCACATTATTTCCTTTAATATTCGTATTTATAGGGTAATTTTGATGAATTTGGTATTTCATTATTGTCAGTACCCTATTTTCTTATATTATGTTAATTATTATTTTTTTGCAACTATTTATGTTATGCTTGCCTACCCCTAACAAAATTTCTAGCTTCACCACTAATTGCGAACAGTACTTCTCCTTCCCTTTTATTTCTTCCCACATTATTTCCTTTAATATTCATATTTATAGGGTAATTTTGATAAATTTGGTATTTCATTATTGTCAGTACCCTATTTTCTTATATTATGTTAATTTTTTTTTTTTGCAACTATTTATGTTATGCTTGCCTACCTCTAACAAAATTCCTAGCTTCGCCACTGAGGGAGGGCACTGTGACAGATGTGACATTTTCATGCGATGATGAGTAAACATGCCTGGTCCTAGGGCAGGGCACCCAGGGCGATAGCCCCGGGTCTCAGGATTCAAAGGGCCCAAAAAAAAAAATTAGTATTTATATATTACAAAAAAAATATTTGTATATATTAAAAATAAATAAAATATTAAAAATAAAACTTTGTATATATAAAAGTTTTAAACATTTCTATAAATAAGAATGATTTATTGGCACATTAATAAAATTATATATATGGGATGGGCTACGCTACTCCATTGAGTAGAACACGTTTGTACTCCATGTTGTATTTTCATTTTGAAAATTCAAACGACCGATCCGAACCGTTAAATGTGATCTCCATATTGAAATGTGCTTGGAGACCAAATTTTGCATTTTTGAAATTTTTTACTATTTATTAAGCATTTTTCAAAATTTCTATTTTTCTCTGTGAAAAGTAAATAAAATATTCTGGACCATCGAATCAGCAATTTTCAAAAATACTTAATAAATAGTAAACAAATTCCAAACAATGTAAAATTTGGTCTCCAAGTACATTTCAATATGGAGATCACATATAATGGTTCAGATCGGTCGTTTGGATTTTCAAAATAAAAATATGGCAACGTTGAGCACCAACTCATTTTAATCCATGGAGTAGCGTAGCCCATCCCTATATATATAAAGTTAAGGGTGTAAACGGTCAGATACGGATCAGATATTAAATGTATATGAATACGGATCAGATATCGGATGGATATGAATATAATTCTGATAATTAAAAAAAATCACTAATATATATTCTAGTAAAGTATAATATCTAAATACGGTTTTTTTTTCATTCATTAATTAGATCTAATATTTTTCATAATAAATTTGTTGGATACAAAACATATATCATATTACCAAAATATTAATCATTATTCATCTCATAATTTTATATTGTTAATCATAATATATCAATTCAAGATCAATAATGTATTTTTCGAAGCATATAGGACAAAAAAAAAACAAAGAGAGTCTTGAACTATCTACAATAACGAACACATATCAATACCATGCAACTAAAATATAAGTAATAAATCATTGGTATTTAACAAATCATTTCTTGTGGAGTAGACGTGTAAACTGTCAGATACAGATAGTTACGGATAGTTAATTATTAAACCGTATCTTATCTGTTCTAACTTTTCGGATATGAATACGGATGCGGATACAAATAGTTAATTATTAACCTGTATCCTTATCTATTATAACTTTTCGAATATGGATACAAATACCGATAGTCTCGGATACGAATACAGATCAGATAATTAAAGTAATTTTTCAGATTCAGATCCGAAAGAAATCAGATAATAGCTTATTCATTTACACCTCTATATAAATGACTCAAAATTATCTCCCGCCCCGGGCCCCAAAATTTTCAGGACCGACCCTGAGTAACCTTAATTAGCAATGTAATTTAGAAAAGGGATATCCATATCTAGTTGGGACCAAAAGGTAATACTGGTAAAGGTGTGAACTGGGATGATGGTGTTCATCAGAAAATTATAGAGAAGATTTATATAGGTTATTCTGATGTTCATCAGAAGATTTATAATTTAAGTAATTTTCGGATTTAGATCCGAACGAAATCGGATAATATCTGATTTATCTACACCCCTATATAAACGACTCAAATTTTTATCCCACCTCGGGTCCCAAAATCTTTAGGACTGGCCATGTGAGTAAAAGCCATTAATTGTAGTGAACTTCCTGATCTGCTGTCGCGACATTGATGTACTTTACATCAGATAGCTACAAAATGTATAGTTTTTGATGACTGTTTGATTTTGATTGCTGGATGTAATACCCTTTATAGCTCCTATCAAGTTTATCAAAACAAAAACAAAAAAATGCTGTACGTGCATGTTCGATGCGGTGCATGCATCCTTGGTACGTGTATCATAACATTAGGCTGTATTATACTCACAATAGATTAATGTCATGTTATATATAATGTTCTTATTTTATTAAAGAACTCTGTGACTAGTTCATTCCACTGTACTAATATCCTCTTACACTGGTGGACATTTCAAAAGAGAAAAAAAGTAACAATTTTCTCTAAAGTAACTCAAGAGTTGACTTTGGATCTAGATCGACGTCCATGTCAGAATTACCGATGAAATACCTAGGCCCCTATTGTGACGGTTCAGATCCAAATTCAAACTTTAAGCTACTTTAGAGAAAAGTGACTTTTTGATTTCAAGGAGAAAGGAAAAAGGAGTAACTTATTTAAGCAGGTGGCTACATGCCTTGTTTCTGTAAATATATAAATATGGAATTAGCACAGGTTGTACAAACGAAAGATGGATGTTAAGTTCATTTTTGTATAATTAAGCAGAGGTTGATTACTTGAACTTGAAGAGCAATGAGAGGCTTTCACATGCAGTCTCCCCAGTGATGGGTTGAAAATTTGGATCATAATCCATGATCATAAATCTCAACAGTTGCTCCACTTATTTGTAAAAATAGACTTTTGACAACACTCCGTTGAATTAGAAACAAGGCCTTGGCATCCACACATCAAACACCTTGCAGGCACAGGTTTATTGCCACACTTTATCGCGTGAGTAAGCCAAGATTCTTTTTTTTATTGGTAACATGGTGTTGTCAGCCTGGAAGTTACTAAAAGCAAGTGAAAGTATATCAGAAAATGAAAAATATAATTTTCCATTTACAAGGGTAGATTGGGCGGGAAAATTATAATTTTTTTTGTTTTGTTTCAGTCAATCATATTTTGTTAAAACTATATGAATGACAAACTTTGGTTTGATTCACGGATTACAAGTAAACTAAATTATCTGTATATATCAAAATAAAAGTTATCGTACAATATTTATGGATTACTAGATATACACCTCTGGGAGCGATATTTATTTTTATAGGAGCAATGTCAGGAAAAAACACCTCTAGTGTTTATGTAATACTAATATATTAATTGTCCAGTTTTGCCACCCTCTCTCTTAACACACGTACATATATTAAGGTAACAATTTATATCCAAAACAACAAATTAAATAAAATACATAAATAAGGAGATAAAAAGAATACTAATCCCAGATAAATTTCCCATTAATTTATTAGCTGCTAACAGTAGTTAGTAAAACAACATTGCACGCACTATAAGAAAAATATAATCTATATATAATATTATCTTACAAAATATGGGATTCTTTTTGTTGTATTTCTCACTTTCTACTACTACACGTGATGTTTGGTCTCAAGCAGCTTTTCCTATCTACAGATCTATTACACATCACGTTTAATTTGGTCACTTTCTGATGCCTAGCATTTAAGGGTCCAGATGGACTTAACCTTGGATTGCTAACTTGGCAATATGCAATTCGTTATGGGGCTGTACTTTGGTTATATCAGTAAAGAATGTTTCTTGAAGATTTTTATGTTGTTTATAGTGTCTAAAAAGAATCTTATTACGTTGTAGGGGCCTTGTTGTTTTTTGCACTGCTTGGTTTGTGTGGATGCTTCATAACCTGTTATGATCGAAGAGTGCAGAATGATTTGGCTCAGCCATGCTGGGAATTGTGTCTTTGCTGTTGCCAACCAGAGATCGAATGCGAATAAATGATAGAGAGAGAGAAGAGAAAAGTTTTTCTTCCTTGGAGAGCTTGAATTCGTATCCTCTGCATTAACTCAAAAAGGAATCATTATTCTCATTGTCTCTCCAAAGAAGAAAAGCTTTTCTCTTCTCTCTCACTCTATCATTTATTCTAATTCGATCTCTTCTCCTCTTTATATCTCTCCCATATCATTTATTCTTCCACTCACGGAAAGGAAGAAAAGCACTCCACCGATTTGTGTTAGAGTCTAGCATCTGCACCCGGTGAAATCCATAGATCGTGCACTTGGTATAAGAGAGAGAGGAAAAAAACCCCAATGGTCACAGCTTCTGAAGCTTTTTCTTGGTATCTAAAGGTAAGTTATCGCAGATTTTGTTGCTCATTTTACAAAAAAGGGACACCATTTGTGAGTAACTTGGAAGGTTTGATTACATTACATTCCCAGCTTGATCTTTTCCATTTTTGCTAGGAGATCAACGCAAATATATATGCCATTAATTGTGTAATTAAGAGTTCCGGCAGAATCAAAGAGTCACCTAATTAATCACCACCCTTAATTAATCAGTTGCTTAAAGCTGATAAATATATATACAAGTGTGCTTACCTGAACAATCTCAAGCTTAACAGATAACGTGTGAATGAATGTAACACTGGTACGTATTGATCATCTTTTTGGAATTCATTAGTTTTGTTCTACAATTGTATGAATAACTTTAATTGGCAATATGTAATTTAGGAAAAGGATATATCCTGATTGTATGACTAATCACTAACCTTAAGTCCTTAACATAGTATTGCACACCCACTTACAATGTAGCAAGTACACCTTTTTTTTATTATCAAGAATTAACTAATAATTAGAAACATTTTGCATGAAAATATAGGGAAGAGAAATACACATACCGCTCGGTCCTTGTGGAAGTACTGACGGTACATGCTGGGACGATTATTGTCATCAAAGAATAGAGAGTATCTTTGTTAGTTACTCGAGCGATTATATCCATTCAATCCAAACTGTTTATAAAGATTTCAGTAACAACATTTTTAGAGCACCGCAACATGGACCGTATAACTCCTACATTTTTGAAGCGGTAACTATTAATTTTATATATTTTTGTCAAATATCTAATGTTCGTTTAACTTTTATTCTTGTCTACTTAAGGTTTTTTTTTTTTTATTATTGTTGGGGGGATATTGTACATAAAATATCTGACACTGTCTCACAACTTCCTATTAGATTTTGCAATTTGCAGCCCTTGAGGCAAATTGCTCTATTAACTCTGAGGAAAAAAATAAAGAAAATAATACTTATCTTTTTTGTTGAGGAAATTCTTCAATCTTATCATAACTATAAATTTGACGTATTAATTTGCACCGAATTTAAAGGTCTGACATGTCTATAGCAACATTTTGTGTGGTGCCAGTAGATTCCAATAAAAAAAATTACATACACTTTTTTTTTTGCAGGTTCATTTTTCACCCGAAACTCTGATTACTCAAATAGATGGATACTTCGACAAAGATGGCATTACATGTCTGGAACTCAGCACAAACAACGGCAAGATGTGTTCTTTCGGCACAAAAACTGGTTCTCCCTTCATCTACAAGGATCCGAGAGGTTTTACCGGTTTCCATGGACGCTCCAACAGTTATCGTCTCACGGCTCTAGGAGTATATGTCAATAGCACTGCCACAAAATCTTAGAATCCATCAGTGTTTTAAAAATCGGTTCTTATGCGGTATTCAGAAAGCCACCGCATACCGCATATACAGTATGCGGTTGCATATACGGATTTTTATTCGGATTTTAAAATGAAAATTCATATTAATTTGTAGACAGAAGTATTTATGATTGACTGTACATGTTAAACTGGTAATAAAATGTTAAAATATTGATTCTTATCTCATACTAAATGAAATACTGAAATATTCATATATTGATCTCAATCTGGCTGAATATGCATCATAATATTCGAATATGTGACCGAATATCCAACTGAATATTCGAATATGCGGTCGAATATTAAAAATCGTATATTGGACCGAATACTCATTTTCTATTCGGATTCTAACCGAATATGAATATTCGACCAGATAGATCGATTTTTAAAACACTGGAATCCATAGACTTCAAATGGAAATTGTTTCTCCATTTTTTTTTTCAATTTGGCACTGCTAGTATAAATATAGTCACAATCCGTCGGTAATATAATTAATCTGCCATAATACAAACAACACTGTCTGTTACACTCAGCGAAGATCACATAGACCATGCACTGTTTACGGACACATTAATTTATAATGAACGACTCTTAGATGAGGTAATTGTCAACTTAAACAGTAATTCAATGACATTAGCTGGTTATGATCTGGTACAATGCAGTGGTTAATTTCAAATCAATACCATGCATACTGTTTTTTAGGATAATTATTGTTCTTGAAAAGAACCTATCAGATAATAATATGAGTTGAGATAAAAGTATGGAACCATTTACCTGAACTAATTTGTCATGAATTCCAGTTACCTGTCATCTATTGGTACTGACATTAATTATGTTCACTGATTTTTTGTTTGATGTGTATATTTGTTCTGTCTGTGCTTCTGTTGTGGCATCAAGCATTCCGTTGTTTGTAACCTAGAACATAGATTACGGAAAATGTAATTAATTTACAAACAAGTTTGTGATCATATACGCTCAACCCAGTTATCAATTTCATGAACAGAATGTCATCAGGATTCTGTTTACATTTGGAAAATTGAACAAATTGGAAGTGAATGTTGTTTTTGTTATCAGAAAAGCAACGATCTGTTTAACATTGCATATAAACTAAGAAATCCCTCCTGATTTGAAGTTCATCCTTTATCTCAACCCCCTCTACAGTTAGAACGGTGACAGTGTTTCTTGTTGTTCTAGCCGAAGCAAATGAGTGAAAGAATCTAGTGTTGTTGTCTCCATTTTTAAGCCAATTCCATTCTGCCCTTTGCTTCCACTTAGTTTCCGAGTCGATCGCAAGGTCATAGGCCCATTGTCTAACCTTTTGTCTAAACCGGAATTCCCTCAAATCAAGATTTCTTTTTTCCTCAATACAATCAAAGAAGAGAATTACCTTCTTACAATACTGTTAACTGCTCCTCCATCTTAGCAAATCTATCCCTGTGCCACCTTCCCATAACTACCAGCAGACTAGCTGTTTTGTGGTTGAAGGAAGCATGAGTGTTGGCTAAAGTAGGTTGCTGCCCCCATAATTTGTTCACCACCTGATGCATCTCGGAGTGTCTAAGCTAAAAAAAGTTCCATCTTTGGCTGTCTCTTGGTGTGCAATCGATGTTTGCAAGATAGCACCAGTGGAACGTGGTCCGATAGCATCATCTCTTGAGCATGCAGTGTGATAATTGGAAAGATTGCATTCCACTCGGGTGAAATGAAACATCTATCAAGCCTTGAAAAGACCGGTTTGGGTCTCTTGGTACACCAAGTATAAGAGCGGTTCTTGAGAGGTACATCTATCAGCTGAAGGCCACTTATTAACTCATTGAAAAGGTCCATGAGGTTATTTGCTCGAGTTCCCCCAGACCTATCAACCATGCATCCATTGGACTAAGTTGAAGTCCCCCAGTAAAATCCATTTGGTGTGAACAAGTTCGGCCTCCTTTCCTAGCTCAATCAAAAATTCAGATTTTAAAGCATCCTCACTAGGTCCATAAGCATTAGTTATTGTGAAGGTCTCACCCAAACTGTTTTGGTTGAGGACCACTGTGCACGTGTCTTGTAGACCACGAGTTAACCCTTGTGTAATTCTTTCGCCACGTGATTGTACATTCACTCCCAGCATGTGTGCAGACTGCCATCTACTGATTGCACCACATGCTGTGAGGGCTGTGCAACAACTGCCGAGGAATGTGACGGTTGCTTGGGCGGGGCCTGCGAGGCTGGCTTGCCTTTGCTATCTATCATGGGATTGATCGTCCTGGGGCTGCTCACTGTAATTGGCATTTTCTATAGCGTGCTAGTTGCTACTATGGTCGGTCAGAGGATATGGCAGCGCCACTATCATATTCTTGCCAAAAGAATGCTAACTAAAGTAAGTCCTTGAAGGATGCATGTGTGCCTATTCATGTTCTTCTGATGAGGCTTGTAGTTAATTTGTAACTGGCTTTTCATATTCATCCAAATCCTATGGTATAACCTATGTCCAGTCGACTTATGCTGTTTTGCTCAGAATTAACCCATTTGATTTTTTAAGTGAACTTTTTTTTTTCCTGTAACCCTACGGATTCGTATTTTATAGTCCTCTTCAACTACCCAGAATTTGCAGCTTCATGAAAATCAAGTCCCATTAAGTAACTTGAACCCAAAATTTTGTAATTTAGTCTCAATTGAGCTTCGGTGCAGCTACTGAAGCTCAAACTTTTCAAGTATCCTGACCAATGACATTTTGACATGTGTTATAGGAGGATGTAGATGGTGATGGCAGAGATTGGTGTCCCCCGTCTCTTCCACCCGAGCATGTCCAGCAATTGAAGTCACTTGGTCTTCTTTAACCCGGAGATAAGAAAGGAACAAATCCTACTGTTTAATTTTTACCATGGCTTGGAGTTTCAGTGGGAGACATCATCCAGTCATGTTAGACTTGTAGGTGATATAGAGTTTCATTCCTACAAGATATGTTGTATATTTCACCGGAATCATTCAACCTCACTTTCAAGACCAAAGAAAATTTATTACTGATTTCTTTACTCATTTGTCTCTCAATTTGATAGCTCATTTGATTTATAATTTGGTTTAGCACTAATTGCTTTGCTAGGTGTAGTTGGTAGTTGTCATGCATATACCAGTCCAATGTCAGATTTTGCTTAAATAAGGCTAATTGCTTCAATAATGGTCAAGTAGCTGTTGATCTTGAATAGAAATTTAAATTTAAACAGAGGAGGTTTGTTGATGCGTATTATTTAAGATCAATGATTGTTGTGAATAATTGAGTACAACAACGACTGTATGCTGGTGTTGTGGTTGTACTTGATACATGAGAGTTACGTCTTACCAAACAACTTAGAAGTGTTCTTTTTTAAATGTCAAAAGGTGAATGAATAGTAGCCTAGAAAGGGAATTTCACACTCTTGTGGAACCTATCCTCTGTTGCCAGAGACACATGGAATTGGGGGTAAAGTGCGCCTTTAATGGTGGCTTTTCGAGGGTCCTACCAGAGATTAGATAAGATCACATATAATTGTTATCTGAAATAAGTTCTCAATCATATCCTTTGTTTGCCTAAAGATGGTTTTTTGGATTCATAGCCACAATGTGTATAGAGATTTTAGCATGTCATAGTGTATTAAATCTTTGCAAGTTTTGCTCTTTTGGATAATTTAGTTTTACATTTTCTTTGGAGTGAGCCTATAGTATTATGCATATCACGATTTGGTCTGTCATATGGATCAATATTTTTATTTTCAAAATTCTAACAGTCGATTCAAACCATTCAAAATAATTTTTATATGAATATGTATTTGAAGATCGAATTTTTTATTTTTTAGAAGAGCCATTTTCATTATCATAGTGTCAATGGTTAAAATTAGAGAACCACCCGTCTTTGGTCTTGTGGTTTTAATCGGTCTTTAGTTTAGTGATAAAAACAAAGCTCTTTGTGTGGAGGTTGTTGCTTTGTTGGTTCAAAATATGAATGGAAATCTCTTGTGAATATTAAATACTTAGGTGAATTGATCTTCAAACTTTACTAAAACAAAAACGTTGTTAAAATTAGGCCTACTTGCCTAGGACTTGATCTTGGTACCAATCCATAATGATCAAAATAAAATAATGAATCTATTAATTAAGCAAATTCAAATGAAACAACTACTACCATATAAAAAAGGCCATAAACTGAAAAGTCATGATCAATTTGAAAGATTATTTGGTGTAGTTGAGATAACTGAATTGGATGTTGTTTGATCAAGTAACGAAAACTCATGAATTAAATTAACAACTGTCTTAATGAGATTTTGTCCCTAATTTTCCTCCTTTTTTCTAGGAACTAAATCTTCTGCTTCTCTATGGCCAAGAAATTTTTATTTATTGAAAAAAAATAGAGGTATACAAATGAATACTTGATGTCTTAGATATAAATACGTCAACGTGTATGAATAAATACTTGACATCTTAGATATGAATACTTGCGTGACAAGATATTAATACTTGTGCAACGGACAACTCGAAAGTATATCATTAAGGATGTCATTTGAAAGATAAAATTGTGTAGAAAACATTCGTAGTTTTATATTTGCAAAATTCATCACAGATCGTCAAAAATATTAGTTAGATTGAACAGAGAAAAAAAAATCCACCTCTAAAAATGTGTAAAATATGGATAAGTGATGTGTTTAGCTTTTTTATTTATACTTGCACGATGCGGATGAATATTTTTTTGATGATTTATGAATACTTGCATGACGAGAGATAAAAATATATGAAAGATAAAATTGTGTAAAAAATATATGTGGTTTTAGATTTGTGAAATTCCTCACAGATTTTTACAAATATTTGTTTGATTGAACGGAGAAAAAAAAATCACCTCTAAATTCAAAAATAGTAACTATTAGGATCGGTTAAAAATAGTAACTAATTTTGATTGAACAGAGATTAGTGTAGTATTAGTATCACCTTGATCGGGATAAGTTAAAATCTGATACTAATGTGCGTAAACAACCGATCCTAATTAGAGTTTTTCCACTGGTGACAAACGTGTAAAAGATAGATGGGTGATGTGTCTAGTTTTAAATGTCAAAACCTACCTCAGACTCACATGTCAGTGACTTTAGAGACAAAAATTTCCTGCTCATAGAAAAACAAGTGATTCGGTTCTTTTTTTTCTAACTATGTAGTTAAAACATTTCCCATTATGCTACTAACAGGGACGTGCTTCCTTTTTCTTCCACTAAATAAGAAAGCTAGTCATCCTAATCTTTTGCTACTTGGATATATAACACATTTCCAACAACTTTTAAAATATAGTTTTTTTATGGGTATAGATGCAAAAGTTGTTCTATATTATATAACCAAGCGACCCTTGCATAGCTACAGAACATAAAGACATGGTCTTTTCTTTTCTTAATAAAAAAAAACACCATATATACTCCTTGAAAGTTTGAAACTCAAGTAAATTAGAGATTTAAAATGATGTCCATGGGATTCAGCTATGCCCAAGTGCATCTCCAACAAGAACAGTGCAAGGAGAGAATCAAGAAAGGAGATCAAACTCAGAAGAATACTAATAGAAGAGAAGAGAAGAAAGCTTACAGAGGGAAGGTGCATCCAAATAAGATAACAATTACTTGTGTCTCTGACAAAGCTTGATGTAGCAATTTTTTTCTTTTTTAGACAAAAAAGGGCCAAGTTGAGTGTGCTTGTGTTTTATCTGGTCCTCTCTTTTTCTTTTGATGTAATATCTGCCTAGGATTCACACTTTACCCTTTCCTTTATTAAAATTAAAAAAAAAAAAAAAAAATTCTAAGCTCGTGCCAAGTAGATTTTTCAAAAGCATTGTCCCACAAGTGCGTATCCTCTGAGATATCTCAACTTTTGCGTGACCGACGTGTCCGGTGCCTATTCGGGAATAGCGCGGGGCCAGTATTATTTGAGATTCAAGATACGTGCAGAACGTATTTGAACGGTTCAGATTTTCCAACAAGTCACGCAAAATATGAGATATCTCAGAGGATATGAATTCTTGTCCCACCTCCCAATATGAAAATTTCATTTCTATTTTTGTTTTATTTGTGTGGGGATTTTGTTGAAAATGTTAAAAGTTTGTTGGCGTGGTGAAATTATTGAAGGACCACTGTAAGTCCATGTGGAGCATCAATCATAATTTGTATCCTCTGCATTAACTCAAAAAAGAATCTTTTGAGTTAACGCATCTGGATCATCCGATTTGCTTTAAGATCTGTGCAAACTAGATCCACCCTAATATTAAAAGGCCTCCTAAATTATATGTTGTGATCAGATTGAGTACGTTTAAAATTAGACGGCTGAGATGTGTTAACTCAAAAATGCTCTTTTGAGTTAATGCACATGATGCAAACTCCACCAATCAAGCATTATGTTAGACTGACAATGCAATAAAAATATGTACATCAAAAGTAGGATTGCATTAAACATGTTGTTGTCTTTTTTTAAAACCTCAAGGATCAAGAAAATAAATAAATAATACTCCATACGATATGAAAGGGAAAAATAGAGCGGAAGAGAGGTTCTATTTTCACCGAACAAGAAAAAAATTAAGTGGAATTATGAAATTGAAAAAAGTGGAATTAGATTAAAATTTTTGTAGTTAAACTCCTACTTTTTAAACTATACATAGATTACCATAAAGTAACAGATGTGAAATAGAGGTTTAACCAATGTCAAAATCAGGATCCTAAATTTACATACAGGCCATTAAACTATATATGGATTACCATAAAGTACCAGAATGAAACATGTTTGAATCATAACTAAATTAATTTATGTAATTTAAATCATAACATGGTGTCATACCCAAATTTTAGTCCTCATTACTTTCAATCAGGAGCAAATCAATGTGTAACATAAAATAGTTAACTAAATTAATTGATATAATTCAAATCATAACATGGTGTCATGCCGACAAGAACCAAATTAGAAAAAAAAAATGGTTAACTAATAAGTTACAAATTGGAGTACTGGTACACAAGTCGAGCAAAAAAATCCTGACTACAGAAAAAAAATAAAAAAATAAAAAAAAAAATCCTTAACTTACGTGAAAAGAAGTTTTTGAAAGTACAAAGAAAGATGCAAACATGCAATTAGAATAAACTCTTTTCAGTATCCATGTAGATGTGTTATTCTAAAATTACACTATTCTTGATACATTTACTTTTAATCCTCTTAATTTCAGCACTCCATAATCACTTTTATGTGACAAGGAGTAACATTCGAAAGTTAAAAAAACTAACGCAACAATCTAATTAGAAAATCTCTTTTAAGTAGAGCTTGGAGGTCAAGCTATCCGATTAATATATATAAGAGTTTTTTCTGATGAGAAGGGTTCAAATGCATCCAAATGCATCCTATTATTTTTCTTCATTTTCACAGTCCGAATAGTCAATCCGGACCGTTAAATGTGATCTATATATTAAGATGTGCTTGGAGACCAAATTTTATATTTTTTGGAATTTTTTTACTATTTATTAAGCCACTTTGAAAAATCACTGATCCAATGGTCCAGAAAATGTAAAATCAGCGATTTTCAAAGTGGCCTAATAAATAGTAGAAAAATTCCAAAAAATATAAAATTTGGTCTCCAAGCACATCTTAATATATAGATCACATCTAATGGTTTGAATTGACTATTCAGACTTTGAAAACAGAGAAAAAAGACTTGAAAGATAGAGTGTATTTGAACCCTTCTCTTTTCTGATTGCAGTTTTTTTTACTTTAAAATTCATTTATTTCACACAAAAGTAATTATAGAGTGTTAAAATTAGGATTTGATATACAAAACCGGATTAAAAGTACGTATATGTATAATGAATATTATAATTTCTTTTTTTTAATTTCTTTTTAATTCTTACATTCTTTCTCAAATATTCCGCACAAAATGTTTTGTTATAATATAAATTAAGCATTATTCTAAATTAAAAATTATAAAATTCCGTTGCTTGTGATCCATATTTCGATATTGTATTATTCTTTCATACATTTATTATTTTCATATTTTATGATTAACATTAATTAATTCATAAGAAATAATATTATAATTGCATCCATTATTTGTAAGAATACTAATTAGGTTTAAATGTGAATCGGATAGGTAAATTGAAATCATATCTTATTTACTATATTGTTGGATCCAGGTAAAATTCGGATCGAATATAAGGTTATGTTTCTCAAAACTAAATCCAATCTAACTTAACGGGTTCGGGTCTTCTGATCTGGAACCGGATCGAAACCAGGAACAACTCCAAATACGGACAAGATTCCCTTTACTTAACGGTTTGAGATTAACTCCCAGCTGCTTTGGGATTCGGGCTAACACAATTGGGCTTTGAGAGTCGTGCCAAGTTAAAAATAACGGTCCAGATCCAGTAATTGTAATAGATTCTCTATTACGGTACCGGGGAGGATCTGAATTCCTCCAGACACAACATACAAATTCGCATCCTCTGAGATATCTCATATTTTGCGTGCTTTTTCGGAAAATCTTAACCGTTAAAAAATATTGTACACGAATCTCAAAGCACAAATAATACTGGCCCCCGCGCTATCGCCGAATAGAAACCGGACATCACGCAAAATATGAGATATCTCAGAGGATACGAACTCCAACATACAAAGGCTCTTCTCCAATTTGGGACTGCCTTCCTCCCGGCGAGATCTCAGTTCCTCTTCCTCCCACTTCTGACTCAAAAACCACAGAGAGAGGCAGAGAGAGAGACGAGAGATGGATCCGGACGCATTTAAACAGACCTTCTCTGGCCTCGCGCTAGGAAATGCCATGGCGGCGGCTGCCAGAGACTACCAAAAGGTGCCCTTTTTTTTGTTCGAATTAAATTGTTTTCTTTCTAACTATGAGTGTACTTATCAGTGATACGATTCTAAGAGAGTTTGTATCACCTTGATCGATTTGGTCGTAGATGGAGTAAGAAAGTATTCCCCTTCTTTCTTTCTAGGATCTTCTCTTGCGTAATTTCTTACATAAAAATATTAACAATGGAGTTCTTTATAGGAAGTGCTAGCTAATGGGAAGGCTCAGGCAACTACAAACGAGGATGTCGATCTCGACGAATTGTTGGATGTAAATTAAATGTTTTTTTTTTAACCTTTTTCTCCCTACTTTAAAAACATAGTTTATGAGTTCAATTTCATTATCATGCAGGATCCAGAGCTAGAGAAATTGCATGCGGAGAGAGTTGCAGCTCTCAAGGTAGTTTACTAAGGTGTAGCCTTTCTCAAAAACACTGTACTTATTTCATAATTGAAACCCTAATGACATTGTTTGGTGTTCTTTTGGATTGAGTCTAACATGATGTGATTTCATTACCTGTTTCCATATATTTTTGGAAACAAGAGTTTTACATCCTAAGAACTGAAAATTTAAAAATTAAAGAAAGGAAACAAAATAAAAGCAAGGTCTTATAGTAGCCAAAAAGAGCTCCAAAATGAACCCTGGTCCTACCCCCCAAAATTACAGCTTGATTACAAAACAAGACAAGTCTCAAAAACTTGAAGCTTAATTAAGCAATGGAATTTAAATGAGGCTTAGTTCCGGCTTGAATTGTAATGGTTTTTTTTGCACTCAGTACTAATACCATTTGTTGGTAGTACTAATTAAACAATGGAATTTAAAGGAGGGTTAATAGTACTAATATCATTTGTTGGTATATATCAAAGTGAAATATTTTAATAGTACTAATATCACTAGTTGAGGCTTGAATTGTAATGGTTTTTTTGCACTCAGTACTGATACCATTTGTTGGTAGTACTAATTAAGCAATGGAATATAAACAAGGCTTAATAGTACTAATACCATTTGTTGGTATATATCAAAGTGAAATATGGTGTATTTCATTAATATTTATTTTGGTTAATCTCCAGAAAGAGGTGGAGAAAAGAGAGGTTCTCAAGAGGCAAGGTCATGGTGAATACAGGGAAGTCACTGAAGGTGATTTCCTTGGGGAGGTTACTGGAAGTGAAAAAGTCATTTGCCATTTTTACCACCGCGAATTCTACCGATGCAAGTAAGTACTCCAGCATGACCCATCTATCAAAGTAGAGTTCTATTGTTCCATTGTTTATTGGAGTTAGGTTGCTATACATCAATACCATACAGTGACTTATAATACTGGTAAATGAGTTTAGATTATTTTTCCAGAGATTATACTAATACACATTTTCTTTAAGGAGGGGTTTCCTGCAATTTATTGATGCCTCTTTAGCAAAATTCTTTGATATTTTCTATTTGATTTGATGTCAGGATAATGGATAAGCACTTGAAGGCACTTGCTCCTTTGTACCTTGGGACTAAGTTCATCAAGCTTGATGCTGAAGTCAGTTTAAATCTTTATAATTTTAGTTCCTTTTTCTTTTCCCCTGAAATATGTTTTGCTAATTTTTTTTTGTCGCGTAGAATGCATCCTTCTTTGTCACAAAGCTGGCTGTTAAAACATTGCCTTGTGTCATCCTCTTTAAGTGAGTGTAATTTGTTTTTCCAATACCTTTTTCCATAGTTTCTGTTGTCGATCTTCTTTTCTAAAGGTTTTTCTTCAATTAATTTTTCAAATTATTTTCTACAGAAAGGGAATTGCTTGCGATAGACTTGTTGGGTTTCAGGATCTTGGTAGCAAGGATGATTTCTCCACCAGAGCCCTAGAGAATATTCTTAAAAAGAAAGGTTAATTTTTCTATTTAATATATTGGGTCCTTTAGATCAGCTGTTTGAATTTGTGAAAGTTGTTTAATGTTCCCAAATTTTATGAATAAAGTGTTTTCTTTTTGTAATTTTTAGGGATAATTGATGAAAAGAAGAAGGGAGATGGTAGCGATGGAGAGGAGGATGCTGATGACTTCAAAAACAGGAGAATTCGAACCTCAGCTGCTCAAGATTCTGACTCTGATTAAGCCAAATATGTATTATACCGTTGTCTTATTTTCTTATCAGTGCTTTACTTCCTCAATGTTTGTTTCTTCCCCTTTTTTTTTCTGTAATGTCGTGGAAGGTTCCTAGTGCCTGTTACTGGGTAGCATTTTTCCTTTGTAATTTTTTGAGTTTTTGTTAACTTGCCAAAACCTCCAGCAATTATTGTTATGTGGAAATGAGCTGGTGGACGTTATTAAATTTAACAGGTCCTGATAACAAAGCAAAATGTGTAAAATCACTGCAAAACTGTAACTAGAAATGTTTCATAGTTTTGTATTAAAGCCTTCCCCTTTAGGAAACAGGTGAGCTATAAAATCCCATAGGTCCAAGCGCACACTCAATTCTCAGTTACATACTGATGTCTTTAATAACACCTAATTTCTGATTAACACAATTGGTCTATCATTCCCTTGGAGAGTTTAATCTCCTGGAGTGATACTTTAGTTGAAACCCATCTGTACCCGTTCGTAAGACTGGCCACACATGTTTTTTATAGAAATGTTAGTTTTACTGATACCATTAGCAACCTAAGCTAAACATATGGTTAATTTTTCTTTTTGCTAGGAGTGGCCTTTATTTATTGATGTTCATTTTTGCGCAACAAATCATGAGACATTGCAGAATGTGAAGCTGAAGGATTTAAATGTAACAAGGTTGAAGAGGGTTGTAGGTTCCTAGTAGGTTGGGACTTGGGTTTGAAAGCTCAATTTACAAATTGATTATGTTTAAGAAGTGACTTTTCCTTGGCTTTCTATTTGCATAATCTCTATTACTGAGTATAATGAGAATTGAGTTGTCAGTTTTAATCTGGATGAATTTCAAAACAGACCCCTCATATCTAAATAGGCGCAGTCACTCTGCTGGGAGCTAATTTTACTGAGTTACTAGTGCTGAGGAAATAGGAATTCAGATCAAGTGTAATACCTGCATTGAATTCTAATCGCTTGGCTGGGAACTAATTTTACTGTGTGCGCGCACCTGAAAGGATACAGATACAGAAAATAGTATACCTGATAGGGTTTTGCCGACAGTATAAATTTGATGAAAGAGTTTTCCTCAAACAAAAAAAAAATTGAGAAAAGGGTTTTACAGGCTTCACTGAGACAAATCTGAGAATCAACTTTGATTGTATCTTATAAAGTTCTATTTAAACTAACAATAAACTTTAATTTCTGCCTGAACAAAAGAATGCTGCATTCGTAGAAAATCCGAAGCACTACATTTTTTTCATAAAATTACACGATTTTCAAACCATTTGAAAGTCAACCATTTTTTAGGCGCTAAATTCCGCTGCTCTTTAAATAGAAGAGCAATCCAAATAAGAGAGCAGGATTCTGCTATGAGCAATCCAAATAAGAGAACAGGATTCTACTATTCAAAATCTAACCGTTCATTTGTGTTGAGATTTGTACATGAAAAAATTCAATGTTAGATTTTGAATAGGTTTTTTAGGGTTTAGGAGTCGGATCCATTTTTCAGACGTAATTGATAAAAAAAATTCAGATGCAAGTTAATTAAATTAGAGGTGATTGATAGAAAATTACGCTTTAAAATTGGACAATACATAAGAGGATAAACAGAAATTAATAATAAAAGTTTAAATTAGACTTGTTGGGGCCAGCTCAAAGAGAGGCACCCTATAAAAATTAATGTATGCTGCTTAAATGTGACGTGCACACGGTATTCTTTAGTAAAAGGCGAAAGAATAGTTCGCTCTGTGCTCACCACGCAGCTGCATACCTTTTGACAGCGGGAGTAGCAGCTTATTTGTAGGAGCCGGGAGGGGGCGACAATAGATTGTAAAGAGATTGTGGGACTAAAGAAGCGCTTCCTCCCTTGCTGATAGAAAGTTAAGTTCCGGAGGGGAGCTTTCCCCAAGATTGCACGAGTTGGGCCTCCTTAGGCCCATTGATTGGTTTCAAAATCTATGATGTTTAGGCCCAATTGAGGCAACCTTCCATTTGAAAATTGTTTAGCTTGGGTTTAAGTTGGAGACAGGATTGGATTTTACCCTTTTTAATTATCAATGAAAATTCTTTAAACGGATAAATTTTGCTTTCTTTCAACTTTTCATCTCGTTAACAAAATAAATTAAGTGACAAGATGCAAAGATATATTGAACGGATATCGAAAACTAATAATTTAATAAAATGACTAAAACTATATTGAAATTAGCCTCCGCATTTTCAATAACATACTTTTTTGTCAACTAATTTAAATGTAGTTTTAATCTGGCAAGAATTTCAAAATAGACCCCTGATATCTAACTAGGCATTGAATTATAATTGCTAGATTGGGAGCTGATTTTACTGAGTTATACCTAGTGCCAAGGAAATAGGAATTCAGATCCAGTACAATACATGCATTGAATTCCAGTCGCTTGGCTAGGAGCTAATTTTACTGAGCGTGTACCAGAAAGGATACAGTTGCAGAAAATAGTATACCTCATAGGGTTTTGCTGACACTGTACAAATTTGAGAAAAGAGGTTTACAGGCTTCACTGAGATAAATATGAGAATCAACTTGTTTTTTAGAAAGTTCCTGTTTAAACTAGCGATAAACTCTTAATTTCTGCTGGAACAAAGAAAATGCTGCATTCGTAGTAAAAACCCATAAGCACTTCATTTTCATAAAATCTCAAATATTACACGATTTTCAAACCATTTCAAAGTGTGGAGGTCAACCATTTTTCAAAACAGGTCTACTGAAAAGATAACAACAAAAAATTTCAAATGCTAGTTAATAAAGATTAATAGTGATTGATTTATAATATAAAACAATTACGCTTTAAAAAAATTGAAAATATAGATAAAAATGAAGATTCGAGATTCAAAAGACCAAAACATAATACGAGGGCAAACAGAAACTTAAAAGTTTAAATTTAGACTTGTCGGGGCCAACTCAAAGAGAGACACCCTCTAAAAATTAATGTATGCTGCTTGAATGTGGCGTGCACACGGTATTCTTTAGTAAAAGGCGAAAGAATAGTTCGCTCTGTGCTCACCACGCAGCTGCATGCCTTACAACAGGCCTAGCAGCTGCTTATTTGTAGGAGACGGGTGGGGGCGACAACAGATTGTAAAGAGATTGTGGGACTAAAGCGGCGCGTCCTTCTTTGCTGATGTAGTTCCGGAGGGGAGCTTTCCCTGGGATTACCCGAGTTGGGCCCTCTTAGGCCCATTGATTGGTTTCAAAATCTATTGATGTTTAGGCCCAATTAAGGCAACCTTCCATTTGAAAATTGGTTCGCTTGGGTTTAAGCTGGAGACAGGATTGGATTGGGCCCTTTTTAATTATCAATGGAAATTCTTTTAACGGAGAAATTTTGCTTTCTTTTCAACTTCTCATCTCGTTAACAAAATAAATAATTAAGTAACAAGATGCAAGACATATTCAACGGATATCAAGAACTAATAATTTAATAAAATGATTAAAACTATATTGAAATTAGTGAGTGCAGATGAAGTTGTCATTTGATTATACAGAGATTGTTTTGTTCTCTCCACATTTTCAATAACATACTTTTTGTCAACTAATTTAAAGTCAAATGTAGAAATCAATCACAATTACAAGTGCTAGGATTTCTGCGCAATTAGCCAGGATTTAATTTTTTTTAATTGCATTAACACCAATTGTCTGTCGGTAGATGTATCATGTATGAGAAAATAATGCTTCGGTTGATTTTTAAATTTTTTTTTCTGTTTGTTTTGTCATAATTCATGTACGCAGGGCCGGACCTATGTAGTTTCGGAGGCACAGCCGTCTCTGTCGATTTTGAGTTTTAGTAGTAATCAGAACATTCCAAACGATTTTGTTTCTTTCTGAATTTTTTTTCTTGCCTCTCTGGATATTTAATTTGTAGTTCAGATTAAATTTAGGGTTAAAATGAAAATAAATTTCTTAAATTGTGTTTGGTAATTAGAATTATAAGTTAGAGAATTAAAAATTACAAGTCCAG
Source organism: Carex pumila (assembly GCA_033356055.1). Lineage (NCBI taxonomy): Eukaryota > Viridiplantae > Streptophyta > Magnoliopsida > Poales > Cyperaceae > Carex > Carex pumila. Next base: position 391,931 of record JARJHM010000157.1, read on the forward strand.
GGTATTGAAAAATATAACTTAAAGTATTTTTTTTTTACCGAGTACCTAATTACTTAATGGGTTTAAATCCGATTAGCTAGTTATTTTTTATTCGATATATTTTTTTTAATTCCCAGACGAAAATCATGAGTCCGCCTCTACAGGTACCTATCATATGCAGCATGTATTTATTTTTCCTTCTGCTAATGTTTGTGTTGTAAAATTTGGATCCTCAATTTTTTTGTGTTGCATCGGCACTTAGTTGATTTAAAATCGAAAAAAATATTTCTTAAAGGACAAAATGAATGTCAATTAATAATCCTAAAATCGAAAATTTACAGAACGCCGAATTCCTCGCTCTCCCTGTTAATATAAATACTCATCCTATCAATTGATAGAAAAAAATTCAGTATACAAAGAGCTGTAATTTTTATTTCCTAATCTCAAAGCACCTCTTTTGTGATGTTACAACTTTTCTGCATGTCTTTACACACACGTAGAGAAGGAAATTAGTCATGGCGTGATAAGTCATGTCACATTACGTCACATCATGTTACGTGTGTCGATTACATGACATAACTCGCGTGTTGTATGACATGATTGCATTTAAGTGAAAATTATACGTTATGTCACGTTATGTTACAGTATAAAACATAGATTATCTAACTTTTTTGCTACGCATAGAATATCTTTGTATCTCTTTTAGTGTAAGTTCAGCAATACGGGTACTCATGTAGTATTGATTTTTATTTTCTCTAGTGTAGTATAATGAATATTTATAATTTGAATTTTTAAAGTAATGTCAAATATTCCACGATCTTTTCTAAAAAAAATTGTAACATTATTTACATATTTTAGAATTTTTAGAATTTTTCATATTTTTTATATTTTTTACATTCTTTATGTGTTTTCAACAGTTTAAATTAAAATATAAAAAAAAAAGTTTGACGTGACTAATTTACGTCACGTCACGTATGGCCATGGCGTAACTTACACGTGATGTGACCATTTCGCATGACGTGACTGTTCGCCACTATTTTGATCATGTCACGTGAAAAAAAGAAGAGTTAATCACGTTACGTCACGTAAGTAAATCACAGTGTGTTTGTCACGTTACGTCATGGTATGTCACATATTCTATATACCGGTAGCACATTTTTTTTTTGTTTTTTGTTTGAAAATTTACAGACAATGCATTTATTCTCCAGATCTCCCTTGAAAGCAAATCATTGCAATTTCAAATTATTACACAATGGAAAAAATGTTCAAGGTTATTCAGCAAAAAGTGGACCCCAATTAAATTTACCAAAAACCACTATCAAAGTGGGCGGGATTTCAAGCTAAAGGTGGAAACGGATCGGAAAGTGGTAAAATTATATCATTTTTTTTTTTTTAAGATACGGACCGGATATTAAACAAATGTGAATACAAATATTTATTTTTTATAATATTGAATAACATTACTTTTTTGTTCATAATATACATTAAATTATATAGTATATATCTATTATTAAGATACAAATAATTAAAATTAAAAATACATCTGTCTCCGTATCTAATTTTTTAATACATATTTAAATACGATCGGATAATATCCGACACGTTTGCACCCCTATTTCAAGCATTATATTTCTTTTCCCATTTAGATTTGACCGTCTAAAATCTTTGACATTACATTTTCAAGCATAGTTTTTTTTTTTTTCTAAATGTTTAAAACATAAAAATGTAAAACTACACTCCTATATCTCCACTTCTTATATATACCTCAAAATACTCTACCTTCTTTAAAAAACGATTATCTTTTGAATAATAGAGAAAAATATTTTGTAACATATTTTATTCAATAAAACCTGTATTTCTATATAATCCAAACTTATGTACAGTTTATAGAAAAAATATTTATATACATTATATACATAATTATTGTTATTACTACCACTAAATATAAAAACTAAAAAATTAAGTATTGTTGAAATGAAGTTAAAAAAAAAAAGTCTGGCTAGTATAACATTAGTGTCATTTCACCCTATATAACACCAACTTCAAAACCAATCAAATCGACTTCAAACAGTGAATCCAAACTGTCTAAACCGATCTACTTCATTAGTTGTGTGTTTACATACCAAATTTATAATTTTTTGAATTTATTTAGATCAAGTCAAATATGTGATTTTTTTAAAAGTTAATTTTAATACATTCATTTTTTAATATTTTTTACCACTTGATTTAATACTAAAATAACTCAAAAATCTAAATTTTTTGTATGTAAACGCATCACTTATAATCAAATCGGTTTGAACAGTTTAAATTACTGGTTTGAAGTCTATTCAACTAATTTTAAAATTAGTGTCATATAATACTGATGTCATACTGATCAAGCTTGTTAAAAAAATATAGAATTATCTCTTTGAGATAAAAAAGAAAAAAAAATGGGACATAGGAAGATGGGCTCATGATAGTAGTCAGTCGATCGAGATATCATGACGAGATAATTGACATAATTATTGGGCTAATTGTAGTTATTTAGAGCGGTAAATAGTTTTGGGGATTGCTTTTGTAAATATAAAATTATAAACAACCAAACCAAGAAACCAAATGATGTCGATGCCAAGCTTCAGTAACTAGACGTCTGGACCCATGCGGCCAGGCCAATAATAAATCAGCTCCTCTCCCGTGCCGTAATAGGGAATCTTTTAGAATTAGTGGATCTCAAAGTCCAATAATACTGTGACTGCTAGGGGTGATTAATGAGCGAACATGAGCGAGTTAGGGTATGCTCATGTTCGCTCGTTAATTAAATGAACGAGTTGTTAATGAGTAAGTTTAAATGAGCGAGTTATGAGCGGCTCACGAGTTATGACTTATGACTCGTAACAAAATTATATAGTGTGCCCAGACATAACAAAATTTGTTAAAAGTCATCATAACAAAATTCAATAAATTGTCATAATTAATTTAAATGAACGAGTTTTTGTGACTATTACTTGTTTTGGACTTTAGGCGGAGGTTTTGGTTCTACCGATTTACAAAAATAAATAAATATGAAACTATGAATATTAGTATATTACATAGAATTAAATGTTACATTGTGCTCACTATATTACACATGATTAAATATGAAACTATGCTCACTATCTATCAATCTTAATAAGACAAGGTTGATGTTACACATAATTACATAGGATTAAATGTGGCAGGTATTAGATGTGTCAAATTCTTAATGAGCGAGTTGGGTCATGCTCGCTCATTAAGTAAATGAGCGGATAAATGAGCGAGTTACGAGCGGCGCGATTTACTCATCCCTAGTCACTGTGCTAGTTCGAATCTCAAAGTGGCTGAAAGTTAATCTTAAACCGTAAAGTGAGAATAATATTTACGGTATCTGGAAGGTTATTTTTTTTTCAAAATTTAGCAATGTCTCTTTCGTCCTACGGCTCAGAAAACATGATCTAAATCAGCCGCACCGCATTAAGTTGGAGCCGTGGATGCATCTAAAATGCTGCTCTCTCATTGATCTCTTCTACCCGTATAAATCGGATGGCTCTGGATACATCTAGCGTGGAGCACTATAGGCACACAAATTACAACAGAAGCACTGTAGTGTAAATCTCTTGGAAAAAATCATTAAAATTAAACGTATGGAAATAATAAGAGTGATTCATTTTCAACAAATATAGAAATGTTTGATTTATTGAGTTCGATCTAAATATTATAGATTAGATTTACTAATTTAGATTTCTTTTATTTTAGTTTGGATTTGGACCGTTCGATTAAAGGAGAATCAAATTCTAATCCATATACAACTCCAAAAAAAACATAATAATTGAATCTTAACCATTAAATTAGATCTATATATTTTGAATCATACTCAATTGATAAATCAAATCTTTCAAAATTTATTGAAAATGAGACACTGAATCTATTTTCGTACTTCTCAATCTAATAATTTCTGTAAACAAAAAAATTTCAAATCTCTCCGTCTCTCTCCAATCTGACAACGTCCATGTTTTATTATTCTTTTTTAGTTTTCGCCATATTCTCTTTTGTACATGCACACATTTCGAGGCGTCTCTCCCACTTTCGCTCGGGCCGGGATTCCCTACAGTAACTCAACCTTTGGATTTTTAATTAGGACCGTCCGATTCAAATCCGTTGATCATGATTACTTCGCGATTCGAATTCATCTCTCGAGATGTGTGCCTTCACTTCGGATAGATTATTACAGATTCGAATCGGACGGTCCCGATTTAAAACCCAAAATTGAGTTACTTCACTGGATCTGAATTCCTTTCTCTCTCTCCCTGCTCGTGTCAGCTGATTGCTCTCTGCATCATCCTCCCTCTCTCTTCTCCTTTTCTCTCCCGTTCTTCTTTCCTCCTTGATTGTTCCTTTTTATTTTTTCGAAACTTTTTGTTATCGGCTAAGATTGTAGAGACAAGGTAAAGTGTTAACACCTCTTGTCACAGTGAAACAACCAGAAAAGAGATATAGGAAAAGAAAAAAAAAAGACAAGGGGGAACATTTTACTGAGGCATTTCCACAAACAGATGGTAGCCTTTCTCTAAAGTGGCGAGAAAAAGGTGATTGTAGTGATGGAAACACTAACCTCTCCTTTTGAGACTTCTCTGATCTTGCATCTGCGCTAATTGCAAGCCGGACTTGCTTTTCATCTTCAATCGAGAAAGGTATTCTTCAAAATTTCTGACTCATAGTTTGTTCCCTAAAGTGGCGAGTTCTCGAGTAAATTGAAGAGTAAAGAGGCTTCTTTCAGTCTTCTTCCCATTTCCTTTGACCAAACTTTTCCTGCCATTGTTGGCGCTTGTTTGGGAAAGAAATAGTTGTTTATTGGGAAACAAATTGTAGCAGTAGCAAGACAACTAGAACCTGGAACCCAAAAACCATTGATGGGTTCTTCTGGATCAAAACCAAGGAATGATGAAGCATTGCTTCTGTGCAAGGAGAGAACCCAATACATCAGAGAGGCAATTGATGCAAGGTTCACTCTTTCGGCTGCTCACCTTTCCTACATGCAATCCCTGCACAGTATTGCGCCTGCCATTAGACAATTTACTGAGTCAGAGCTCTTATCAGACCTGGCTTTCTCTGTCTCAGAACCTGACAAGTCGCCATCTCACTCTTCCATTGCCTCTCCTGTTCATGGCGAGAGCCCCTTATCACCTCTAGTTCAATCCAGTGCATCTCACATGACAGCTACTGAAAGCGCTGATTCGGTGCTTATGCATACTGCAGAACCGGTTACACTTAGTAAATCAATAACTGATCTGGCGGATTCGGATCCCTCATGGGACTATTTTGACTCTAATATGAACCGGGTAAAAGGCTCGAAGCCAGTAAAGGACAAGGAGGTTTTACCACTTACTGAGGAGGTAAAGGGGGATTTAGGAGAGGAGGTGGAGAGAGAGGATGAGAGTGAATTTATCACACATCGGGCAAAGGAATTCGTGCCAAGTATTAAAGAAATAGAGCAACGATTCATCAGAGCAGCTGAGGCAGGTGACGAGGTGGCAAGAATGCTTGAGACTGACAAGGTCAGGCTCAGTGTGTCCTCTGTGGTGTTTTCAGGTAGCTCTCAGAATTTAACATTATATATGTCATGTCAAGACTGGATGTCGGTGCCACACCGACTACAAATTAACAGTGCACATATTAATGCCTTGATATCGAGTTTGATTTATTTACTTTGTTTCATTGTTTGCAACAGGGACACCATCTACTTCTAGGCTCATAATGACCTTTAATCAATTTTGTTGCAAGAGAGAGGCCCTCTTGAACCAGGGTAAGAGAGTTCAGGTTAATTTGTGTAATATTTTTTTTCTGTTGTTTTTTTTATCCCTGAAACAACTAATTTTGAGGAAAAATGTTTTTGGGTTATCTTAATTTTCTTGAAACTACTAAAGATTTTCAGTAGTTATATACTGGATGCTAAGGCAAAATCTGAAGGGCTTCAAAATATATGGAGGAATCTCTTAGTATGTTTGCTAAATGGAATTAATTTACCCCAGAGAATTCATAAAACTTCCATTTTATCTTTTGATAAATAGATTTTACCAAGCATGCATCCAAAGTTATCACATGGAATCGTTCAGTCTCTTCCATTTCTTCTTCATCCAAAGAACATCTGGCTTGTGTGCCAAAAGATGACAGTGGTGAGATTGGCCGTGATTTTGTTGAACAGTATTCTATGATTTCTGGCAGCCATTCATCAACTCTAGATCGACTCTATGCCTGGGAGAGAAAATTATATGATGAGATCAAGGTACAGAGTTTATTCATATCAAACCAATCAGTGGTACCACCATGAATTACATATTGTATTGGCATGCCTAATGGTAAATGTATCAACTAAGGAGTAATAAAAAGGTTAAGGGTTAGCCTCCAGCATCTGTTTAAGAATAGCACAGACTGGTATTCATGATTTGACATCTTACTTCGTATTAAAAATTCATGAACATATATATATAGGCAAGTGAATGTATAAGGAGGGCATATGATCAGAAATGTGTCATTCTGAGGCACCAGTTCGCGCGGGACATGAAAGCACAGGCAATCGACAAAACCAGAGCAGCTATCAAGGATCTGTACTCACGGCTATCTGTTGCAATCCAAGCTGTTGATTCTATTTCAAAGAGAATTGAGAAGATGAGGGATGAGGAGCTCCAGCCACAGCTAGTTGAGCTCATTCATGGGTAAATTATCTATTCAAGTTACACTATGGAGTGCTTCCCAGTTCTACTTTTAAAATAAATAGGGTAATTTCAGAAAAAAAAAATGCACCAAATGGCGAGGGTCTAGATGTCAAGACATTGGGACAGTAATCAAAACATTGAATGTTGAAACCTATCATTGGGAAAAATCATAGAGAGCTGGGACTGAAGTGCATCTACGTACAAATAGAAAGGTTGTTAAATAAATAAATAAATAAAGACAGCATCGTGCATCTACAAATAAATAGGTAATGAAATAAGTACCGCACACACTGCATGAAACAAGTAAAGCTCAATGACATTTATGGGTAGCCATTTTGGTTGGTTGCATATCAATTTCCTAGAGGCTTCATTGTGAGATTATTATCTTGCTCTCTCAAGTCTGACAGGCTCGTTGTGATCTTTCATAATACACTTTTTTTTTTTTAAAACGACCTTTTTGCTCAATTTGATTGATTTTCTTACAGGATGATAAGGATGTGGAAAGCAATGCTTGAATGCCACCATGCACAATTCATCACAATCTCTCTAGCTTACCATGTAAGGCGCTCTACAACACAGTCACAAGCCGAGACCCAAAACCATGTTCTCACACACCTACTAGATGAACTTGACTCTTTTGCCTCCACCTTTTCAAACTGGATAACCTCTCAAAAATCATACATACAATCCCTCGATTCATGGCTCCAGAAGTGCGTCTTGCAACCACCAGAGAGGCGCCGAGGGAGGAGGAAGGCAATCTTTCCGCCTCCCCAGGCTCTCTCTCCTCCAATCTTTGTTCTATGCAAGGACTGGCTAGCTGGGCTCAAGTCTCTTCCTTTGGATGAGTTGCTAGAATCTGTTATAGGTGTCGGCTCTATGCTAAGAGATGCATTTGAACAAAGAAATGAAGATTCTTCAGGGAATGGTGATGATGGCAGGGTTAAAAGAATGGAGAGATTTCAGAGTGTTTTGAGGGGCTTTTTTGATAGGTTGAGTAAGTTTGCCGAGGTTTCGTTGAAGGCATTCGAAGAAGTGAAGAACTCGCACGAGGTGGCGCGGGTAGCATATAGGATGGTTGAGCCGAGTGATATTTCTCTAGTTGGTTCAAGGGTGTCTTTGTAAATTTAAGTTGAGTTTTGTTCTATTTAGTTGAGAATAAATGTATTCTATTATTGTAAGAATACGGAGCTTAAATTTACCATGATTGGTTTTAGAATGTAGCCAGTTTCATACTTTCACCGATACTAATGCCACATTCAGCGCTCCGCTGATCCAGTGAACTAACCCAATTTTTGGATTTTGGATTAGGACCGACTGATTCGAATCTGTGGTTGAGTTACTTTAGAGAATACGGTACAGATTGGGTGGAGACATTTTTATAGTCGTACTTGTAATGATAATAGAAAAAAAAATCTTTACCTTTATTCGTATTTTTCAAAAATAATACGGATCAGGTAGACGGATAAAAAAGTGTTATTGATATCTTGATTTGTGTTTTCGATAAAAAAATTTCAAAACAAAAAAATAATAATAATGAATATAACTAATTTGTATTATAAAAATTTAATAAAATATAAAACTTTATTGTATCATGTATCATCTTTATACAAAATATATATATATAATTTTATTTTTATAAATTATCTTATACAATAACAAGTAAGATAAAAGAAAAAAAATTATTATTCTTACCTATACCCGATAAGTTAATAAAAGAATAATCTTAATCTTATTCTTATCCGTATTTTCAGATATAATAAGGATTACTGAGCAATGTTATCAGAACCGGATTGGACATCAAACCGGTAAAGCTTCGGTTTGATGGTTTACTGGTTGGACCAATGGTTCAACCGGTTCAATTACTGGTTTATTTAAATACTCACATACAAATAAAATATAAAAATTATTATAAGATAATAATATATTTTATTCGTAAATTTTCACCTACATGTTCAATAATATAATGTGAGATCAAATTTATAAATATATTTCATATTTATCGTCTAACTAAATTTATTAAATAACTAAATGTTTTTCAATAAATTGAATAATATAACAACCAAAATTTTTTTATCTAATAATTATCTAGACGTTATATTATAATTACAATAAATTAGTTTTTTAATAAAAAAAAGAGTGTTCAACAAAAAAAATATAATAATAATAATAAATAAACAATAATAACAAATGTTATTTTGAGAAAAAAATACACAAAATACGTATAGTTTTAACCTTTTATACTATACATAATTAGTTCTTTTATGATATCTTAAATCTTGAGGTCTTATATGTAAGTGTTTTAATATAAAATAGATTAAAATTGTGACTTAACAAGTTCACATGTTGCAAGGTACGGATCTTAGAGCATAAGTAATAGCTACTAGTCATTCCCTAGATTTCTCTCATTTAAAGCAAGAAAAATTACAAAAAATTTGAGCTCATGTAAAAATCCGGTTTTTTTTAAGAATTAACTTTTGGTTTTCTGAAAAACCGGGAAAATAAACCGGTTTTTGCTGGTTCAATAACACAAACGGTCTTCTATACAAACCAAACCGGAAAGAGGTCCGGTTCCGGTTTATTGCAGTCCAACCGTCCGGTCCGGTCCGGTTGTAATAACACTACTAAGGGGTTGTTTGGTTCGCTCCAATTTCAGGAAATAGAAGGAATAAAAGGATTATCATTTCTATTCCCTTCCTACTTTAACCAAACGTGGGAATAAAAAAAATATAACTAGGATGACAGGAAATCACCTTCCGAAAACGCAAACCAAGCTTCCCCTAAAGATCATAAAAAGTAATTATTTATTTTATTATAACAAGCAAAAAATAAATGTTTATTGATATTATTAGGACCCTTTTTTTATATTTTCACTGGTAGTAGTAATAAAAATAAAACTTATAATTCAAGGATATTACTAACAAGCATTATAAATATAAAGATAATAAATATTTTAGAGTAATAAAATAAAAGATTGAAATTAGCAATGTGTTGTTAAAAATTATGTATACAATGCTTGATGTTCTTAATATGAGTAGGATTCAAATGCATCGATCGTCTCTCACATCCTTATCTTATCTATGTTTAAAGTTTAAATAGTTGATCTGAATATTTCAATATAATTTTAATATGGAGACCAAATTTTATATATTTTTTTAAATTATTTACTATTTTTTTAATAAATACAAAAATCATGGCGCAGAGAGCAAAGCCGGCGTTTGCTTCACCAATCTACGCACCTACGTACGCTATTTACCAGCGTTTTTTTTTTTGTAACACCACCGGATTAATGTACTGTTTTATTTTTTATATTTTTACGACGATAATTGAATGCTAACTAATTTGTCATACACTGAAATTTTTAGTGCAAATGTGAATTTTTAAACATTAATTAGGCTCAACGATGAGAGATGGTGATATGCTAAAAGTAAGATTTCTGTATTGTTCGAGTACAAACATGGCGACCCACATAAACATTATTTAAATGCTGAGAGGAAACCTGTGATCAATCCGAAACAATGGCTGCAAATTGTTAAATTTATTTCGATTTGGGAATTTTTAAAACTACCAAGAAAGTTTGAGTACATTTGATATTTTTCATTTTATGTTGGATATTAATAAAAATGTCGGGCTAGCTTTATATGATTTTACCCACCATATATAGACCAACGTACTTATTTTACCAACAGAAAAGCAGTGTTATTAAAACCGGACCGGACCGGACGGTTGGACCGCAATAAACTGGAACCGGACCTCTTTCTAGTTTGATTTGTATAGAAGACCATTTGTGTTATTGAACCAGCAAAAACCGGTTTATTTTCCTGGTTTTTCAGAAAACCAACAGTTAATTCTTAAAAAAAACCGGATTTCTACATGAGCTCAAATTTTTTGTACTTTTTCTTGCTTTAAATGAGAGAAACCTAGGGAATGACTAGTAGCTAGTACTTATGCTCTGAGATCCGTACCTTACAACATGTGAACTTGTTAAGTCACAATTTTAATCTATTTTATATTAAAACATTTACATATAAGACCTCAAGATTTAAGATATCATAAAAGACTAATTATGTATAGTATAAAAGGTTAGAACTATATGTATTTTGTGTATTTTTTTCTCAAAATAACATTTGTTATTATTGTTTATTTATTATTATTATTATTTTTTTGTTGAACACTCTTTTATTTATTAAAAAACTAATTTATTGTAATTATAATATAACGTCTAGATAATTATTAGATAAAAAAAATTTGGTTGTTATATTATTCAATTTATTGAAAAACATTTAGTTATTTAATAAATTTAGTTAGACGATAAATATGAAATATATTTATAAATTTGATCTCACATTATATTATTGAACATGTAGGTGAAAATTCACGAATAAAATATATTATTATCTTATAATAATTTTTATATTTTATTTGTATGTGAGTATTTAAATAAACCAGTAATTGAACCGGTTGAACCATTGGTCCAACCAATAAACCATCAAACCGAAGCTTTACTGGTTTGATGTCCAGTCCGGTTCTGATAACATTGCAGAAAAGTAATGTCCAATAGACAAGAATAAATAAATTTACTACAAAAATATGTAATTATCTACGAGAATAATTTTTTTTTTGTCAACGGTATCTTCGCAGGTACTTCTGTCGGTAACACTCATACGTTTGAAAATAACAATTTATATCGGTGTACTCTTCGCAATACTCACTTACCCTTGCAGATAGTGACATATTTTTGTAATCAGGTAAAGTTACTTTATTTTATGTTATAGTTCTATATTGTCCATGCATTCTAATTTTGTGATTGTTGGAGGTTAAGTAAATCCCTTAATTCGCTTAATTTTGTGATTGTTCGAAATAATTAAGGCAGGAATTTTCCATTGGTATTAAACTGCATAAAATAATTAACCTTACCCGATTCAAGGTTTCTAGATTCTGATGATAAATACAGTATTTTACAGTATCTGTAGTAGTGTTTTAATAATCGGTTTTTATACGATATTCGGAAAACCACCGCATACTGCATATACAGATTTTTATTCGGATTTATATATGCAGATTTTAAAATGAAAATTCATATTAATTTGTATACAAAGAGAGTATTTGATTGGTTGTACATGTTAAACTAGTAATGAAATGTTAAAATATCGATCCTCATCTCATACTAAATAAAATACTGAAATATTTATATATTGATCTCAATTCGGCCGAATATGCGGTCAAATATTCAAAATCATATATTAGACTGAATACTCATTTTCTATTCGAATTCCAACCGAATACAAATATTCGGTCAAATAAACCGATTTTTAAAAGACTGGTCTGTAGTGTGTCTCCTTGCTTCTCTTTTTTTTTTTTTTCTCTCTTTGTGAAGCTTAATTAGATAGAGGATAAAAATTAATGGTGCACATTTTGCCATGCAATTAAGTTGCAACAAATTTTTCCATTAGGTCCGAGCTATTGGATTTATTGCCAATCTTATTGGATTTAATGCCAACATTGAGCATATATGTAATCTAATTATACATTGTTTACTGTCATATATGGTTGTCAATTAAAGTGATCAAATAAGAAAATAGACAATCAATATATTCATTAGGATGTGGTCCACAAATGTGTAGAACAATTTAGGCAAAAATCAAATCATTGATGGACTGATTTTGAAATTTGCAATTAAGGAAACCAAATTTTCAGCTGCTGCACGGATTTTAATGCAGTTGCACGTTTTTTTAAGTTGGCATGTGGCAGAAAATTGGTTTAGGGTTAGAATTAGGATTTGGCAATATGCCAACTCTACATCTCTATAAATAGGTTGGTCCCCAAAGTACAAGAATATACGAAAAGTTGCATAATTTTCTAGCCGTCATCTAGTCAATTCTGTAACATTCTCTACTTCTCCCCATTAAAGAATAGAGAGATGAGATCATTAAGAAATTGTGAACATGATCTCACAAGGGCAGTCTTGTAGCTTTGGAAGGCTTTATTCTACCACTAAGGAGGCCGCCAACACTTCAACCTCTACATCGGCACAAAGTTTTTCTTGCTGCTGTCTTACAAATTCATCAACCGCTTTTGAGAGAAGCTTTGCATAAATACGCTAATGGAGTCAGGTATTGCATCTGCTCTCTAAGAATTGATGAATTTTGCATGATGGCCATTTTGGCATAGGTAGATCAATAGTGACATATAAAATTGAATTGTTTATGTGTAACAATAAGGTTCCCAACACGAGCTTGATCTATTATCTTGTAGTTAATTAGCACACCAAAATCTTTTGCCCATGCGTGTTAATATTATAGTTTGAGCATATTAATTTGCCTTATTTCTTTAGCTTTTTACATGTACAGGTAATATATACATTCAAATTTAATAAACACAACTATACTACAGTAATGCAGATGGTTTAAAATTTATTAAATAATAAGTACTAAATATCATATCTAAAAGTTCTTGCACTATAAGAAACAAAAACATTTATTTTGATAGCATATTATCAGCATTACATAAACAAAAACATTCTTTCACTATAAGAATTTAAGAATGCATTCTTTTCTTTTTTTTGTATACATACGAATATATGATCGAATATAGAAGTCTAGTAACATAGAATATTACTTTTCTAAATTTGCATGTCTCTTCTAGTCTTCTTAATTAGTTCGCAAAATTTCCAAATTCGTGTTTAAATCTTCTAAATATTAGAGAATAAAAAAATAAGAATTGCCCATGAACTCAGTATTAATTTTTCTGCTTGTCGTTTTCTCGCGTAATCATTACAGAGTTTAGAAGTTTGCGTTTCTTATGTATTTAAGTAATAACCTTGTTTTCTCAAAAAAAAAAAAAAGTATTAACCTTTCGGGCTTTTTTTTTTTAGATAAGAAAGGTCGAAGCCCTTTTCATTCAAAAAAAAAAAAGTTAACTTACATTCATAAATTGTTCAGCACCTAATAACAGCAGCAAAAGATAATCTAAAATATCGATAAATGCATAACCACAAAATAAAACTCCACATAAAGCAGCAACATAAGTCCTATCAACATAATTCTAAGCCACGAAGGGCTGGGGTAAGTATTATCTAAATCAAAATTGGCCATCTGGACCATAGAATTCGATCTAGTGCGCAGCTTCTTCACAGAAAACCATCTGAAGCTCAATCTCAACAGGGGTTGGTGCTTCATTCTGCTCCATTGAGTAATCATCAGGGTGCCAACTATTAAGTGGAATAGCCTCGGTGTCTACTGGCAGTCAGGGAGACATGAAGTCCTATACTTGAGATTTAACTTGACCTGCCTAATAATGCACAAGGAAAATAATTAGAAGAATTATTTGTTGTGGTACCTGTTTCAAAGCATAGTTCATTTCGATGTTTTTCAACAACTACACTGAACCTTTTGGCATTTCAGATCCATACCTCTATTTCTGACGGGACTTGGCGTGTTGAAATTGAATTCCAAATTTCCGATAAGTGAAGCGGGGGTGCGTGACAGTATTTCTTCTCTGTCTTCACTGTTGGATCAAAATCAACAGGCATATGTCAAAATCTCAAGTTACACACGTCCTGAAAAAAAAAAGGTTACCTGTGTGCAGAATTGGAGGTGAGTGGAATGGTCGAACAGAGCGAGTTAAAAGGGTTGATTGTTTGATTCTTTCGCACTTTCTTCTTTTCCATCTCTTTCGCACACTCTTCTTCTTCTCCGAGAGAAGTTGGTCCGATTATTTCTCTATTTTTTCTCTCTCTTTTCCTTTTGCATTCCTTTGATGCTATCAACTAACTTCTTTATTTTTATTGCATATCATGTACTGTTTTTCATTGCTTTTTTTATTTTTGAGTATTTATTCGGTTTCAATGAGAAAACTAAAACTGTGAGAGTTTATTATAATTGAAACTTGACTAGCACTGAAGCTTGTCTCAAAAATTGATTGCAAACTATGGTATTGTTTCTACAAAAGAGGAGTTATCCGTGGGACATAAAATAAAATATAAACTTGTAAATATCGAAAAATGACAGTTTTCATTGTAGACCTAATTTTTTCTTTTCATTTTTTTAAACAATCAACATACGAAATTGGCAGCTCTCAGTTGTTATTTAATGTTTGTATTTCCTCCTATTTATAATTTTTTATTGCACTGTGCAAGAGTTTTGTTGCCCCTCTTATTTACTCTTACTAGTCAATGTATATATTTCAGGTGTTAAAGAGCTCAAATCAAAATATCAAGGAACAAGCTGGAATAAGGATATGGTACTGATAAAAAAAATGGATGTCTTCTTTTAAATTAGTTTACTATATTTTGATACACTGTAATATATAATTTTTGCTTGATACTATTTGATCTGAAAAAGTACATCGAACATAATTTAAGCCCAAGTAGTTTTAATTTGTAGGATGAGAAAAAAGCACTTGCAAGCAAACCAATAAATAATAAGAAACAATTGATATATTTGATATGTTACACTAGTTACATTGCATGAAGTAATGCAGATGTTCGGTAATGGAGTTGTTAATTTATTCTGGATATCTATTTCACAAACCCGAGTTTCAGAGAAAAAAGCTGCAAGAAAGAAATATTCTATGAGTGTCACTTCACTACATGCAGGTACTCTAAATTTCAAAGGGCGTCTTAAAGTTTTTTTTCTTAACCCTCGGGAGTACCTACACATAGTGAAGAAAAAAGCGGAAAGAAAAAACGCTTTAAGATGCTCTTTGGAATTCTAAGTACTTGCATGTAGTGAACTGACACTCATAGAATATTTCTTTCTTTCCTTGTTTTTTTCTCTAAAACTCGAGTTTGTGAAATTGGATATCTTGAATAAATTGGCAACTCCAGTACCCAACATCTGCATCACTACATGCAATGTAACTAGTGTAACGTATCAAATATATCACTTGTTTCTTATTATCCATTAGTTTGCTTGCAAGTGTCTTTTTCTCATCCTACAGTAACTGTTTAAACTTAAATTAGACTCGATGCACTTCCTTAGATTAAATAGTAGCAAGCAAAAATTATATATTATGGTGTATCAAAATCCAGTAAACTAATTTAGAAGAAGACATACATTTTTTTAATCAGTACCATGTCCTTATTCCAGCTTGTTCCTTGATATTTTGATTTGAGCTCTTTAACACCTGAAAGATAGACATTGACAAGCAAGAGTAAATAAGAGGGGCAACAAAACCCTTGCAAAGTGCAATAAAAGACTATAAATAGGAGGAAATACAAGCACTAAATAGCAACTTAGAGCTGCCAATTTTGTGTGCTGATTGTTTAAAAAAATGAAAAAAAAAAAATATATATAGGTCTACAATGAAAACCGTCATTTTTCGATATTTAAAAGTTTATATTTTTATTTTTCTACCCCATGAATAACTCCTCTTTTGCAGAAACAATGCCATAGTTTGTAATTAATTTTTAAGACAAGTTTCGGTACTAGTCAAGCTTCAATTGTAATAAACCTTCACGGTTTTTGTTTTATCATTGAAACCGAATAAATGCTCAAAAATAAAAAAATAATAAAAAACACAAGATATGCAATAAAAATAAAGAAGTTAATTAATAGCATCAAAGAAATACTAAAGAGAAAGAGAGAAAAAAAAAATAGAGAAATAATCAGATCAACCTCTCTCTTCCAAAGAAGAAAAAGAGTGTACGACAGACAGGAAGAAGAGTGCGACATAATCAAACAATCAGCCCTTTTTTAATTTTTTGATTAAAACTCTTAAACACTCACATAATCCGAATCCATGTTCTCTTGTGAGAGAACGGATGTCTTATCGAACTGCTGTTGACAACAATCAGCCCTTTTAACTCGCTCCGTTCGACCGTTCCGCTCTCCTCCAATTCAGGACGCGTGTAACTTGAGATTTGACACGGAGGTATGGATCATTTTTTTCTTTTTTTTGAGGGGAGAGGTATGGATCTGAAATGCCGAAAAGTTAATACCTTTTATTTTTCTTTTTTGAGAAGAAAAAAGGTTATTACTTAAATAATAAGAAACGCAAACTTCCAAACTCTGCAATAGTTACATGAGAAAACGACAAGCAGAAAAATTGATACTGAGTTCATGGACAATTCTTATTCTTTTTATTCTCTAATATTTAGAAGATGGGATGCAAATTTTGAGAACTAAGAAGACTAGAAGAGACATGCAAATTTAGAAAATTAATATTCTATGTTACTAGACTTTTATATTCGATCATATATTCTTATCTATACAAAAAAAAAAAAAAGAATCCATTCTTAATTTCTTATAGTGAAAGAATTTTTTTGTGTATGTAATGCTGATAATACGCCATCAAAAGAAATGCTATCAAGAGAAAAGTTTTTGTAGTTGGTTCTAGTGTGTCTTTGTAAATTCAAGTTCGGTTGAGTTCTATGTAGTTGAGAATAAATGTATTCTATTATTGTAAGAATACGAGCTTAAATTTACCATGATTGGTTTTAGAATGTAACCAGTTTCATACTTTCATCGATACTCCTCCATGGCGATTTGGTTCTCTTGAATCTTGATTACATTTAAAAAAAATAAAAATAAATAAACAAGGGGTAGGGGTGTCAACAGGTACGGTACAGATCAGGTGGTGGAGACATTTTCATATCCGTACCTGTAATGATAACGGAAAAAAAATCTTTACCCTCATTCGTATTTTCGAATATTATACGGATCAGGTAGACGGATAAAAAAGTATTATTGACATCTTGATTTATGCTTTTGATAAAATATTTTTTAAAATAAGAAAATGATAATAATGAATATAACTAATTTGTATTATGAAAATTTAATAAAATACAAAACTTTATTGTATATATCATGTATCATTTTTATACAAAATATATATCATCTATATATATAATTTTATTTTTACAAATTATCTTATACAATAACCAATAAGATAGCAAAAAAAAAAATTTAATGTTACTTATATTTTCAGATACGATATATACAGATCTGATAAACTGATAAAAGAGTGTCATTGACAACCCTACTAAGGAACCATTTGGTTCGCTCCAATTTCATAAAAATAGAAGGAATAAAAGGATTATCATTTTTATTCCCTTTCTACTTTTACCAAACGCAAAAAATATATATATATAATTAGGATGACAAGGAATCACCTCCCGAAAACGCGAACCAAACTTCCCTAAAGATTATAAAAATTAATTATTTATTTATGATAACAAGCAAAAAATGAATGTTTATTTATATTATTATGACCGTTTTTTATATTTTCACTGTTAGTAGCAATAAAATAAAAACTTATAATTCACGGATATTACGAACAAGTATGATAAATATAAAGATAATAAATATTTTAGAGTAATAAAATAAAAAATTGAAATTAGCAAAAAGTGTTGTTAAAAATTATGTATACACTAGTTGATGTTCTTAATATGAGTAGGATTCAAAACATTATTTTTTAGGACGAATCAACATTTTTTTTTCCAGATGAATCAACATCTCTCTTTTCTTTCCTTATTTCTTTTATGCGAATCAATCTTAACTAACTTTCATTTCTATACAATTTTTTTCTACTGAACCGTAAATTAAATTTAGAAGTAGACATCACATCCATTCAGAAGTAGACACAAGTATCGTATCTATGAGTTAAAAAAAAAAAACATTGGTATAAACACTTGTCTACACCTGACCCCATTTGAGTCTGCCAATGCATATGAACCAGGACATCCATGTGGCCTCTCCTTTAAACGCCTTCTTTCTCACACATCTTGACTCAAGATTTTTTTTTCCTTTGGAGATAGATAGAAAAATATCTTAACTGTTTTTTTTTTTTTTTCGATCTCCGAACAGATTATGATTCCCTCTTTCATTTTCAACTTTGTATACATCGTCTCTCAGTCCAGTGATATACAAGCAATTTAGTATGTCTATTGATTGGCCTTTTAATTGTTTTTCAAGTCCTTTATTTTTCTATCTAAGAAAAACATTTAAATTTTAAGTCTATAATCTATTTTCAGACAAAGTCTTAACTGCTAAATCAGATGTAGTTCTCGGTTCTATACAATAGTTGATGAAATGTCTGGTATTTCAGTGCACACTCGTTCGAAACAATAGATCTTGTTCATTTTTTTAGCAACGAGTTCATATCGAAACTAGGTAAATTTGTACAGGATGAAAAGATGGAATGTCAACATACCATTTTTTTCATTATAATGATTTTTCACCAGTTGTACACAATGATTTATGGATTTTACAACTTTTGATATCAATGCACAGGTCGTGTGTAACAAATCGATCAGCTGTTTAATAATTATTCCTTTCCATATTTTCTCATTGAACTCTGTAAAGCATAAAATTTTGTTATTTTACACTTATTTCTCGAGCAGTTGTGCTTATTGTATTGTAGAAACACTCGTTAGAAACCAACATTTTGGGTGTACTGTTCGTATGCCTCGGATGCCATGCCAATTGGAGCTCGAATTACCAAATCAGGAAGGTCAAAGGCATCGACCAACTCTCTAGCAACTCCTCTTACTTGGAAACTGAGATAATCTGTCAGCTTATGAATAGCCTGAAAATGTTGATTAGCAAATTCGGTCAATGCTTGCTACAATAAAATGATTTTAGCGCTTGTTATGTTTAAGAGATCCTACATCAAATTCTATTCTATCTAATGTTTCAATTCCCCGAAAGAATAAATAACTTCCTCTACAAGCTAAATGGTATGAATTATACTGAATAATAAAAGAATGATCACTAAAGCTTGCCTTGGCTTTGTTTGGTGCAACATAGTCTACGTTTCGGTATGTTCCAATATCCTTCCATATCCGATCAAGAGCATAAAGATCGCACACTAACTTCAGCACCTCACGAGTGTTGGCATCAGGACAACTGCAAATGACCATGATAAAAATCTTAGCTCAAAACAAAGATTTTAAGTTATTCAAGCCAACCTTTTTATTTATGTGAAATCACTTAAAGAGTGTGTGACAAGATCATTTAACCACCCATTAAAGATATCAGATCCAACTCACATTGTTCTTGAATAAACACAAACCAAAAAAGTCCAAAAAAAAACACCAAAAGTCACTGAATTGGTACCATAAAAATCTTGCTGTAACACTGAAAACCATTATGCTACAGCCAATCAAAGGAAACAGACTAGAGAAGCTAACAATTAAGTACAAAAATAAATGAAAAACATACTTTTGAACTGCATCAATGAATTTGGCAAGAACGACAGACTCAATATGCGACTCAGCTAGTGTAAGCAGATGATTCAAGCATCTATTCCAGGCACCAAAGCTTCCCAGCGTCTTGGTGTGCTTTTGAAGCCTGGCAGCCACACTTTGAAGCAGCCGAGATGTTCGATGCTGGAAAAAGGAGTCAATTTTTGTAAGCCCTCTAAAATTCGGCCACATGTAAAACAAAATCAAAGCATAACACAATTTTGATAGAAGAATTATCCCATGTATTGTGCGAATCTAAAATATTCCATATAACCCTACATAATAGGAAGTAAAAAAAAATGAATATCCTTATCATTCCTATGTCACCATTTAATGGGGTGAGAAAGATAAAAAAAAAAGGTAAATTGGGCATTTTTTTATAGTATTCCAGGGGCAAAGTAGGTTGTTCTCTGTTAAGGGTAAACAAAGGGTATTTCATCCAGGAAAAGGGTATATGTGGTATTTTGAGACTAAGACTGGTGTTAGGTAAGGACTTGTCCACGATAGTAATCGGAGAGATAAGGCTGACTTACTCTAAAGGCATCAAGCTGGAACTTTGGATCTCTCAAGTGATCTTCCCCTTCCCACCGAGCCGTTACTGGATTTGGTTGTGACAAATAAGAAGACATGGATTCTCTTAAATAGTTCCATGTCACTGTCAGCGTGCCTCCCTTGAACTTCTCCTGGTACCGCTTCAACAGGTCTCCCGCAACCTACAAATACAAATGTGTGAAGAAAATCAATAAAGAAATTAAACCTCTATTGCTGAAGGGTATACTGTAATAAATGAACACCCAGAACTTTATCACATTTGTTACTCTAACAGCATTTCTGGGTATATGTCCAGATGACACCCTTCAGATTAGTGGAGTGAAAAAGATATTGCATGTTAAGATGAAAATCCAGTTTGTCCAGACTGTACCAGTTGCGTGAAAATTCCATGGTAAGCGGTCCACACATTTCTGAAGATATTGCTACTCTACCAAGTTTGTCTAGACTGTACTAGTTACGTGAAGGGCCAGAATTCTGATTTGGACATTGCATGACAATCCAGTAAAATTAATCATACTTTACCTGTTGCAAAAGAACCGTGTTGTCTCCTTCAAAGGTCTGGAAGATATCATGGTCATTTCTCAAAATTCCAAACCGATTAACCGCAGCATAGCCATGGCCACCACATGACTCACGGCACGTGCTGATTGACCTTGCAGTATATGAGGTCACATACGACTTCAGCCCGGCAGAGAGTGCATGCACGTCACCAACCACCTGATCATCATTCGTTTTCTTCATCTCACAGTACTTGTCGACAAGATATTGAGTAGCAAAGTGGAAAGCATAGGTGGATGCAAGCATGGGCATGAGACGGTGCTGTTGGGATTGGTAGTCCAGCACACTAACTTCAGGTTTTCTTGGAGGCCCGAATTGCTGACGAAGCAGAGAGTATCTAGATATAGTAGAAAACACAGTTGTTTCTCTCAAACATGTGGGTGCCACGATTGTTCCAGGGTTGAAATCCAACTTAATTTGTTGATTTTCTATCCTTAACTAACATTTATGTGCAAGGCGTGTGCAAAAAGATGCCAAGTATTAAATAGTCAACTTATCTATGAGCACAAGATCTAATTGCAAACTGTCATTAACATTGTATAGCAGCAAGAAGTCACTAGTGGAATGCCTCCCCCCCCCCCCCCCCCCCCCCCCCCCCCACACACACACATTCCCTGGTTCCTCCCACCCATATCCCCAAGCTCCTAATTAATAAATCAGTTGATCTAACCATGTTGGCTTGCATTCATAAATGAAAACAAATAAATACAAAGTTGAGGCCAGAATAAACGTTGAGTGCAATACCTGACGGTTATGGTAACTGCAATTTTCAACACACCAACAGAGGAATATGCAAGCCCAACTCGTCCACCCACCAGTTCACCCAGTGTTGCGGCAAATCTTTTGTTAACTGTAGGTAGACTACTTGTGTACTTGCCATCTCTCGACACATCACCAAATCTATTAAGAAGGTTGTCACGTGGCACCCTCACCTGAGAAAACCGTAATGCACCATTGTCAACCCCATTAAGACCAACTTTGTGGCCACAATCATGGATCTCAACTCCAGGTAGAAGTGCATGAGTCTCAAGATCTCGTATCGGCACGATGAATGCGTGGATGCCCATGTCAGCTGATTTGCCTCCCTTTCCTTGGAGAGGAAGGATCAGTCGAGCAAACACACTCGCAAATTTACCGTGAACAGCAGCATTGCCAATCCACCATTTAATGGCGCCGTCATTTGGGGTATTTATTACAAACTCGTCTGTGATTGGGTCAAAGGTTGCAGTGGTTTGTAGGGCTTGAACGTTAGATCCTGTTTGAATGAATAATGATTATAAGCACATATGTAGATGCAAGTCGATGTTAGTGGAGTAAACCCTGACTACGGCTCTAGTAAGCAAACACAACCATGTGACTGCCTAGAACCAAAAAAGAAAAGGAAAAAAGCCTTTCTATGGTACATAACAACCAAAATCTCAAGAAAGAGAGAGAGAGCATCTAGGGTTTTAGCCTTTTAGGGTATTTGATCACATGACTCAAGCCAACCAGACCTTTGCCATTGATTACCTCACCAAATATATTCACTACATAAATAGGCATTGGTTTTTAGCCCAGTTCTAGACTGAGTAAAATATGGACTTACCACTGCAAGGTACTGCACTATTTGGTTTGATTTTGTTATTTCTTTGGTAAAGCATTTTTTAGGATAGAAGCTCACCATGATGCAGTTCAGTCATAGAAAAGCAGCCAGGATAATCTAAATTATCAATCCCATCAAAATACTTGTCTCTGTGCTTTTTAGTTCTGAGGTTGATAACTGAGCCTCCCCAAAGACTATTAAGAAAACATTGTGAAAATATCATTATTTATATGATTATATGTGGTAATATTTACATGACTAAAAAATACTAGTGGCTTCAGAAAGTATCAAAGTTTTTCTAAACCTATGCTTAGTTGATTTATATTTTGTTGTTTAGATGTATTGTGAATTTCCTTTTTGTTTATCTTGTAAACTCATACTGCCTTAATGTTTGGAGATTGTGACAGAAGATACTTTTGTGAGGTAGGTAAACTATGGTCAACAAGATGAATAATTTAAAAAGGAAGAGCCCAAATGATCAGTTTATTAATAACTATATAAAGAATACCAACTTCGTGGTGCCTTTATTTAGAAAAACAATTTCCAACATGGATATCAAACAATTCAATCAATCTGCTAATAAATTTTCCAATAATTTATATGCCTTGCCATACACAGGGCCCATTCTAGAACTCTTAAAACAGAACAGACACATTTCATTTTGAGACGTCATACCTAATCGACCACATTGGAACTATCATAATTAATAAAAAAAATTCCCAAAATCATATTTAAGGCAATTTTTCCAACCAGATATAAAAGTCCAGAGGATTTCTAAATAGAATGTAGTTAAACGAAACACGAAGAAGGAAGGCATTCTAGAAGCAGCAGTTTCAGTTGGATTGATGGTTTTGGTTTTAACTGAATCAATTTCATTTTTGTACGGGTTAGATTTTTGTTTGTCTGCTTTTGTTCTATTGAAAATATTGGTTATTTTCATTACAGCTTTTAGTTTGGTTTCGATAATTGAATCCGAATAAACAGAAAAACCATAAGGTTAGTAATTTCTTGTTTGACTAGGAAAGGAAGTTCAGCATGAATTAACAATAGCAGCTTAAATTGCCAAATTATTCTTTATAACATAGTTTATCATACTAATTAAGTTAAAGCAAAATTTCAGTTCATTGTTTTGGTTTTCTTTAGTACCGGTTCTACTTTCTGTTCTGTTGAAACCAAACCGACCATTCTATCCGGAAGAGAAGTTACCTGAATTGCACACCCATTTTGATCCCAAGTGAGATATCAACCCCACCTACTGCCTCAGCAACAGCAAAATAGGCTGATGGATTCTCAACCAAGTATCTATTTTTGCACGAAAATCATTAATATTTGCCATATTTTCAAAAAAATTAATCAATTGTGTATAAAACCAGTTGGGAATAACGTACCTAAATGGTCGGATACCAGCATCGCGCACAAGAGCCGTCATTTGCCTCATGCAAAGCTGGCGATGCTCTGCCATGGATATCTCCACTGGAGTCTGTAGGTCAGGCCTGGACTGGAAGAACTCGAAAATGCGCGACTGTATCTCCCTGTGGGGCCCGCGCATGTATTCTGACAGAGACTCCACGGATGCCAAGAGATTGCGCTTAGCACGACAAGGAAGGAGGGAAAGTTCGCCGGAGAGTGGCGCGGAGGGACTATAGAGGTGGAGAGAAAGTCGTTGGATCCGGCGGAGAGCCACCTCATCGTCGGAGCTAGGGTTTCGTCGACTGTCGTCCATCCGTTTGATCAAATGCTTGCTCAAGAGAGAGAGAGAGAGAGAGGAAATATTGGAAGCAGGAGAGTCTGTTTCGCGGGACCGGTATTTGTTGCTTTTACGGGATAAAAAGAATGACGCGGAGTGCTAATCTGATGTATACGTGGCAGTTACTTATTGGGCCCGATTTTAAAACAGTCTCGTTATACAGTCATATCTACCTTCATTTTTTACAATTCCTTACCGCTATCTTGCTGGATCAGTACAAGTGACATTCCGCGCCAATAGAAACCTGCCGGAGAGCTTTTAGTAAACTATCGTAGATTTATTTATACAGATATAATTTGCACGAAGAGAAGTCGTTTTTCTCAAGCTACCGACAGCGACGGCGAAGGATATGAGAATTCACATCTCTCCATTACTTGATAACGGAATCTTTTACAGCTACTAGATCAGAACCGTTCTTTTTCAACTTTGCACGAATCTTAAAGCATGATAATACTATCCCAGCGGTAGCCCGAATCTCAAACCGGTTGAGCTTTAATCTTAAACCGTAAAATGAGGTTAATCCTATACAGTACCTGAGAGCATATGAATACGGATAATAATCGGTCAAATACTTCGATTGGCGCGCTATTCAATATGCTTTAGATAATCTTGGATTCGGATTTATTTCATCGAAGTCGCTTATTCTATACCCGAATTCACATCCGCTCCAATACCTAATAAGAGAATCTTTTACAATTACTAGATTTAAATCGTTCTTTTTAACTTGGCACGAATCTCAAAGACCAAAAATACAGCCCCTATTGTGATTCGAATTCCAAA
The DNA here is from genome assembly GCA_033356055.1 of Carex pumila. Lineage (NCBI taxonomy): Eukaryota > Viridiplantae > Streptophyta > Magnoliopsida > Poales > Cyperaceae > Carex > Carex pumila. The sequence goes on from JARJHM010000157.1 coordinate 417,019, forward strand.
CCGGTTGAAATTTAATCTTAAATCGTAAAATGAGATGATCCTCTGCAATACCTGAGACGAATTCATTATACCCCCATGCCCTGCTTGCGTCACAAAGTATATCCACCCATTTCTTCACGGATTCTTCCATCTAAGACAAAAGGTCACAAAACAAAACTATTACGTTTTAATTTCCAATAAAATATTCATCAACTAATTTGTCAACAGAATCTAACGTTTCTTTAAAATATTTGTAGTTGATTTTGAGGAAAATGAAATTACTGTCTTGAGAAAATTGGCAAGGAGAAATTGTTCGGAATAATTAAGATAGATTAAAGAGTAAAAGAGTTTTGAGCAAGGCCGCTGAACAAGTATAATGATTATGCAAGGACAATTCATGAATCAGTTCAAAATTTTAGTCTAAGATAAATTACCTCTTATGAATCAAATAATCAACAAACTAACAAGTGATTATAATCAGCATGTCTACAAGCTTAAAATTTTGACAATTGAGAGTGCTATAAAATAAATTTGACATAATACGCATAAAAAAAAATCTCAGGATTTATCATAAACAGATGATACTTCATTTATATTTTTTTTATAGAGTAAACTTTGGAGATCAAGCCATCCAACTATTTAATATTATTGTTATTACAATAAAATATTTCATCTATTTGAATTTCAGACTCATAATTTCTTACATAAAGATCATATATCTTTGCCACTAAATTAAAGGCTAATTCTCACTTCATTCGCATTATTTATGTTAAGAGTTTTGTCTCACTGATGAATTGCAAAAAGGAAAAGAAATATTGAGATTTCACTCGAAAATCACTCTTTATAACACTCTGTTGTCAAAGATGTGACAATTGATGAAATTTTTTCAATTACCAGAACTTTCAAAATTATGACTGTATCACTGCCTGTTTGGAAATTCATATCTTGACACGTGCGCATATTGAGTGCATTATTTTTAGAGTGTGTGAAATCTGGTTTGCGCATCAAAATTATGTTATTATGTGTAAGAAGAGAACAAAATGGGGAAAAAAGTATAAGAAAATGATGTGCAGACTAGATCTGCACATGCGTCAAATTTTTTTTTTTTTTTAAAAGCGATAATAAAATCAGAATTTTGAAAGTTGAAGGTAGTAGCTAAAACAATTTCGGTCAAGAATGTTATAAATAATCAAATTGCATATGAATCATCCATGCATCTATCATGCTTGGATTTAAAATTAAAGAAATTTAAACTGGTTCTTTCAAGTTATATCTGCCCAAGTTATTTTTATTAGTATAGGTTTAATCTATAAAGATCTAAGTCAAACATGATTAATAACATACTAAAAATATTTCTTCACTGACAGTGGACCTGCATTCATAATATATATATTAAGAGAACTAGATAAACCTTTTGATCGATTAGATCTCCAAGAATTCAGATCTGCTGATCCGATCTCCAAGCTTAGAACGAGCGGTAAGCACAACAAAAAAAAATAATCGGAAAACACGAGCATTTATTTCACAGAACTTTGGTAATCATGCAGGATATGACGACTCGTGAGTTCGGTACACCCCTTACCATAGATTCACAAATTAAACTGAATAATTTGTTTTTTTTTTGGTGATATTGAGTCAAACGTTGAATTATTCGGTTGATCGAACTTTGACTAAATTAAATCCGAATAATTCACAAATTTTACTGATTTTCTCCGAATTATACGAATTATTTGCGAATTTTTCGCATAATATATATATATATATATATATGAGATGGACTTGGGTGAGACGCGAAGTATACGCCCTTTGTACTTCACGCCGTATTTTCATTTTGAAAGTCAAAACGACCGATCCGAACCGTTAAATGTTTAATCCATATTGAAATGTGCTTGGAGACTAAATTTTACATTTTTTGAAAATTTTTTACTATTTATTAAGCATTTTTGAAAGTTGCTGTTTTGCTGTGAACAGTAAAAAACAGTAAAATTTTCTGGATCATCAGATCAGCGACTTTCGAAATTGCTTAATAAATAGTAAAAAAAATTTAAAAAATATAAAATTTGGTCTCCAAGCACATTTCAATATGGAGATCATGTTGAGCGGTTTGGATCGGTTGTTTGAATTTTCAAAATGGCTAAACTATAACGTGGAGCACCAAACGCGTATACTTCGCGTCTCACCCAAGTCCATCTCATATATATATATATATATAGGAGGGTTCAAATGCCTCCATCATGCCTCCATCTGTCTCCATCATTTTCAAAGTTCAAACAGTCGATCTGAACCGCTCAACCTAAGCTCCATACTAAAATATGTTTGGAGACCAAATTTTATATTTTTAGGATTTTTTTTTACTATTTTTTAGATAGGTACAAAATCAGTAAATCTAAACCATCTAAAAACAGTATTTTTGTACCTATCTAAAAAAATAGTAAAAAAATTCCTAAAAATATAAAATTTGGTCTCCAAACATATTTTAGTATGGAGGTTAGGTTGAGCGGTTCAGATCGACTGTTTGAACTTTGAAAATGATGGAGAGAGATGGAGGCATGATGGAGGCACAAAAACATGGAGGCATTTGAACCCTCCTCATATATATATATATATATATATATAGAGAGAGAGAGAGAGAGAGAGATAGGCTAATATACAATCGATTGCACCACGCCTCCCGTGCAACCAAGTGGTTTTCCGATTTTTAAAGTCCAAATGATCGATCCGAACCATTAGATGTGCTCTCCATATTAAAATCTACTTGGAGACCAAATTTTACATTTTTTGAAATTTTTTTACTATTTATTAAGCCACTTTGAAAATCGCTGATCCAACGGTGGCTTGCCAAACAGTAAAAATCAGAAGCGACCGTTGGATTAGCGATTTTCAAAGTGGCTTAATAAATAGTAAAAAATTCCAAAAAATGTAAAATTTGGTCTCCAAGCAGATTTTAATATGGAGAACACATCTAACGGTTCGGATCAATCATTTGTACTTTAAAAATCGGAAAACCACTTGGTTGCACGGGAGGCATGGTGCAATCGATTGTATATTAGCCTATCTATATATATATATATATAGACAGGCTAATACGCTTTCGGCAGCACTTCGGCCGAAGTGCTGCCACCCCATTTTCGATTTTTCAAAATCTAAATGGTCGATCTGAACCGTTCATCTTGTTCTCCATATTAATATCTGCTTGGAGACCAAATTTTACATTTTTTGGAATTTTTTTGCTATTTATTAGGCCATTTTGAAAATCGCTGATCCAATGGTGAACCCCTGATTTTACTGTTTGGCAAACCACCGTTGGATCAGCGATTTTCAAAATGGCCTAATAAATAGCAAAAAAATTCCAAAAAATGTAAAATTTGGTCTCCAAGCAGATATTAATATGGAGAACAAGATGAACGGTTCGGATCGACCATTTGGATTTTGAAAAATCAAAAATAGGGTGGCAGCACTTCGGCCGAAGTGCTGCCGAAAGCATATTAGCCTGTCTCTCTCTCTCTCTCTATATATATATATATATATATTTTTTTTTTGCTCTTTTTTAAAATTGAGATCTCTGATCCAGATAATTCCAAATCATTTCCTCCTCTGAATCAACATGTCTACATGCTTAAAATTTTGACAATTGAGAGTGCTATAAAATAAATTTGACATAATACGCATAAAAAAGAGATCTCACATATGTGTAGGATTTATCATAGACAAATGATAATTCATTCACATTTTTTTTATAAAGTTTGGAGGTCAAGCTGTCCAATTATTTAATATTTTTGTTATTACAAAAAATATTTTTTCTATATGAATTTTGAACCCATGATCTCTCACATAGAGATCATGTATCTTTGTCATTAAACCAAAGACTAATTCTCACTTCATTTGTATTGTTTATGTTAAGAGTTTTGTCTCATTGATGAATTGCAGAAAGGAAACGAAATATTGAGATTTCACTTGAAATTCACTCTTTATAACACTCAATGGTCAAAAATGTGACAATTGACGAAATTTTTTCAATTACCACTCTAAACTTTCAAAATTCTAACTATATCACCACTTGTTTGGAAATTCATATCTTGACACGTGAGCAAATTGAGTGCATTATTTTTAGAGTGTGTGAAATCTGGTTTGCGCATCAAAATTATGTTATTATGTGCAAGAAGAGAACAAAATGGGAAAAAAAATATAAAAAAAATGATGCGCAGACTAGATTTGCACATGCGTCAATTTTTTTTTTTTTAAAAGCGATAATAAAATCAGAATTTTGAAAGTTGAAGGTAGTAGCTAAAACAATTTCGGTCAAGAATGTTATAAATAATCAAATTGCATATGAATTTCCGTATTTTTCTGCATCCATCTATCATGCTTGGACTTAAAATTAAAGGAATTTAAACTGGTTATTTCAAGTTATATCTGCCCAAGTTATTTTTATTAGTATAGGTTTAATTTATAAAGATCTAAGTCAAACATGATTAATAACATACTAAAAATATTTCTTCACTGACAGTGGACCTGCATTCATAATATATTAAGAGAACTAAATAAACCTTTTGATCGATTAGATCTCCAAGCTTAGAACGAGCGGCAAGCACAACAAAAACAAATAATCGGAAAACACGAGCATTTATTTCACAGAACTTTGCTAATCATGCGGGGATACGACGACTCGTGAGTTCGGTACACCCCTTAGGCCCCTTACCATAGATTCGCGAATTAAACTGAATAATTTTTTTTTTTTTTTTGGGTGATGTTGAGTCACGTTGAATTATTCGGTTGACTGAATTTTGATTAAATTAAATGTCACATTCCAAATCAGAAATTCTGAATTAAAGTATGATCAATCTCACCTTGTGCTTAATTAATCATTAAGCACGCAAGGCTAAGATAAACAAAATAATAAATCAACAGCAGCGGAAGCATAATAATATAAAACATCAAGCATCAGTCACATATCAGATAATCAAATACAAATACAAATATAATTATCATACAGTCCGATCCATCTCGGATCCAAAATAATATCATCTAATGAAATGAATACATGATCTATCGAGCTCGTATGTATAATACAATAAATACGGGGCTCATAAACCTAATCAAAAGTCTAACTCTGGCTAATCAAACGGTGTGGTCCTCGAGAACAACTCCTGACAACTCCTGCTGTGGATCACCAAATGTTGTACCTAAAACCCACAAAACAACTTGTGGGTGAGCGACAAATCGCCCAGTATGTGATCCAGAATTATTCCCTTAAATATTCTCTACGGTCAAAGCACTTGTATTTATAAATTGTGTTCAGTTATGAATATGATTTAAAATATGCACAAGTGTGATCCTATACCAATATCTAATAGAGTTTACAACACTTTTAATTATTGCTATGATGCGATTAATCTACTATGCCAACATGCAAAATAAACCTAAAATCAAAATACAATATCGAATAGAAATCAAGTCGGAATCCAATACTTCTAGCACTGTGTGCCCTAAATATAATGATAACAATTATAATACGGATAAAAGTAAATCACCATGTGCCGTGCCAATAGGATCAGAGATCCAAACAATATAATCCAAGGACTATGTTCAAAGTGCAATGATACACGTTGTCTAGTGACATCGAGTATTGCCCACAAGTTTATAGCACACTAGCCGATGGGTATATCAAATTCCTTATATCAACTCACCTAACGATTCATCACCCAAACATATTCAATATGAGACATCATACAATACAAGTCTTAAAATTGTTAATCTCTTCCCTCACGAGCAGGAGAGAACTCTACTGTCCGGTCAAACCAATAAGACACCACACATGATTCCACAAGGCTCGAGTCCCGCTTGAGTCCGGCTTTAAGTCCGGCATTGAGTTCAGCTTGAGCCCGGCACTACTGGACCGTAAATTAAACATAAAAGTAAACATCATATCTATTCAAAAATAGACACAAATATCACATCTATGAGTTTAAAAAAATAAAAAGTAAATTCAGGTACAAACACTTGTCTACCCCTGACCCCATTTGAGTCCGCCAACGGAAACAAAATCCTCTGCCCCCAGAGTCTCTGTCGGGTGGGACCGGGGTGGGACCGATTACTGTTTAGGGTTTAACTTTTTGTTACTGTTTTTAAATGGGCCCCACCCGCAGAGACTCTGGGGGCAGGAATTTCCTGCCCCTGAGGGGCAGAGGATTCGATCTCCCGCCAACGCATATGAATCAGGACATTACCTCCTTTAAACCCCTTTTTCTCGCACTATTTGCCTCGATTTGAACCAGATTTCTTGATTATTGATACCTTGGACCATCTGTTTATTAACAACTAACTTAGCGGACAGGATATCCCATACCTCTTTAATTAGCACAAGTGCAACTGAACATGCAATAGGTGTTTTGATGTTTCAAGTATCCCATTATTGCACATGACACAGCAAATATCAAATTGTAAATGTCTTTCTCCTCATCACATCTTGACTCAAGATTTTTTTTTTTTTTTTTTTCCTCTAGAGATAGATATAAAAAGATCTTAAGCAGTGCTCCACAAAATTCACACGCTACAGTAGCATCTTTCCTTCTTTTCCTGTCCGTTTTTGTTCTTCTAAAACGAGTGAACCGCGTGGGCAGCCCGCATTCTTCCCCTCTCCGTTTTTGTTCTTTTGAACAGCATGAGCAGCCCGCATTCGTCTTCTCTTCTCCTTCGGTTTCCTTCTTTCCCTTTAATGAAGGGACATCTACCTCTTTGGAGCACAGTGTAACTGTTTTTGGACATTTCGATCTCCAAACAGAATATGATTCCCTCTTTCATTTTCAACTTTGTATACATCATCTCTCAGTCGAGTGATATATATACAAGCAATTTAGTATGTGTATTGATTGGCTTTAGATTACAAGATCTGCTAAATTAAATAACGATGAGTCAAGTCCTTTATTTTATCTCTAAGAAAAACATTTAAATTTTAAGTCTATAATCTATTTTCAGACAAAGTCTTAACTGCTAAATCAGATGTAGTTCTTGTTCATATTAAAAGTTCGGGTATTTCAGTGTACACTCGTTTGAAACAATAAATCTTGTTCATTTTTTTAGCAACGAGTTCATATCGAAAACTAAATATGTAAATTTGTACAAGATGAAAAGATGGAATATGAACATACCATTTTTTTTTTCATTATAATGATTTTTCACCAGTTGTACACAATGATTTATGGATTTTACTTTTGATATCAATGCACAGGTCGTGTGTAACAAATCGATCAGCTGTTTAATAATTATTCCTTTCCATATTTTCTCATGGAACTCTTTTTAAGCATAAAAATTTGTTATTTTACACTTATTTGTCAAGCAGATGTGCTTATTGTATTATAGAAACACTCGTTAGAAACCAAGGTTCTAAATAGCGTTTATCGCGTCATAACAGGAAGCCTACAAAGAAAGCTATAGCGAGCAGATGTGCTTATTGTATTGTAGAAACACTCGTTAGAAACCAAGGTTCTAAATAGCGTTTATCGCGTCATAGCGAGAAGCCTACAAAAAAGGCTATAGCGAAAGTTATACTACATGGCATTTTCTTATTTTTATAAAAATTATATCATATATTTGTACTAAATATCAACATTATTTATGTCTCATAGAACAATAAATAATATCAAATTGATTAAAAAAGTATAATATTCATATTGAACCAATACAAAGTCCAAATTGCAACTCAAAATATTCATAGTAATACTAATATCATAAACTATCAACATTTTTCTAGTCAAAATATATTCAACATCATGACATAATCTATCTTTTTTTTATTTAAATTTCAAAATAATATAGACATGATGACATAATTAACTATCTTAATATATATAAAATATTCAAACTATTATATAGTAAGTATCATTTTGTTACTTCAAGAAATATCTTAATATATTCAATCTAAACCTTTATTTAAAATCCATATAAATTGAAAAAAAAAAAGAGTTCATGTTACATAGTGCATTGTAGCTTCTTTATTTTGATTTCATTTGATGAATCTCTCATTAAATATTTAATAGTTTAATATAAAACTTAGTATGTCAATTGCAAAAAAAAAAATTACGGTTAAAATCTAATCTGAGTCTTTATTTAAAGCTCACATAAATTGAAAAAAAAAATAGCAAATGTTACATAGCGAACGCTATTTGCGCTACACGCTATGCACTATAGCGGGCCGCTATTACCGCTATAGCGTCCGTAACTCAAATAGCACGTTATTATGCCATAACTTAGCGTTTAGGGTCCAAAAATGCTATAGCGCACTATTTAGAGTACAGTTAGAAACCAACTTTTTGGGTGTATTGTTCGTATGCCTCGGATGCCATGCCAATCGGAGCTCGAATTACCAAATCAGGAAGGTCAAATGCGTCGACCAACTCTCTAGCAACTCCTCTTACTTGGAAACTGAGATAATCTGTCAGCTTATGAATAGCCTGAAAATGTTGATTAGCAAAATTCGGTCAATGCTTGCTACAATAAAATGATTTTAGCGCTTGCTTGTTTTGTTCAACTTAAGAGATCCTGAGTTCAATAAAAAACCAAGACTATTTCTATGGATTACATTACTCCTACATCAAATTCTATTCTATCTTATGCTTCAATTCCCTGAAAGAGTGAACGGAACACATAAATAACTTCCTCTACAAGCTAAACGGTATGAATTATACTGAATAATAAAAGAATGATCACTAAAGCTTGCCTTGGCTTTGTTTGGTGCAACATAGTCTACATTTCGGTATGTTCCAATATCCTTCCATATCCGATCAAGAGCATAAAGATCGCACACTAACTTCAGCACATCACGAGTGTTGGCATCAGGACAACTGCAAATGACCATGATAAGAATGTTAGCTCAAAACAAAGATTTTAAGTTATTCCGGCCAACCTTTTTTTTATGTGAAATCGATCACTTAAAGAGTGTGTAACAAGATCATTTAACCACCCATTAAAGACATCAGATCCAACTCACATTGTTCCTGAATAAACACAAACCAAAAAAGTCCCTAAAAAAAACCAAAAGTCACTGAATTGGTACCATAAAAATCTTGCTGTAACACTGAAAACCATTATGCTACAGCCAATCAAAGGAAACAGACTAGAGAAGCTAACAATAAAGTACAAAAATAAATGAAAAACATACTCTTGAACTGCATCAATGAATTTGGCAAGAACGACAGATTCAATATGTGACTCAGCTAGTGTAAGCAGATGATTCAAGCATCTATTCCAGGCACCAAAACTTCCCAGTGCCTTGGTGTGCTTTTGAAGCCTGGCAATCACACTTTGAAGCAGCCGAGATGTTCGATGCTGAAAAAAGGACTCAATTTTTGTAAGCTCTCTAAAATTCGGCCACATGTAAAACAAAATTAAAGCATAACACAATTTCGATAGAAGAATTATCCCATGTATTGTGCGAATCTAAAAATATTCCATATAACCCTGCAGAATAGGAAGTAAAAAAAATTGAATATCCTTATCATTCCTAAGTCACCATATAATGGGGTGAGAAAGATTAAAAAAAAAAAGAAGGTAAATTGGGCATCTTTTTAGTATTCCAGGGGCGAAGTAGGTTGTTCTCTGTTAAGGGAAAACAAAGGGTATTTCATCTAGGAAAAGGGTATATGGGGTATTTTGAGACTAAGACTGGTGTTAGGTAGGGACTTGTCCCCGATAGTAATCAGAGAGATAAGGCTGGCTTACTCTAAAGGCATCAAGCTGGAACTTTGGATCTCTCAAGTGATCTTCCCCTTCCCACCGAGCCGTTACTGGATTTGGTTGTGACAAATAAGAAGACATGGATTCTCTTAAATAGTTCCATGTCACTGTCAGCGTGCCTCCCTTGAACTTCTCCTGGTACTGCTTCAACAGGTCTCCCGCGACCTACAAATACAAATGTGTGAAGAAAATCAATAAAGAAATTAAACCTCTATTTTGCTGAAGGGTATACTGTAATAAATGAACACCCGGAATTTTATCACATTTGTTACTCTAACAGCATTTCTGGGTATATGTCCAGATGACACCCTTCAGATTAGTGGAATGAAAATGATATTGCATGTTAAGATGAAAATCCAATTTGTCCAAACTGTACCAGTTGCGTGAAAATTCCATGGTAAGTGGTCCACACATTTCTGAAGATATTGCTACTCTACCAGGTTTGTCCAGACTGTACTAGTTACGTGAAGGGCCAGAATTCTGATTTGGACATTGCATGAAAATCCAGTAAAATTAATCATACTTTACCTGTTGCAAAAGAACCGTGTTGTCTCCTTCAAAGGTCTGGAAGATATCATGGTCATTTCTCAAAATTCCAAACTGATTAACCGCAGCATAGCCATGGCCACCGCATGACTCACGGCACATGCTGATTGACCTTGCAGTATATAAGGTCACATACGACTTCAACCCGGCAGAGAGTGCATGCACGTCACCAACCACCTGATCATCGTTCGTTTTCTTCATCTCACAGTACTTGTCAACAAGATATTGCGTAGCAAAGTGGAAAGCATAGGTGGATGCAAGCATGGGCATCAGACGGTGCTGTTGGGATTGGTAGTCCAGCACACTAACTTCAGGTTTTCTTGGAGGCCCGAATTGCTGACGAAGCAGAGAGTATCTAGATATAGTAGAAAACAAAAGTTATTTCTCTCAAACATGTGGGTGCCACGATTGTTCCAGGGTTGAAATCCAACTTAATTTGTTGATTTTCTATCCTTAACTAACATTTATGTGCAAGGCGTGTGCAAAAAGATGCCAAGTATTAAATAGTTAACTTATCTATGAGCACAAGATCTAATTGCAAACTGTCATTAACATTGTATAGCAGCAAGAAGTCACTAGTGGAATGCCTCCCCTCCCCACATTCCCTGGTTCCTCCCACCCATATCCCCAAGCTCTTAATTAATAAATCAGTTGATCTAATCATGTTGGCTTACATTCATAAATGAAAACAAATTAATACAAAGTAGAGGCCAGAATAAACGTTGAGTGCAGTACCTGACGGCTATGGTAACTGCAATTTTCAACACACCAACAGAGGAATATGCAAGCCCAACCCGCCCACCCACCAGTTCACCCAGTGTTGCGGCAAATCTTTTGCTAACTGTAGGTAGACTACTTGTGTACTTGCCATCTCTTGACACATCACCAAATCTATTAAGAAGGTTGTCACGTGGCACCCTCACCTGAGAAAACCGTAATGCACCATTGTCAACCCCATTAAGACCAACTTTGTGGCCACAATCATGGATCTCAACTCCAGGTAGAAGTGCATGAGTCTCAAGATCTCGTATCGGCACGATGAATGCGTGGATGCCCATGTCAGCTGATTTGCCTACCTTTCCTTGAAGAGGAAGGATCAATCGAGCAAACACACTCGCAAATTTACCGTGAACAGCAGCATTGCCAATCCACCATTTAATGGCACCGTCATTCGGGGTATTTATTACGAACTCGTCAGTGACTGGGTCAAAGGTTGCGGTGGTTTGTAGGGCTTGAACATTAGATCCTGTTTGAATGAATAATGATTATAAGCACATATGTAGATGTAAGTTGATGTTAGCGGAGTAAACCCTGACTACGGCTCTAGTAAGTAAACACAACCATGCAACTGCCTAGAACCAAAAAAGAAAAGGAAAAATAAATAAATAAATAAATAAATAGAAAACTGCTGCCTTTCTATGGTACATAACAACCAAAATCTCAAGAGAGAGAGAACGTCTAGGGTTTTAGCCTTTTAGGGTATTTGATCACCTGACGCAAGCCAACCGGACCTTTGCCATTGATTACCTCACCAAATTTATTCACTCCATAAATAGGCATTGGTTTCTAGCCCAGTTCTATACTGAGTAAAATATGGACTTGCCGCTGCAAGGTACTGCACTATCTGGTTTGATTTTGTTAATTCTTTGGTAAAGCATTTTTTCGGATAGAAGCTCACCATGATGCAGTTCAGTCATAGCAAAACAGCCAGGATAATCTAAATTGTCAATCCCTTCAAAATACTTGTCTCTGTGTTTTTTAGTTCCGAGGTTGATAACTGAGCCTCCCCAAAGACTATTAAGAAAACATTGTGAAAATATCATTATTTATATGATTATAAGTAGTAATATTTACATGACTAAAAAAATACTAGTGGCTTCCAAAAGTATCAAAGTTTTTCTAAACCTATGCTTAGTTGATTTACATTTTGTTGTTTAGATGTATTGTGAGTTTCCTTTTTGTTTATCTCGTAAACTCATACTACCTTAATGTTTGGAGATTGTGACAGAAGATACTTATGTGAAGTAGGTAAACTATGGTCAACAAGATGAATAATTTAAAAGGAGAGAGCCCAAACGATCAGTTTATTAATAACTATAAAGAATACCATCTTCTTGGTGCCTTTATTCAGAAAAACAAATTCCAACATGGATATCAAACAATTCAATCAATCTGCAAATAAAATTATTTTCCAATAATCTATATGCCTTGCCATACACAGGGCCCATTCTAGAACTCTTAAAAAAGAACAGACACATTTCATTTTGAGACATCATACCTAATCGACCACATTGGAACTATCATAATTAATAAAAAAAATTCCCAAAATCTTTTGTTATAAGAGCTAAAGCTAATTGCACATTTTTAAAATTATATTTAAGGAAATTTTTCCAACCAGATATAAAAGTCCAGAGGATTTCTAAATAGAATGTAGTTAAACAAAACACAAAGAAGGAAGGCATTCTAGGAGCAGCAGTTTCAGTTGGATTGATGATTTTGGTTTTAACTGAATCAATTTCATTTTTGTACGGGTTAGATTTTTGTTTGTCTGCTTTTGTTCTATTGAAAATATTGGTTATTTTCATTACGGCTTTTAGTTTGGTTTCGATAATTGAATCCGAATAAACAGAAAAACCATAAGGTTAGTAATTTCTTGTTTAACTAGGAAAGGAGTTCAGCATGAATTAACAATAGCAGCTTAAATTGCCCAATTATTCTTTATAACATAGTTTATCATACTAATTAAGTTAGAGCAAAATTTCAGTTCATTGTTTTGGCTTTCTTTAGTACCGGTTCTACTTTCTGTTCTGTTGAAACCAAACCGACCATTCTATCTGGAAGAGAAGTTACCTGAATTGCACACCCATTTTGATCCCAAGTGAGATATCAACCCCACCGACCGCCTCAGCAACAGCAAAATATGCTGATGGATTCTCAACCAAGTATCTATTTTGCACGAAAATCATTAATATTTGCCATATTTTCAAAAAATTAATCAATTATATATAAAACCAGTTGAGAATAACGTACCTCAATGGTCGGATACCAGCATCGCGCACAAGAGCCATCATTTGCCTCATGCAAAGCTGGCGATGCTCTGCCATGGATATCTCCACTGGAGTCTGTAGGTCAGGCCTGGACTGGAAGAACTCGAAAATGCGCGCCTGTATCTCCCTGTCGGGCCGGCGCATGTAGTCTGACAGAAACTCCACGGATGCCAAGAGATCGCGCTTACGACAAGGAAGGAGGGAAAGTTCGCTGGAGAGTGGCTCGGAGGGACTATAGAGGTGGAGAGAAAGTCGTTGTATCCGGCGGAGAGCCACCTCATCGCCGGAGCTACGGTTTCGTCGACTGTCGTCCATCCCTTTGATCAAATGCTTGAGAGAGAGAGAGAGAATGAAATATTGGAAGCAGGAGAGACTGTTTCGCGGGACCGCTATTTATTGCTTTTACGAAAAAAAAAAAAGAATGGCGCGGAGTGCTAATCTGATGTATACGTGGCAGTTACTTATTGGACTGATTTTAAAAAGGTCTCATAATACAGTCAAATATATCTTCATTTTTTACAATTCCTTACCGCTATGTTGCTGGATGAGAGGTTTAATTTTATCCGATCCGGGCAGCCTTTATCCTGCCCGCCCGTGCTCATTGTCCGAGGTACCCGTATCCGTGCCTGGGTATAGACAGATAAACGGATATGGCGGATACGGGTATAAAACAGGCCAGACGCCACTTTTGGGGCAAAAACCCGAGTATACCCGGACCGCCTTGAACCCGTGCCCGCCCGGATCAGACCGGGAACCCAGTTTACCCGTACTCGTACTCGTGCCCGTATACTCGTGTACCCTATCTGTTCTACCCTACCCGTATACCCTACCCTTATATCCTACCCTTATACCCGATCCGTTTGAATTTTGAAATTCAAATTCCCACCGGATTTGACATTTTTTAAGAAATATAATGTGTTTAAACTATACAATAATGTATCACGCGTACTATATGGTGCATTTGACTATACGATATTCTATAAACTATGTACAAACAATCGAAATAATGTGTTTAAAAGGATATTTTTATATAGTTGTATTTATGATAAGAATGATATATAAGAAATTTTATATAGTTTTATGTAATAAGTAATTCATTTATTTTAAAAAATAATGAAACCAATAATTATAATGTTTACATTTTTATTATATTATGTTAGGGGTGAAAAAGGTATGAATAATATTGGATCTGTATTCAACCCGTATTCGAAAAATTAGATGTGGATATTTGAATATTCGTGTAGATATGGATACCGATATGGTTTTACGTTTCAATTATCTATATCCGATATGTTATATATTTTAATATATATTATAAAAAAATATTGTTATTCACCATTATAATTATAATAGGTAAATATTATGAACTTTATTATTTTTTTAATATTTTTATATTATTTTAATAGATATCCGATCCGATCCATATCTGTATTCATATCCGAAAAATTAAAAAGAAATATAGATATGGTTTTACCACTATCCGCTTCGTATTCTCTTCGTTTTCACCGCTATATTATCTACATAATTTGTCTAAAATAATATATTTAGTTTTGAATTTTCTTTTCTTAAATAGATACTTCAAATATATATGTTATCTAATATCTATTTATTTGATAATTTTGTTTTATTAAAGGGCTTTAGCATACTCAAGCATCTTTTTAGATGTCATTTTTAAAAATTCAACATATGATCTCTCTATAGGAGAGACGACATGCTACTGCACTAACTCTACCGTGCCAATATATTTGATATTTATTCAGTATTTACTTCTGATTCATTACTCTTAACAGGTAAGAGTATTATTTAGTTTTGTAATATTTATTCAAAAAGTTCGTTATTCATTAAACTTGTTAACCAATTTTCTTTACTATTTGTTAGTCGGCGAAGTTTGAGCAGGTAAATTCTAAAGATCTTATGCAGGGGGCGGAGCTAGACTTTCTGACTATGAAGGACAATTGTGAATGTGGATCAATTATATATAACTTTTATACTGAGAATGGGAGTCAATTTACTGTATTCATAGCATTTTACTCTATATAATATATAAAATTGTGTATAAATACAAAAATTTTGAAAAAAAAATATGAGAGTCAATTGACGGCTCTTACTCTCTCCGCCTCTGATCTTATATCATTTCTTTCTCCGTGTTATAAATTAAATGATCAATTTAGTTCTTGAATTCATTTTTTGCACAAATAAAAACAATATAAAAAAGCACAACATATATATATATATATATATATATATATATATATATATATATATATATATATATATATATATATATATTACTGAAACCACAACATTATATTTCTTATTTATATGCGTCACAAATTATTTTTTATTATTGTAGTAATAATGATATTGTGTTGTTAATATCATGTCCGTTATTACTATTATGATAGATTTTTCAATTGTATATTAATATTTTTTTATATAGTGAAACATGAAAATTCCAACATTCAAATATACAGTTTAACATAATGATATTCGACAAAGAAATGAATAATAAAACTAAAATTTACAAATAAAATATAATTAGAATGAGAATTTTAAAATAAAATAAAATGACTCATGTAAAGAAATAAATAAATACATTTGTACTTAGCCGAATAAATATACAAATTTTCTCACGAATAATTTTTATATATAAGTTACAAATTTTATTTATTTAGAAATTATAAAGATGTAACTTGATAATTTTATGTATATATATATTTACACTATTTGATATTGAACTATTATGTCTATTCAGATTTTAAAAGTTGAATTATAAACACGTAATAATATTCGTACAACACTGTAAAAAAAAAACAGAAAAAAAATCGGACCGGACCGCCCTACCCCCCTGCAGGTACTGCGGGCAAGGGTATAGAACGGGCAGGGCAAGGTTTTTGAGAAAAAAAAAACGAGAATGCCCGATTCGTGGTACCCGTCTACCCGAGATACCCGTGCTCGAGACTTGCCTGTGTCCGGGTATGCCCGGTCCGCCCGGCCCTGCCTGAGTAGCAAACCACTGCCTGGATCAGTACAAGTGACATTCCGCGCCAATCGAAACCTGACGAAGATCTTTAGTAAACTATCGTAGAATTATTTATACAGATATAATTTGCAGGATGAGGAAGTCGTTTTTCTCAAGCTGCCGACAGCGACGGCGAAGGATAAGAGCTCGTATCCTCTGCATTAACTCAAAAAAGAATTTTTTGAGTTAATGAATCTTGACCGTCCAAATGCTTTATGATCCGTGTGGATTAGGTCCACACTAATATTAAAGATCTTCTGAATTATAGACTGTTGCCGGATTAGCTCCTTTTAAAATTAGACGGTCGAGATGCGTTGACTTAAAAGACGTTCTTTTTGAGTTAATGCAGACGATGCGGGCTCGAAGGATAATCATCGGTCAAATACTTCGATTGGCGCGCTATTCAATATACTTTAGATAATCTTAGAGATTCGGATTTATTTCATCGAAGTCGCTTAATTTATATTTATACTCCATGCCCTGCTTGCGTCACAAAGTATATCCACCCATTTCTCCAGTGCGTATCCTCTCAGATATCTCACATTTTGCGTGACCGACGTGTACGGTTCCTATTCGGGGATGGTGCTGGGGACCGTATTATATGAGCTTTGAGATTCGTGCAAAATGTATTTAAACGGTTTAGATTTTTCAAATAAACACTCAAAGTTTGAGATATCTCAGAGGATGCGAATTCTCCATTTCTTCGGGTAGCGATTTTAACGGCTACATTTTTAATTCTCACAGATCTGAGATAAGAGAAGTTATTTTTAATTCTCACAGATCTGAAGATCTGAGATGAGAGAAGTCATTTTTTTTTTACCAAATTGTCCATTCTTGATAAGAAAAAAATAGAGCTAAATTTTAAATCTTTTAAATTAGAAAGTTATCGGACAGATTCGACATTAATTATAATAATAATTAGTTATATAATCTTATGCAAGTATTTCTTTAAAAGTCATTATTTTATTTAATGGCTATCGCTTGTACAAAGTTATTTTCTAAACATTATTTTACGGACAAAAAAATAAATTTTTAAACAAGAAATATAATAATTGCCGGATGTAATCCAAATACAAAGAATAAGAATCGAACTATTATATATTAACGCCATACTATCTTTCTATAACATAAAAGATTTTTTCAATTATAATAAGATCAATTGATATTTATTAAAATCCATACAAATTCAAACTACAAAATTAACAAATTAAGAAATCAAACATAACAAAAATTTGTAAAACATACAACATAAAATAAAAATTATTACTCCCACACCACAAATTCTAATAGATGTCTGATGGATAATTTATTATTATTCTAATAATATAACTAAAACTTAAAAAAGTAGGTAAATCATTTAAATTAAGCATGGTAACAACATTATTCTCAAAGATCATATTAAGATCTTCATTTTCATTCACCGGTTCATTGACTCGAGGGGCTTGATTGTTGGCACATGACTTGTTTTTTTTCGATGCTTCCACAAGTTCAAATTTAGAAGGATCTCGCTTGGTAGAACTCAATGCTCTTTGTTTTCCTTATTGTTGTAGCATGCACTTGTTGTGTGGGACTTTTGGTTCGAGTACCAACTCGGAATTTGAGATAAAGTTCGCAATAAGTTCTCTCGCAGCTTCTTTTTTTATGAATAGGCCATTGTTGATACTTGGATTGAAACTCATTAAGTAAACTCATTATTTCATTATCAACATCATTAGTCAAGTTGATTGATAAAGTATCCAAAAGTGTTCTATCAATTCTCCATCGCGGGTGAATCAAATTCAGAGGTAACATTGAATTTGTGAAGTTCATCATAGTATGAGCACATGAAAGACCCATTGTCGCCTCAAAATTTCCCATACAAACGGAATTGATTGTTATATTTTTTTGCCTTTTCGTATTGCTTGTACAACTCTTGCAAAGCAAAAATTGAGACATTTGATAATAGTTTCTTGAACAACAGAATATCACAATTATGCAAGACACGAAACTTTTTGCCTGAGAGTTTTACCTTTATTTCATTGAATTCATGCTTGATTGTAAGACATAATTTATCTTTTATCTATTGAAAATCACTTGTTGAAATTTGCAAATACATTTTTAGTTTTGCATGCGCCTCTTCAGCTCTTGAAGATGCACGATTGCCTAGATGCAAGCACTTATCTGTCCATGCTTCAACAAATTTTTTTTTCAATGGTAGTAAACCCTAAAAAGTTCCTATCATATTGTCACATTATTGAATTATCATATTGTCACATTATTGAATTAGAATATTAAAATTTGAAACCATACAACTACATGAATAAAATCACACATGGTGCGGTGGGAACACAAAAAATCACCCTCAAATCATGTTGCGGGAGTTGTACATGAATTTTTTTTTATTTTTTTATTTTAGTAGTTAGCAGTGGCTGCCAACATAAAATTTATTGAATTTAAACAAACACATTTACAACAATCCAATCTAGAAGGGATCCTATTGGTTGTACAAGATTCTTACTTTAATATAAATCATTAATGATAATTTTTCTCACTAATCTGAAAAAAAGGCTACATTAATAAAATAATATTCATATAAATAGATTGAAACTAAATAGTACCTTCATTATGTAATCTAGCACCGCTTTTTTATCTTTATAAAGTGATTAAAGTTCCAACCAACTTTGATCAAATTGTACTTTGGTTGAAGAATAAACTACATTGTTTCCGATAGATAGAAAAATATCATACTCCTCTTTGGAATTAAAATATTTTCGACAATTCGTCATCAAGTTCTTTTCAATATGCCAGACACAGAGAAGATGTGTATTAGCCTAAAATACCACATTTACTGCATTTATAAATGCTTGTTGCGTATCTGATATTATAACCGAAGGTTGAGTCTCATTTGGAAGAACTTTTTTAAACATGTTTAGTGCCCATATGAAATCTTCTTCTCTTTCATTCTTTATAAATGTACAACCAGCATAAAATGATGTGTTAAAGCATGAGACTCCAACAATATTAAGAAGTGGCATTTTATACCTATTTGTTTTGTAGGTACAATCCATAATAAAAACACTCGAGAAATTATTAACCAGAGTGATTGACATAGGATGTATAAAAAAAAGATGTGTAAGAGTATCACCTTCATCGCGTAAAATATCATACTCAAACTGACCTTCTCCTAGTTCTTTGAATAAAGCTTGAATCATTGTTCAACCACCTAACTTTTCTCTAAGAATCTTTGCCTTTACATTATATACTGTTGTAGAGATAGCTTTAAGCTTCGGGTTCTTTTGGCATAAAGAAGAGAGAATTTATCTAGGTGGTATTCCAGATTGAGTCATGTGGTCAACACTCTCGATATCTTCTTGTGATAGCTGTCGAAGATAAGGATGGCCAGAGATATCGACAGATGCTTCATGGTTGTGCGATAAGTTATGTATTTTAATTATCCATTCCTTCATCTGTCCTTTTACCTCTAATTTTAAAAGGACAATTGATCCGACGTGTTCCGGATTTCTTTTCTCTTTCATCTAAAGGCACATCGCGTGTATCACGATATTGACCACCTCTATCACATTGTAAAACCACATATATCTCTGACTCTAAACTACAAATTGATAATGCGTATCCTTTAGCTGAGTAAAATGCTCTAACACCACTAAGCAAATCTTCACAAGTTTTATACTTGAAATTGAGTAATTCAAGTTTTTCAGCCTCTTGTTCTAATGAAATTGTCGACTCGTCAATATCCATCTAGTAAACAAAAAATATATAAAATAATTAGTTATGTTTTTATTGAACCTGTAATTTTACTGTTACAATTATACTTTTATCATGTAATTTTGTATTTGCAAAGAATAAAAGAGAAATCATTTGAAAAATAAAATTAACTGAAAATATTGAATTACCTGATAACCTCTGTTGAGTTTCGAAACTTGAGAAACTTTTATAATTTCAATTCTTGTTTTTGCTCAACTGTAAAAGCAAAGTTGAAATCGAAAAGTTTTATTCTAGGAAATAAATGTTAGTAGGTCCATATCAAGATAGCCTTCTAATTTAAAAGATTTGAGATCAAGCTGCATAAATATTTTGTTATGTTTGATTGTAGAGAAATTCAAAGCTCTGTTGTTTCCTTATTGGAGAATGGGCAATTTGGTCCAAAATTATTTTTCTCCTATCTCATATCTGTGAGAATTAAAAAGGTCGCTGTTAAAATCGATACCCCATTTCTTCGAGTGCGTGTTCTCTGAGATATCTCATATTTTGCGTGACCGACGTGTCCGGTTCTTATTAGGGGTTAGCGCGGCGGCCATTATTATTAGAGCTTTGAGATTCTTTGAGATTCGTGGAGAACGTATTTGAACGGTTGAGATATTCCGAAAAGTCATGTAAAATATGAGATATCTCAGAGGATGCGAATTCCATTTCTTCACGGATTCTTTAAAATATTCATGAACTAATTTGTCAACAGAATCTAACGTTTCTTTAAAATATTTGTAGTTGATTTTGAGGAAAAATAAAATAACTTTCTGGCGCCTGAGAAATATTGGTCATATGTTTTATCACAAAACAGTATTGGCTCAGCTTAAAAGGTATAATTATTTAAAAAATAAATCAATTCATAATTCGTCCTTGGTTTGGATTTGAAGCAAAATGAATGATCCAATTTGGATCAAAAGAAAGCACACTGAGGGTGTTCAGCAGCTTTTTCAAGTTGTAGGGATTAAAATTTTAATTCACATTTTTGCAGGAGTCTAACATATATGATTCATTCTGCGGCTAAGTTCTTGATGGTTGGCGGTCTATCGGTTCCGAGGACCGCCAGCAAGTAATTTGACTTGTTTTCTTAGTATTTCTACATAAAATCATGTTTTTGCTAGTAACTTGATTCTTGAAACATAATTAAGTGAAAATGAAGTAAAATAGCAGTAAACAAAGATAAATACTTGGAATTTGATATTGTTTCACACTAAACCCTTAGCCAAATATTGATATATTCTCGCCTATCAATGATTCATCCATAATTGTAGAACTTGAGTTTGCTCAATTCCGAATGTCTACAAACCACAATACGGTTACTCCAATATTTCATAATAATGGCAGCTTCTTTTAATTTACAAGAGTTGCGAAGCCATACCTGATATCTTAAAACATGCAATTCAGAATTGTTGTTCTTATGCATGCATTCATAGTTATAGGCGTGTGTGTGCTTTCATACCTATATATCGTTCGAAAATTACCATTTAGAATATGCAAGGGTGAACGCAAAATTTATGTTATAGAGAAATTGGGTTAAAATAACTTATCGGATTCAAATTCATTAACTAATCGAGTACTAGATAAAAAAATAAAAAATAAATAAAAAAACCAACATAATGAAACAATAAAAATAGTATAGTTTACATAATAAAAAATAACAAAACAATACTATTAAACATATTAAAAAGCAACAAAGTTGGTCCGGATCCATAAATTTCTATAAATTTTATATAAAAACAATAAAGTTTCTCATTAACTGTGCTTTCGGACTGATCTGACAGACTTTCTAGTTTCAAAGAAGAGCAAAATAATTTTCAAAGAGGGACAAAGTGATACCAAATCTGTATTTTTTTACTAAATTTCAAAATCCAGAAGGAGGCAACTCCAACTGGCTGTGTGGGTTTGCCCCTGAGCATATGCATTCATGTAATAACACGTTTGATTCTCAGTCGAATGAAATTACATATCACTGCATGCAGGTGAACTTGCAAATAAAAGAACATTTTGGGCCGAGAAGCCATGTGTTGGGCTGTAAAAAGCCCAGTTTGATTGGACCATAAAAGTTGAACAGTTTCTCTCTTTTTCCCAAGTAACTTAGTTTAGAGCGTGTTCGGATGTCACAGAATTACGAAATAAAAATAAGAATGGAAATAAGAATTTATTTTTGAAAAAATAGAAACCCCATGAGTACGGAATGAACCGGATTAATTATGAGAATATGAGAAAATGAGTGTTCGTTTGTATCATGGGATTAATTGTGGAAAATCTTTATTTATTTAAAATATGTATATTTATTTGTTTTAGTTTAATTTAGCTATAAATGATTTTTTTATTTAATTATTGTTTTTGAATAGTATAGCGTTCTGTTTGTATTTATTTTAATCAATTAAGTTAAGTTAGCTTAATATAAAAAAGTAATTAAATATAAATATTTATTCTTATAACTAAATAAATTGTATTTAATGAGATGAATGTAATCTAACTGTTATATTTAATAAAATGAATTTTTAGTTGTTGCATTTATTAATTGAATGAAATTGTTAATAAATCTTATATCTTAAAAAGTTGCTGTGATTTGTAAAAAATAAAAAATAAATAAAAAGATTGTTGTTCGGATCAGTCTAATAAATTAGTCCCACATGCATTGTTTAAATAAATTACAACTCTTTATTTATATAGCTCACTTCTTGATTGCATTTAATTATTTCTATATAGCCAAGGTCAACTAGTACACATGCCCAATTTATAAAAAATAAAATAAAAAGGAAGGTCCGGATCTAAACTTTTGATAAGTCCAAAATATGACGTTGGTAGGATCCTTTATATATTGATGAAGAATGTGTCTTAGAATTGAAAAATAAATAGAGTAGAGCGTCATTGCCACGTGCAGGAGAGAAGAAATTTGCACAATCTCCAACATGCTCCGACTGGAGAGAGAAGGCTGAGAAAATGCAAATTCAATTGGAGATCGGATTTTTGAACCTCAAAAAATGCACTAAAATGAGAACCAATTGGATAAAAATATGGGTTCAATTGAGAACTTATTGGGTCATCCGAAAGGAGTAGGAAAAAGTTAGGGAACCCAATCCGATACCCACCAAATTCCTATAATTTAGATGCATCCGAACAGAGCCTAAAATGTATTTCCAAGTTGGAAAAGTTTCACACAATAGCACTAAACAAAGCAAAAGGCGGATGTCACTATGCATGAATCCCCTTATAGGTTATTCGCATTTATTTTTTATAGGCAAATGAATATTGCTATTATTGTGAAAAGTGAAAATTCTTGCCATGTCTTCAAGGGATAATTCATGAAAAATAGAAATAAATAGTTAAAAGAAGATTTTAGTTGATAGCACACAACAAGAATATTCAGATATCTTTATTACTTCTTTTTTTTTACCTATTCTTAGCACATTCCTCCTCTGGAATTTGTAACACGTGTAGCCGTGTTACGAGAAAGACGGCGATATCTACACGTATTACGAGAAAGACGACAATATAAATTTCATCTTTCTCAGTTAAGTTTTCTTCAAGACTATTAAATGCTCAAAAGAAAAGGCAGTTGTTTTCTTCTAAGCAAGGTTATGTTACCTTAAAGCTATTACATAGCTCCAAAACCAATAGTTTACTTCTTTATGAAGATAGATATGGTACATTAATGCATATAATAGGCAAGTTCCTGATGTTTCTTATTTTATACTACAGAGCATAATTATTGTCTTGATTTTTTTTTTCTAAATAACACATAAGTTTTGCCTTCTTTATATTTTCATAAGAAGTATTTAAAAGGAGGGATCTGCCATGGGTAAAGATTTTAACAGAGTAGTTTTGACTTCATGCAGCGCACATACCATAGAACCAAAAATGAACAGCGTATGGTTTTTGGCATTTTTGCACTGCATAAAGATAAAACATCGCTGTTAAAATCTTTACCCATCTGCCATCTGGTTTATAAAGTAAAACTAGGAAAAGGAGGGGTGCATCTGAAATTTTATCCAAAACTAGCGCTTAATTAACAGACACATGTCGAGATAAGATTCTTTATCCGCGTCTGGTCTCGACTGCTTGGTCCATGGGCGGCGACGTGGGGCCCACTTCGCCGGCGATTGAGAAGCCTTGGACAAGGGAAGAAGACAAGGCTTTCGAGACGGCGCTTGCGACGGTTGAGTTGGTGGAGGGGCTGCGGCGTTGGGAGGGGATCGCCGCTAGGGTTCCCGCGAGGACGGTGGAGGAGATTAAGAGACATTACGAGCTACTGGTAGAGGATGTGAAATCCATTGAGGAGGGGAAAGTCGAACTGCCACGGTATGGGGTGGGGGAGGAGGAGGAGAGGGAGAGAAGTGGTGGATTAGGTTTAGGGTTCGATCGTGCCAGTGCAAAGGCTTTGTCGAGGTCTGAGCAAGAGAGGAGGAAAGGTATTCCTTGGACTGAAGAAGAACACAGGTCGGTGTTTTCTAAATTCAAATTGTCTACTTCCATTTCAATTTTCTCTTCCAATTTGAAAATATGAGACCAGAGTTTCTGGATTTCGATTTCATTGATGATTCAGCTTCTTTAGCTCACCAATATATTTTTCAAATTGTTGTATGTTTTCAGATTAATTGGCACAATATAGCATTAATTTTCAGATGAAGTGACATACCGAATAAACTATGCACATAACTTCAACTGTACAATGCTTAAATGGGCTCTAGCAACAAGTTTAGTCATGTGTTGAAGCCTGAAACAATCTTCTCTACCTCTAGAATCTTATACAAAATATTACATAAGACTGTTACCTCAATACCCATCTTGGTTATTTCATTTTAAGTATTTATTATTCAGGTTATTCCTTCTCGGGCTTGACAAATTTGGAAAAGGTGACTGGCGCAGCATCTCCCGCAATTTCGTCATTTCCCGAACGCCTACTCAGGTTGCTAGCCATGCACAGAAGTACTTCATACGCTTGAATTCAATGAACCGGGACCGGCGCCGGTCGAGCATCCATGACATCACCAGCGTAGGTGCTGGTGGGGGTGGAGGCGACGTGCCTTCCCCTAAAGGCAACAACAATGCCCCGCAAATGAAACTACCAGCTCCAGTGCCTGTGCCTGGAGTTGCTGTCTATGGTCAAATGCAACCACCTCCAGGCCATGTGGGCCAATTGGGCCATCCTGTGCCAGGACAGCTGATTACGCCGGCTCCGGCTGTTGGCACACCTGTC
The DNA here is from genome assembly GCA_033356055.1 of Carex pumila. Classification (NCBI taxonomy): domain Eukaryota; kingdom Viridiplantae; phylum Streptophyta; class Magnoliopsida; order Poales; family Cyperaceae; genus Carex; species Carex pumila. Next base: position 442,295 of record JARJHM010000157.1, read on the forward strand.
ATGTTTCCGCCACCTCCCGGGCATGTTCCTCCTTATTCTATGCCGATTGGGTACCCACCACCACCTCCAAATATGCATCGGTAACAAGAGGTATATATAAGTTTTGTTTTCTTATAAATTTAAGTTGCTATATTTGCTGCTTGACTTGGAATGATGTGGTGTTGTATAGGGAGGATGGTAGTTGGCAGTGCAAGGTAGAGAGCTGACGCATCCTTTGATGTGCACTGAATTGTGTTTGTTGTACAGGGATGAATCTGGTATAAAGTTAATTATTCATTCCATACATTGCGGTGCTGCATTTAACTTGTGCTTTCATTTTCTTCCCTATGCTTCCCTGATATCAATTTGTTGTAAATTTATAGTTTACTGTTTGATACTCAGTATATGTACAAATGCAATAAAAGTATGTACAGCAAATTTGTTCTCAATTTGTTCTCAGTTTATTTTTGCTTGATAGTTCAAGTATGTGAAGTAGAAACATATAATTTAAAGCATTGACAATTGTTTAACTTAACAAGTGATGCATGCTTGTTGAAAATTGTATATTTCTAGTTAATTTTGTACAAGATCAACATAATAAAGGATTTTTTTTTGTTTTTGAAACCCTGGCAGGAGCTGCCATAGGATCATATAAAAGAAAATTGATGTATTGATTTTTCATCCTCTTGATCTTAAACAATATTGTTTATCCATGCATCACTTGTTTGAGATTGTGACAATATAGTTCAAGTTCAATAGTTCGGAGTTATCATTTCAAATTTCTCTTCAATTAATATGTAAATATAAAATTGAGGTCGTTTAACATCTCACATATATGAAACTTTGTGGTCTGTGTCAAACTTTATTTTTTATTGCTCCCGAGAGAAGTTATACTTCTCCTGTTATTGATGAAGAAATTTAGGGCGTGTTCGGCCGGCAAATAGGAATGGGTGCGGGTACGGGATGTGAATAGTGATTCGACCGAACAAGTCCTTAATGTGTTACACTGATATTGTTGTGTAACATTTTTGAAAGGATTATAACTAACTTTCTCTTCCATTTAGGGGGCGTTTGGTTTATGCTTTTAGATGGTGATTTCCTGACGACAATTCCCTGGAATGTGATTACCATATTTAGCAAAATTAACATGGAAATAGATACAGTAATAGATAATTTCAAGGCATTCTGATTCCCTAATTTATGGTCATCACCCGCTCCGCGGAAATCAGATGAACGCGCGCGATATTATAATTTTTTCCGTCTTTCCCTTTTTTTTCTCCAAAATCAGAATCTCCGCTTGAAGAGAGACTTTCTTCAGTCTTTGACTCCACTCCATCTCCGATCAGGTTTGTTCTCTCTCTGTGCGCTATCCTTTTCCAATTCCAATCCAAAAATTGACGGAAAAATTAAAGAATAATTATATCTGTGCTACAGCACCTGCACAGAGAGGAATAATTTATTATGGTTCCACTAATTATTATTCTAAAAAAATATTATATAGTCTCAACTAATTATTATTCTAAAATCATAGCAGTACTATGTCTTTATGGTCCCCACTAATTATATAGTTTTCCTTTTACAGTATCCGCACTCGTTCCTGCATTAATCTTTCTCTAAAAAAAAGTAGTTAACTTCATAGGAATAAATACTTCAGTGAATAGATATAAAACTTTCAATACTTAGATATTAATACTTTCAGTGTCATATATAAAAAATACTTAGATATTTATACCTTCGTAGTTATAAATATTTAGAATATAAGATATTAATACTTTGATGCGTAACTTGTTATGATTATCTCGTTTCGAGTTCTCCAATAATCCCCGCGTTAGTCTTCTTCTAACAAAAATAGTTGACCTCATATGTATAAATACTTCAATGTATAAGTATAAATATTTTCAATACTTAGATATTAATACTTTCAGTATCATATGTAAAAAATAATTGCAAGTATAGATATAAATACCTATACAGCGAGGTATAAATATTTGCACAATGACAAGTATGAAGGTACATCATCATGGATCTCATTTGAAATAAAAAATTGTGTAGGTATTAAAAATTTAGAAAAATAAAATTAACATTGTGGAGATTTTGCAGTCCTTACAGGAAGTTATCTTTATGTATTTAACTTTCAGTGGTCCCCCTACATATACTATTATTTTCGTACTACAGTATCCACACAATAAATAATTGTTCGCCTCATAATTATAAATACTTTTATACATAGATATTAATACTTCAGGAAAAAAAAAAGTCGAATTGTAGAATTTTTGTAATTTTCAAAAAAAAGTTATTTTTACGCATTTAATTTTTAGTGGTCTCAAATTAAATCACAGTGCTAAGATAAAATTGTTGGAGCGATAATGCGATGTGCATGACCTGTAATCAAATTAAATCACGGGCCAGCATAAAATTCATGACTTAGATTTTGTCCATTGCCTTTGTGATCATTAAAAAACGATAAATTAAATCAATCGTTCACGACCTGTAACAAAGTAAGTTTTATCCGGTGTGTCACTACTCTCTAAGTTCTATGCTCGCTAGTCCCTGGCAATTAATACATGAACAAACCTAGGAAGCAAATATTTCGAGAAAACCTCAATTTTTTATTTATTCTAGCACTATCCCCCTTTTCAGCTTTAATTACTATAAAAATGGGACCCAATTTGGCTAAATTTAGTTTCCTGAATTGTAAATGCTTTTTTTTTCCTTCGATACAAGTGGCCAGTGACGCAAATATTTTTCCTTCCATACCTGTGAGGTAACAAAATATTTTTTATTAATTTTGGTCTCTTAAAAAACTATATCAGTTCACCAAATACAATTTATTTCGTACACCACTAAGATGATTCTTTTTCGTCTGTAATTAGTATACATAAAATTATATTAAAGATATTCTTGATATCTATTGAGTCTTTTTATAAAATTAAATAGTGAAAGATCTTATTATCTTGTGTTATACAAATATATTTTTATTAAACAAAAATAATTATTTAGTCCCCCTGTACTCAGATCTTAGTTCCGCCTCTGGAAGGAAAAACGATATGTGGGCCTCCTGATGAGATTTGAGTGTTGTGGGAGTGTGGGACTGGCCCAATTCTAGAAGCTAGCTAAGAAGAAGTGTTAGTAGGCGGAATGAAAAGGTTAGTATATACCAGTGAAAAGACAAGTAAGGATAAATAATTTTTTTTTTGTTATCATAACAAGTATGGATATGAAAATACCTCTATCTAATCCGTATTGTACTTGTTGACACCCCTAATTCCAACTCTGCCAGCAAAGCAGAGCTCGCAATTAGAGAGAATCAATGCCAAGTTACAAGCCAAGAATGAGAAAAGAAAATGGATTTTTAATCGTTGATAGTTCAAGAGAGAAACTATTATAATTATCTCTAGTGTTTTTTTTAACATCTTTTATTAAATTCAATCATGCATTTCTTCGTAAATTGATGCTACTGTACGTAAATAAAGCAGCAGCGTGATACACACGGAAATAATCTGTTGTGATTCCAATGAAATAACAGGTCCTGTTATTTCAATCTCAACCATTCAAAGTTTTTCATAAACAAATCTCAACGAAAAAACTTTTCATACACAAATCTCAACAGAACTGAATGATTGGGACCTGTTATTCCATTGGAATCACAGCAGATTTATTTCCTGATACACACAATAGCCGTCTACTGGTACCGAAACAATAAATTTTCAACTAAAAATAACTGATTTTGGCAAAATGCATATTATTTTTTGAGTGAGTCTATGGTACTATGCATATCACGGGTTGTTACCGTGTTACGGCTCTATATTCAAATTTTCAAATTCTAATGGTTGATCTGAACCATTCATTTTGTTCTTCATATTAATATGTGTTTGGAGATCAAATTTTGCATTTTTTTGAATTTTTTTTTACTAACTTTTTAGATATTTAGAAAGTCACTTGATCTGAAAATTCTTGACTATTCAAAAACAGTGATTTTCAATTAATCTAAAAAATAGTAAAAGAATTTCAAAATATGTAAAATTTGATCTCCAAATACATATTAATATGAAGAATAAAATGAACGGTTCGAATCGACTGTTAGAATTAAAAAACTCAAATATAAAATTATAACACAATAACAAATCGTAATATGCATAGTACCATAGACTCCCTCTTATTTTTTTAGTATCAGGGGTTATCCTCTTGCGGCACCTTATCCGTATATTTCAAATAGATTCTTTATTCAAATCAACTTGTTGCCTCCCTCCCGGCTTTGTGATAAAGGATTTAGCTAGGTTACTGGGTCGGGTTATGAAGTTATCGGGTCTAACTTCTATTAAAAATCAAGGCCCAATAGAAAAATATCCTCAACAGCCTGGTGCTTTTTTGGATAAGGCAGTTTTTGTCTTCTTTGTTGAGTTTCAAAACCAGAAAATATCTACGCTTTTCCGAGCAAGTCGAAAATATCTTCTCCAGTGCGTTATTTCGTCGTTTTCTAATCTACGCATACCGCGCATAATCTAATACTATGTTGCGTTCTCACTTCTCAGTTCTCACCTGTTTGTATCAGTTTAATTTATATTACCGTTAAATTATATGAATTTTGAATTTTTAAATGACTACCTAGCTCAAGATTTTCTACTGTAACAACACACAAAACTTGACACTAATCTGCTATATATTTAGAGGAGGGATCGGATTACACCACTATTTTGGTGACATGGTGTGATAATGTCCATTTCTGAAATTTCAAAATCCAAATAGTCGATCCAAACCGTTCAATATGATGAATATATTAAGAGTAACTTGGAAATCAAATTTTACATTTTTCTGAATTTTTTTACTATTTATTAAGTATTTAACAAAATCGCTATATTCAGACCGTTGAATTTTTGAACCCCTCTAAATAAACCAAAAAAAAATTCAGAAAAATGTAAAATTTGATCTGTAAGCACATTTTAACATATCCATCAAGTTGAACGGTTTGGATCGACTATTTGGACTTTAAAAATAGACGGTGTCATTCCATATCACCAAAAAATGGTGTCATTTGATCCCTCCTCATATATTTAATATAGAATTCTTCTCTACATAATACATTATCCTCTGTTAATTATACTTATTTAAGCTGCTATATGCTAAGCATCTACGTTCCAGCAACTCAAATGAGTTTCTAAATAACTGTTAACTAATTTTAAAATTAAGGTCTCTAAAATTTCTAACTCTTATATCTCTAAAATTAATTTTAGAGTTTCTATTAAATCACGTCAGTAATAAATTAAAAATGAGAAATAATTTGAGCCAATTATTTGGCCAGTGTAGAATTTACAAATAACTCATTAATTAGAAACTTTCCTACATATTTTTTAAATAAGAAATACTCTCACATTTCTAAAATTGAATTAGAAACTGTCACATCATATTAGAAACTCTCATAGTGATAGAAATGCAGATGCTCTAAACATTCCTTGAAAAATATATATCTTCCCTCTTTGAAGCTTACAATGTGCAAAGAATTCAATTGAGCGAAGGGCTTCACCAAGAAAGGAAATCCATAATTGTACATGGGAATTAATTGCATTTTATATATTGAAATAGTTGAAGATTTAAATTACAACTTTTTTTTTTTTTTGTAAATTAACAACTTGACTAATCAAACTTGTAGTTCTGCTAAATTCTTTAAAACCACCGGTAACTAGTGTCTAGTTGTCTTTCTGTTGTTCCTGATGCTTAATTTTTTAGTGCCACAAGCTGTCATAAATTTTTTGTGCGTGATAATACTAATTCAAAATTAAACTGACAGATTCTATTCTTGATATTAGATAAAATTAATTATTCTGAAAAAAATCAAGACCAGCATGTGAAAATGAAAATGAAAACTTATTTATTTTAAAAAAAGTTTAAATATCATAATTTTTTTTGTGCATGATAATACTAATTCAAAATTAAACTAATAGATTCTATTCTTGATATTATATAAAATTAAAAAAAAATCAAAGACCAACATGTGAAAATTAAAATTCAAACTTATTTAAAAAAAAAATTTAAATATCATAATTTTTTGTGCATGATAATACTAATTCAAAATTAAACTAACAGATTCTATTCTTGATATTAGCGGCCATTTTTATTAAACCCCCCCCCACACACACACACACACACACACAACAAAACAAAAGAAAATTTTAAAATTGCCTTATTTGGTTTTTTTTCAAAACTACCTCTATCGCTGGACCCACAGGCGGTCCAAAACACCAAGCAAACCGCCCCCTATAGGGGCAGGCCACACCCCTACCAGACCGCCCCCTGCAGGGGCAGGCCACACCTCTAGCAAACCGCCCGGGCCAGTGGCGATCCACTAGGGACCATACCGCCTGTGGTCCGGGCGGTCCTCTTTTTTTTTTTTTTTAGAGATTAATATTTTGATTTAAATAACTTTATGAAGAAATTTTTTTCTTGTTTAGAGTGTACGCCAAAAAATTAGACATTTGGTAAAAAATAGACATATATTATGTAGTGATGTTGTAACTCTTTATAACTCTGATTTGGTTTGTCATTTGGCCATCACAAGTTTAAAGATAACACTAATTAAGAATTTGGCCTTGATTCAAAAAATTTGGCCTTGTTCATCTTCTTCTCTTTATTTCTGGTACTAAAACAGTAGTTTAAAGCTATTAAAATATGAACAAACCTCAAATTAGATCTTTATCCATGCACAATGCACCATAAACTAACATCTGGTATGGTACCAAGTCCAAACTCAGCAGTCAAGCACTAAACAAAAGCCACTAATATAGTGCAATGCACTAAAAACATCAAATTTGATCTCTTCTGGTAAATCAACAAGTCTGAACTGATACAAGAATCAAACTGCAAAATTGATTATACCAGCATGTAGAGCATTCAAAAATACATATAATTGACACAAATTTCAATTTATTTGGATTTTTCTTCAATTAGTTATGAATTTCCAAAGTTCGACTTTTGAAAAAAATTTAAACAGCCATAACTTTGGCTAGGAAAGTCAGATTTGCACGTATGACCACTTTTCAGAAAGGGGGGGAGGGGGACGAGACGGATCTAAATATCACCCGGGGGGCAATCGCTAGACATCCAAAGCATCAGAATTTCAATAATATGTCATTTAGTGCCTCAAAAATTCAGTTTAAGTTTTCGTTCGACGATAGACATACAACGATCAATATTTTGTTTAGTTAAAAACCAAAGATTATTCAAGAATTATTCATATAATTATTTTAAAATACATTTACTATTTATTGTGTTTGTTTGCCTATCTCCAAGCAAATGGTATATGTTGACAATAATCAAATAATTCAATTATTCTCTATAAAAAAAGAAAAGAAGTTGACATCATTAAGACAATCTCACTATATTTCTTTGTGAATATTTGAATAAAATAAATTATTAAGAATTAATTCATTAATTAATGTTATCTTTAGACGTGTGATATTCAACTGACAAACCAAATCCAAGATATAAAGAGTTACAACATCACTGCATAAATATATCAAATGTCTTATTTTTTGGCATACACTTTAAACAAGAAAATTTTTTCTTCGTAAAATTATTTAAATCAAAATATTAAGATCTCTCTTAAAAAAAAAAGAAAAAAAAAGGACTGCCCGGACCACAGGCGGTCTGGTCCCTAGTGGACCGCCACTGGCTCAGGCGCTCTGCTAGAGGTGTGGCCAGCCCCTGCAGGAGGCGATTTGGTAGGGGTGTGGCTTGCCCCTGTAGGGGGGCGGTCTGCTTGGCTTTTTGGACCGTCCGTGGGTCCAGCGGTCGGGGCAATTTTGAAAAAAAAATCAAACACGGAGGCAATTTAAATTTTTTCTTTTGGGTATTAATAAAATGGCCGTGATATTAGATAAAATTAATTATTCTGAAAATGAATGAAGACCAACATGTGAAAATGAAAATTCAAACTTATTTCTTTTCAAAAAAAAAATTAAATATCATAATTTTTTTGTGCATGATAATATTAATTCAAAATTAAACTGACAGATTCTATTCTTGATATTATATAAAATTAATTATTCTGAAATAAAAAAATCAAGACCAACATGTGAAAATGAAAATTCAAACTTATTTATTTTCAAAAAACCCAGAAATTAACCAACAAAAAGTGCTCATCTTAAGGCCACGTCTACTGCTTATTAACCTCAATGTGAAATTTTTTTCCTGCTACCTTATCAATTTTGCATTTTGATTCTGCAAATTGGAGGACCACTTTGGAAAAGATATTTCTTTCAAATAGAAAGCTCAAGTGGATACGGATTATCAAACCAAACCAAACCCGATCCGCCACAAGCGAAAAAGGTCTCTTCAGTCTATTTATCTTTCTTCCTCTCTCTCTCTTTCTCCATTGCATGCTTCTCCAACTCATTATCTCTCCACCTCCTCTTTAATCTTCTCAATTTCCTTTCTCTTAAACGCTATGGAGTGGCATAAGAAAGAGGAGATGGAAATGGAGATGCTGCTCCAAGAGATTTCCTGTGGCCATTACCATGGGTACGACCACGATGCTGGCACTTCTGACGGGTGGTCCTCGTTGTCTTCGGGCTCTATTTCTCCTTCCGATGGCAGTACAAGTGCAACTACACTAAGCTCCCCTGATTCATCTCAGAGCTTCTCGAGCTCTGATGGTGTCGCTTTGACAAACGCTCTCAGTGGTATGTGGGTCTCGGATGAACCCGAACCCGATTTTGAGAAAGACCCGTTAACAGAATTCAAAAATGAATTTGGTATGGGTGAATACTCTGCTTTCCCTCTTGAAGTTAACAACTCTCAATTTGATGCCTCAATTTCACAATTTAATCCATCATGCAATACAAACACATTTGAACAATTTTCCAGGGAAAATTATGATGTACCAGTTTCAGTAAGTTACTACTGGAAACAAACAGAGGCTGTCAAGTGCAAGAGCATTGACACGAGAAATTATTATTTGAATTCTGAAAAGTTACAGGGTTTTAAAAGTAAAAAGCTGAATGAAAGATTAGTTGCTGTAAAAGGTAATGTGTACTTATTTGCAAACGATCAAAATGGGTGTCGTTTTCTGCAAAAGAAACTTGAAGAGGGAAAGGAGTCTATTGACTTGATATTTAATGGGATACTAAGCCATATAATAGAGCTATCCGTTAACCCGTTTGGGAATTACTTGATGCAAAAGATGATTCAACGGTGCAATGAGGAACAGAGGATGCATATTGTGGTTTTTCTTACTGGGGATCCAAGTGAACTTGTCAGAGTTTCTCTTAACATTCATGGGTAATTTTGCTATCAAATTTTTTTTTTTTTAGTTATTTTTTACTAGATACTCCTGCAAATTGACATGCAAAATACTTGATTCCTCTCAAATATTCATGGGCAAATTGAGAATTTATTTATAACAAAACTTTGGTAGGGTAAAGGCAATCTGCTATTTGTATGTTTGGTTGCAAAATAAGAATAGTTAGAATAGTCAAATCAAGAATAACTGTTTTTTGTCTTATTAGAATTGTCAAATCTCAAAACCTTTAGGAATAACCTATTCTAATGAGACAAAAAGTTTGAATTCCCAATTCTAACTATTCTAACCCAACTAAACACCCAATAGGCTATTCCGAATAATCTAACTCCAAAAATAGCCTATTCTCAATCTAACCAAACATATTGGTGTTGTACAGGATATTTTGAGGTTTGGGAGGACCACATTTGAAAATATCAAGTTAAATTTAATACTTTTCTTCAGGACTAGAACAGTACAAAAATTGGTCGAAACTATTAAAACAAAGGAAGAGATCAGTTTAGTCATGTCGGCACTTCAGGCTGGATTTTTGGATATTGTAAAGGATCTTAACGGAAATCATGTTATACAGCGGTGCCTGCAATCTTTTGATGGGGACAATAATAAGGTTAAAATTAATTATTCATGTTTCAAATCAGCATCTATACATGTCAATTTGATATTGTATCTTTATCCATCCAACTATCACACTGTTGTAAAAAACTATGAGGGTCAGTACTATGAGATACTGGTAGGCACCAGCTAGCATTCATTTGGTCTTGTTGATCATTTTTTGAGAACAAAACAGAACATCCTAATTTGGATTTGAACCTTTTTGCATTGGTACTTGATATTGATTATAACCACTCACAATTCAATCCATATAAGCATGATTTAGATCATGCAGTGTGTAACATTTCTGGTAAGCTCTGGAAATTTACCCTGAACTTTATCCAGTTGCTAATTACTGTGCCTATATAAAAGTACCATTGTGGAGCTTTTGGATAAATTTGCAACCAGCCTCTCTAGTAATTTTAAGCTCAAGTTCCTTTGTCTATGAAGCAGTTCAAAGCTCAGGGTCAAAATAGTCAAATAATCAAATATTTTATTGAAATATAATTAATTTGGATTTTTGTTAATTTTTTAAACCAATTTCTCTTTAGTTAATCTTTGATGCTGCCATTGAACACTGTGTCGAGATATCAACCCACCAACATGGCTGTTGCGTCATGCAGAAGTGCATCGCGCATTCTTCTGAGAAACAGCGAGAAAGATTGATCGATGTTATCTGTGCAAATGGCCTAGATCTTGCTAAAGATTCTTTTGGGTATATTTCAAGAACTTTTTGTTATCTATATAGTGTGGGTATAGGTACACATTCTGTTTACTTTGCACAAATAGCAGTGCAAGCATTATTTATCTGACATGATAAAGGATATGCCTATTGGATAAAGATGACCAGAAACATTACAGAACAGGCTGATTCTATGTACCAGTACTGATATTCATATGGGTACCAGTACCACACAAGACCAGCATAATTACTTGACCAGTACAACAACTAGCCAGCACGGTATTGCATAGAAGTACTGAAGTATGGAGCCAAAATGTTTGATATATGGTGTCAGGTGATCAATTTTGATAATAAAATAAAAAATATTTCAATTTGGGAAACTTGATGATTCTCTTCTTATGATGTCTCTCATGGGTCTTGTTTCTCAGGAACTATGTTGTGCAATATCTCCTAGAATCAAAACATTCTTCGGCACTAACGAAATTAGCGAAACAGTTTGAGGGGAGGTATCAACAGTTGTCAGCGCAAAAGTTCAGTAGCAACGTGATAGAGAAGTGCCTGAAGGTTTTTACTGAGTCTGAGAAGGCTAAAATAGTATTTGAGTTGTTGGCTGTACCTCAGTTTGAGCTCATGCTTCGGCATCCATATTCCAACTATGTTATTCAAGCTGCTCTTCAATATTCCAAGGTACAAATGTTAACTTTTTTTCCTCCTAAAGAATAATAAATTGGATAGCAAGATAATTTATCATTGAAGTATTAATTAAGAAAATTACGTGTCGGAATTGGATTTTGTCCAAAGAGCTTTGGACAGAATCTCATCCAGAGCCGAGTCTTATCGTTTGATTTGCTTTAAGATTCGTACTAACATATTCTTTAAATGGCTATGTAAATCTAAACCGTCCGTGTAAATTTTAACACAATGTTGGATGATTTACAATTGACTTTGGATGAGATTTCTGTGTTAAAATTTCTATAATAAAACATAATTAAGAAAACCTATTCAATCAAATTATGGGCAGTATGTATTTCCTCCCAGTTTTACCCCTCATGGATTCCCTTGCCAAACCTAATTTGTTTTACATTTTAAGTGATAAATTTTATCTTCTTTGTAGGGTTCTTCAAATGAGGCACTTGTGAGTGCAATCAAACCACATGCTACAGCTCTTCGAACAAATACCTATTGTAAGAGAATCTTTAGACGAGCTCTGCTGAAGAAGTAAAGTTTTCGATTCTGTTGTTAATTATTTTTGGTTTTGGTTTTTGATGTGTTGCCAGAGAGTAAATTAAGGCGTATATAATTGGAAAAAGAAGCATAATGAAGCATCTTATTTGATGTTTTTTTTATCCTGTAACCTATGTATTTCTTTCTTTTGTACACTATCTTGGACTCAAAGTCAGATGGTCAAAATTTGTTAACAAATAATAATGTAATTTTAAGTCTCAAAAATTTTATTTTGCTAATTAATCACTTTAACAAAATAAAGTACTGGGCTAGTCAAATGAAGATTTAACGGTGCCAATAAAGTCTATCCCTTTTATCCGTTTACCCGATCCGTATCATATCCAAAAAAAATAGATATAAATAAAAAAAAAAATTTGTTAACTTATTGGGTACAGGTAATGTTTTTTTCGTTATCTTATCTGTTATCCTATAAGATAATTTTTAAAAATAAAATTATATATATAGATATATATTTGTATGAAAATAATACATAATACAGTAAAGTTTTGTATTTTACTAAATTTTCTTAATACAAATTAGTTGTATTCATTATTTTTTTTTTTGAAAAATATTTTTATCGAAAGTACAAATTAGAATGTCAATGACACTTTTTATCTGTTTACCTAACTCGTAACGTATTTGAAAAAACAGATAATGATAATTTTTTTTTATTATCATAATAAATACAGATATGAAAATGTTTCCATTTGATCCATACCGTACCCGTTGACACCTCTAATAGAAAGGCCACTTTTTTTTATATATAGAAAAAAAGGTTGCTTATTAAGAGTATGCTTTATTTATTTATTTATATAAAAAAAAAACGGATGCTTTATTTCTTTATTCTCCGACGGTTCATACTATATTGGGCTCTTATTGAATACATTAATACTCTTGAAAGAATGAGTGTGTTCATACTATATTGGGCTCTTATTGGGCCCTTGTACACTGGTACGTGAGAAAATGCAAAGGGAAAATAGAATTTGGCTAATATGACATGGGTAGCTAAGAGGTCTCCTGTGCTACGGCTCAATATTTGACTTTTCAAAATTTTAATAGTCGATCTGAACTATTCATCTTGTTCTCCATGTTAATATGTATTTGGAAACCAAACTTTACATTTTTTGAAATTTTTTTACTATTTTTTAGATTTATTGAATATCCCTGTTTTTTATGGTCCAGATTTGTCTGAAAAACAACAATTTTCAATAAATCTAAAAAAATAGTAAACAATTTTCAAAAAACGTAAAATTTGGTATCCAAGCACATATTAATATGGAGAACAAGATGAACGGTTCGGATCGACCGTTAGAATTTTGAAAAGTCAATAAAAAAGTCAAATATTGAGTCGTAGCACGAGAGGTCTCTTAGCTACCCATAGCACCATAGCCAAATCCAGAGAAAATGTATGAAAGAAAGAAATAAAAAACAAAAGGCCTGATATGTTTGGACAAAACCACAAGTCCATAACACATTAGCGTATCTAAAAACCTTTGTATAACTTCCCCCATTTTCTAAATGTTAGAAAATTTAACCAAATTAATGACTATATTAATTTTTTTAAGGTTTTTTGTGACAATACTATTTTGACAATAACAAAATAATAATATTGAAAACGTATTGATGGGCCGTTTAATGGGTTAACATAGTGTTACATCATGGATTAATTAGTTACATAAAGTAATTCGATGCGTTAATTTTAATGAGTTCATTTTTTATTATTTTTTTATCGCTTGATTTTATACTAAATTAATTTAAAAAATTAAATTTGTCATGTAAATGCATCATTCATGAAGTAGAACGGATTCAACGGTTTAGATGTGTTGTTTGAAGTCAATCCAATAGAGTTTTGAATTGAACTCACAAAGAGACTTGATAAACTTAAGAACACCTTAGTTCTGCTCTCAATATCATATCAAGTATGATTTATGATAAACAAATGCAAGGTTTTCATGTCAAATTCTAAATAATTTGATGTTTTTTTCTCAATAAATTCATGTATAGTTTTTGAAACTTATAAATAATTGAAGAAATAAAGTATAAATACATTATTTTTTTTGAAACTTATGCGTTTAGTTTTTGTCTATTTCTAAAAATATATGATCATATAATTATCTCTTATATAGCTAGCACCAACTAAGTCTTTTGTTTTATAAAATAAATTTATATTTTTAATCCATGATTTACAGTCTGATTAAATAAATAAAAAAATAAGAAGTAATAACCGGTCCAACAAAACTTCAAATACGCGATCCAAAGATAAATATTTTTTTCGAAGCAAAAAAAAAAAAAAAAAAAAAAAAAATTCGCTCAGAAGCCTACCGTGGGTCCCACCAACAGACCCGTAAACACACCTCACGCTGTCCCCAAATTTTTCTTTTCGGATTTATCAAGCGACCCCATTCCCCTTTTACGCCTTTGCTTTCGGACAAATTGAATCGGAAAACAAGAAGAAGCCAAATCTGAAGAATCATTCAGTCGGGAAGGAAGGGACAATCGGCGTGACTCGGCCAGACGGTAAGTCTCTTCCGATTCAAGGGTTTTTCCGCTCAAAACGCCTTTGACCAGTCAGGTTTTGGAAATTGGCCCGATCGGATCGCTGGCTTCCGATAGGTAGATAGATAGGTGGATTTTGCGAACAATGGGTTGAATATTGCTTGTTGTGGTAGGAAATTCCTAAGTAATGGTTACCATTTGAAGTTATCAAGCTCAAAGATTCAGATCTACTCCTCAGTGCTCTCTCTATAAAGAACATTAGGCATATCCGAACAATTATTGTTTTTTTTTTTCAGCTATAAACTAAGTTCTTTTATCAAATTAACCAAATTTGTTTTCAGTTAAGTTGATTTTATAATTACATATAATCATGCATTTGAAAGGATAGAGAACTCTGCATATACTGACCTCAAATTAAGTTTCTGCGGAAAGGAACTTCCTTATAGATGAAGGTTTTGTATGCTGAAAATTACTCCAGAAGACAACAATCTTTGTCTCTGCTTCCATAAAAATATTCTTTGGGACTGGGGGTTATATTAACGTTCTTCGCAATTTTATATTCCTCTGGTTCTCTGGGTCTCCTCCTGAGTTGGTCAGAAAAGGAAAGAGAAGGGAAGGGAAGAAAATGAGGGAGAGGATTTAAGTCTGTTACCTTTCAAATTGGGAGGGAACAGATTTTTGAAGAACTGAATAGAGTGTCTCCCATATTCATCCACTCAGCTCCATTTTTTTCCGAAATTAAAACTCAGGAGCATTATCAACATGTTTTTTCTCCCCTCTAACCCTCCCTCCCCTTCCCTTTCTTCCAATTCACCTTGTTTTACAATCTCAGAACAGCTTCATTATGTGCCCTGATTAGAACCAAGTCCAAATCATTCAGAAGTTTCCGTTGCAAAATTCAATTTCCTTAATCTCAACCCAATTGCTAAATCAAGCCTTAAAGCTCCCAATTTACCTTTGTTGCAGAATTAAGTACCAAATATTCAAATAGATAAAATGCCTCAAGTTCAGAAGATTACTATATTTGCCTTACAAGGTTTTGAATTACTCATTGGTTCGGATAGAAATTCTTATGTTTCCACTTTGCTTTTCCTACAACCAAACTCCTGAAAGAGCATAAAGCAGACTCTCTGTATGTCTTAACTGGGACATAATTGCATCAATTCATGAAATAAATTTAGTATGATTGTTCGCACGATTATGGTCATTTAATGCTACTTTGGTCTAAATTTAACTGTGTTTTAATGACATCTAAGCGAGTGCTTACTCTGACTATATTTCATCACAGCTAGTAATCCTCTTCAACTTCTCTCACTTCTACATTTTATATCACAGCTGCTGCTGCCAAAACCTGACCAAAACCCAATAAATAAAATGGCGATGGTAGATGAACCACTATATCCAATTGCAGTGCTGATAGACGAGCTGAAGAATGAGGATATCCAACTGCGCCTCAATTCAATCCGCCGCCTCTCTACCATTGCACGTGCACTTGGTGAGGAGCGCACCCGCAAGGAGCTCATACCGTTCCTCAGTGAAAATAATGATGACGAGGATGAGGTGCTTCTCGCCATGGCTGAGGAGCTTGGAGTCTTCATCCCTTATGTCGGGGGTGTTGACCATATACACGTGTTGTTGCCCCCGCTCGAGACCCTGTGCACTGTTGAGGAGACATGCGTAAGGGACAAGGCGGTGGAATCACTTTGTCGGATAGGTGCACAAATGAAGGAGAGCGACATTGTTGATTGGTTCATACCTGTTGTCAAGGTGAGATTTTTTTTTTTTTTAATAACTCTTGATTTGTAATTGTTTGGTTATGTGATGTTAAAAGTTTAAGTGTGACATTTATTAAGTGTACAACTTGATGTCTGTTGTTTAGCAATTCCATCAAAAGACTCACAGAAAAATAGAACAGATAAAGATTCTTATTAGTTAAGTAAATCTATTTAGCATTTCTAACTATATTTGCAGTTAAAGACCTGTGCTTTGGGCATTTTAATTTGCTCCTGTTCGTATGATCTGTTAGCTGTTACTCTGCAATAACTCGATAGACTAAATAGGAAGCGTTTTTCAATTATTGCTTGAGGGAAATATTTTTATTGTTTGCCTCAATTTGTTCAAATTCCTTTATGAAACCCAGTGCATGTTCAGGAAAAAAAGTAATGAAAGAAATTTTAAAGTTCTAGCAGTGTTTCAAAATATGTCCAATGACCTGCTTCCTTAAACACAAATAGGCTGAAGTTATATTATTTCATTTTTCATCTTTATTTTGCAGAGGTTAGCAGCCGGGGAATGGTTTACAGCGAGGGTCTCATCATGTGGCGTTTTCCACATAGCTTATCCAAGTGCTCCAGAGCAATCGAAGGCTGAGCTTAGAACCATCTATGGCCAACTTTGCCAAGATGATATGCCTATGGTCAGGAGGGCTGCAGCATCAAACCTTGGCAAATTTGCAGCCACGGTTGAGCCAAATTATCTTAAGACTGAAATTATGTCCATTTTTGATGATCTCACCCAGGATGGTACGTAGTTTGAAATCACATTCTTCTGTTCTGTTCCTTCTTTATGTTAAGCAGTGATGCGATACCAACTCTTTATTTGTTGAATATCAAATTTCTAGCATATGAACAGCCAGATCCATCAAAGTTCTATTTCTTATGCAGAATAGTCAAAATTTGGTTTCTTATGTGAGAAGGTCTATTAGAAAGCTTTGCTGTGGTCCTCTTTAGCCACTAATGAAGCCCCAAGTAATATTGCATAATGTCAATAGATCATCCACTGTTCAACCAGGCAAAACATGTTGTCCTTGCCAATTGCAAACTTTTCTTGCTTCATTCCTATTGAGTTTTTGTAGGCTTTGAATTTTAGGTTTTATTTTTTTGGAAGAAAAATAAGTGATTAACACCATTGCTGCTGTTATACTATCTTTATGTGTGTAGACCAAGATTCGGTACGGTTGTTGGCTGTAGAGGGATGTGCAGCTCTTGGGAAGATACTTGAGCCGCAGGATTGTGTGGCCCACATTCTTCCTGTCATTGTCAGTTTTGCTCAGGTTAGAAAAAGAGCTTTGTCAATAGTACCCTCTGGCTTTTAAAATCCATGCTAGGCAGTATTGTTTTGAAGTAACACAGTGTAGCATCTACGTAGAATTATCTGAACATGTTGCTAAACTGGTGATGATTGATTGACAGGATAAATCATGGCGTGTGCGATACATGGTTGCAAACCAACTCTATGAGCTTTGTGAGGCTGTGGGACCTGAGGCTACCAGGTAGTTCTTGTAATTTACTTCAAGAAGTGCCTATGATCAATGATTAGGAAACCATCTACCACTGTCACCCATATTCTGAGTTGTACTTCGAACTTAATATTGTAATGCAAAAGCCAAGCCAAACAGTCACCATTGATTTTTCTTGTCTGGAATGTTGAATCTTTTGTTTGTTTTTTGAAGGAATGAACTTGTACCTGCTTATGTGCGCCTTCTCCGTGATAATGAGGCAGAGGTCCGCATTGCTGCTGCAGGGAAGGTTACTAAGTTCTGTCGCATTCTCAGTCCGGAACTTGCCATCCAACATATCCTTCCCTGTGTCAAGGTACCTTTCTGATCAATGGCTCCTTTGTGAATATTTTATTGTTAAATCTTGGCATTCAGAATCTTGTGTTTGTTGATAGCAGTATTTTCTGATTAACTGCTAATACCAGCTAGCTTCCTGGTTGGGTACATTGCAGGGTTCTCTTGTAAATAACTTGTTGAAGAACATTATGAATTTTCAACCTAGAGTAATAGATGAGCAATCATACTTGCTTTGTTAGAAAGATTTTGGTCTCTTAACATGTTAAGCATTTGGCATCAAGTAGGATAAAATTATTGCTAACTTTTTGTTGATTTGACGGTGGTTTAATGGGAATCACAGGAGCTTTCCACTGATTCTTCCCAGCACGTTCGTTCAGCCTTAGCTTCTGTTATAATGGGAATGGCCCCTGTCTTAGGCAAGGTACAAGAAAAAAAGTTGCAAGATCTTTTTTTTTTTTTTAATGTCTGTCTTAAGTGATGACTACTAAATCTTTCTGAATATTTCTTTTGTTCTAGGATGCTACTATCGAGCAACTTCTTCCTATATTCCTCTCTTTGTTGAAGGATGAGTTTCCTGATGTTCGCCTCAATATTATAAGCAAGCTCGATCAAGTCAATCAGGTCCTTTTCATATCATGAAATGCAGCAATATTTGCTTGTACTAGAATACCTTTTCAACTATGTCCGTTGTTTCGTGTTAATAAAACTATTGCCATGTTCTCACCTTTTGAACTATTGCTTCAGGTAATTGGGATAGATTTATTGTCTCAATCTCTTCTCCCAGCAATTGTGGAGCTGGCAGAAGACAGGCACTGGAGGGTGCGTTTGGCCATCATAGAGTACATCCCACTCTTGGCTAGCCAGCTTGGCGTTGGCTTTTTTGATGACAAGTTGGGGGCTCTTTGCATGCAGTGGCTTGAAGATAAGGTAATGTATCTGTTTCCCATTGACAACCTTTTAAAATCATTTCAACTCCAAATTCCAAATTTAGTGGTAACTCTAAGAAGGATATGTTTTAAGGCCTCTACAGTTCTCAGTGCCATGTGGATTGCAATACAAGAATTTAAAATTGCTCCAGTAGTACTTAAATCTTGGGGTTGGGGCAGGGTTGAGGACTTGTTTCTTACCTTGAGTTTAATTTTTCACATACCTACAGCATATGTAATCTTTTTTGGTTCCCTGTTTTTCTTTATATTTGTTTGCTTGGCTTCTGTGTAAGAAGTGGTAATGTTATTTGCTAGGACTGTATCATTGCAGACTAAACAATTTTCAAGAGCAATACGAGAAATACATACAGTTTATTTAGCCTTGTTTCTTTTTATTACCAGGTCTACTCAATTAGAGATGCAGCGGCAAACAACTTGAAGCGTCTTGCTGAAGAGTTTGGTCCTGAGTGGGCAATGCAGCATATTGTTCCTCAGGTACTTGCTCAGTTTCATTTCATTGTTCTTTAGATATAAATTTGTAGAATTCCATTGTTATGCAAAACTGAACATGCCCAGTATAGAAGTATTTACTACAGAAGAAACTAACCCGTTATCCAGTAGTTAAGTTAATGAAGTTGCTATAAGTTTTGTAAATTTATTAAATTGTAGTAACTAAACACAATAAGAAATAATGTGCTGTCCTTTTCTTTCTGAATTGCCAAGCAATTTAAATATTTACTTCTTGCAGGTGTTGGAGAAGATAAGCAATCCCCACTACTTATACCGCATGACCATACTTCAAGCAATTTCGCTCCTTGCCCCTGTAATGGGTGCTGAAATCACTTCCCAGAAGCTACTCCCAGTTGTCATCACCTCCTCCAAGGACAGGTCAGAATTTACACTTGTTTGTATGCTTACAGACATGATATGGTTCACTTTTGCAACTGTACAACTTGGCCCAATTCAGCCTTAACAAAACCTCGGTGTGTAATCAGACCTCAACATGATAAAGTACATGCACTTAATGTTGGTCCTTGTAATTTTACCTAGATTTTTCTTCCAAAATTAAACAAAAGAAAGGCAAAATAATATAGAAACAATAGCCAAACTGGCTATGGGGCTTGACTGCTACATGCTGTTTGACACCAGTATTATACATCAGTTTTATTATAAGGGCAAACAATGTCGATTGTAATTCTGCCATGCCAGCCACTGCATGCTTCTAAAGATAGTTACTATAATGTCGCATTGATATTTAATAGCAAGTCCTGCAATGTTTTTCTTTTCTTTATTTGGCATAAAAAATTATGTTTTGCTCATTTTAATGTGATTATTTATCATAATGTTATCAGGGTGCCTAACATAAAGTTCAACGTAGCAAAGGTTTTACAAGCTGTGATTCCCGTACTTGACAACTCGGTAAGCAAAGAGGCTCTTTTACAATCAGAGCAAACTTAACTCCATTGAACTTCCATTAGGGAGATAACATGTTAAATTTTACAATACAGGAGGCAGAGAAATTAGTTAAGCCATGCCTAGTGGAGCTGAGCGAGGACCCAGATGTCGATGTACGGTATTATGCTACTCAAGCCCTTCAGTCTTGTGATCAAGTCATGATGGCTAGTTAATCAATTATGAATTGAAACTTTTAACTTTTGGAGACTGGATTTAGATTTCTTTGATTTTACATCATTTTTGCTTGGCTGATGGATGTGCTGTACTACTGTACTGCTTTATTCATAGCTTTATTGAACATCAAGGCAAACTCTTGTTATTCTAATATCTAGGGTTTTGTTTTCTGTCCTTGTGCTGTTGCTGTTTATAGGTTTTGCTGATGTTAATTAACGTTCATTTCATGCTTGTGGTTGTTTTAAGCGGAAATCATTTGTTTTTATGTATCTAGGGTTTTTGTATAGGGGAACTTCTCCTGTGCTTCTGCATTGTATGGTATATTGGTATTGGTTTTACAACTTTCCGTGTGGGAGTTATTAGGTTCAAAATATGAATGGATGTTCTTTAATCAGGGGGGGTCCAGGATGTAACCGGGGATAGCCGCTCTTGGATTTTGAGTTTTACCGGTGATCTATTGGTACTGATTTAAGATCGACTTTGCTTTTTTTAGAATTTTTTTTGTTCCCTTTGGATATTTAATTTGTAATTTGGATTAAATTTAGTTTTAAAATCAAAATAAATTTTTTGAATTATGATTGGTAATTAGAATTATAAGTTAAAGCATCAATATTGAAAAATATAAATCAAAGTATTATTTTTTTATTTATTCAATTAGTTAATGCGTTTAAATTTGATTGGCTATTTAAATCCGATTTGATATTTTTTTTGTTCTCTGTTGAAAATCCTGGATCCGTCTGTCTTTAATAGACAATTAAACATTAAAGCAATCGATCACCTACCTTTTTTTCTTCATTCTTCAGAGAGCTGGCATATTTTGATGCAAGAAAAAAATGAATTCTTTCCAATATTTTTATTTAATTAAAGGGTGAATCGGATACTATGAGAGAAATTTTTTCCTTGACATCAGAGACTCAATATTAATGTTATGTCAGATGCGATTAGCAACCATTAGCTAATTCTGTGTGTCAAACGGCTAGCTTTCGTAATTAATGCTAATGATTTTTAGAATTAATCAAAATTCGATGTATTAAGCTTATAAATATCCTTTCTACTTGATGGTTAGATAAATATAAGTAAACAATTGTTAAATTTTTATATTAGTCTTGCTGAATCTTTAATAATTTCTCTTATTTGTATTTTAAGAACAAGGTCCTAAATCTACACAATCATAAAGAAAATCTAGGCTAATTTCGGTCTAATATTTCAAATCCAAGGACAATTGATTAATCTCACGTATTCTTGATTGTAGGTGTTAACTAAGCTTTCGTTGAATTTTTCACTCGAATTGCCTTTTTTTATTCTTTGGACAATGATTTTTAATACTTGGAACAATATTAATTTTAAATAAAATATTGGTATTGGCAATGGATAATTCCTAGGGGTGAAAACGGAACGGATACGGAGCGGATAATGCTGATACCATATCCATATCTGTCGGATAATGAGTGGATACGAATACAGATACGGATAAAAAATAGAAATCATAATTTAAAACCAAATCCGTCTTAAACGGATACGGATATGGAACAGATAGTCTACGGATACGGATTCGAATACGAATATAAAACAAATAATAGTCGGATAGTTGAGTTATATAAATAATTCACTTATGTAAATATAATACAAGTATTATAATCATGTGTGTGTGTATATATATTTAAAGTAATACGAAAAAAAATTAAAACAAGAAGGTTGGATTACCACTGTTAAAGTGGATAGTTGAGATAAGATTTGATTTGTTAACAAATAACAGTGCAATCCAATCTAGCGCCACTGTCCAGTTTTTTGTAAAATCAATAGTCCCACAACAATAATAAATGAATGTTGTGATTGGAGTTCACGTGATTGGAGTTCAAATAAAAAAGGCATGAGCTGGATTTGACCCTTGGCAAAGCTAAAAAGTAGCTGGTAAAAGTAACAAAATAGCTGGATTTATTTGGGAAGTGGGACTAGCGGGTTCAAATGGGGATCTTAATATCTGCTACCCGCTCTAGCTCTATTACCGGATATCCGTTTCGTTTAGTTTTCAGGTAAGAAAATTTATCCGAATCCGCTCTATTACTGGATATCTGCTCCGTTTCGTTTTCAGGTAAGAAAATTTATCCGAATCCATATCGTTTTCAGGTAAGAAAATTTATCCGAATCCGTATTCGCTACTGTTTTTTAGCTTTCCAAAATTATCCGGATACGTCCGTATCCGCTACTCTTCCTTAGCTTTCCAACGCTACTGCTCCTTAGCTTTTCAAAATTATCCTAGTTTTCAGGTAAGAAAATTTATCCGAATCCGTATCGTTTTCAGGTAAGAAAATTTATCCGAATCCGTATCCGCTACTGTTCCTTAGCTTTCCAAAATTATCTGGATACGTCCGTATCCGCTACTGTTCCTTAGCTTTCCAAAATTATCCGGATCCGTATCCGTCTATTATCCGATTCGTTTAATTCGGATACGGATAGTAACCGAATTCGGATCGGATAATCCGGCTCCGTTTTCACCCCTAATAATTCCGCCTTTCCTAAAACCTCTCTCTGGGTATCTGTCCAATTCGAGTTCGGATTTCCTAAAGTAACTCAATTTTTGATTTTAGATCCGGACCGTCAGATTAAAGAAATCCTGCGCTCTCTATCTGGACCGGATTGACCCAGATTCGAATCGGACGGTCCAGATCTAAACTCAAAATTTGGATTACTTTAGGGGGATTCAGACCCGTCGAATTCTCTCCTCATTCGCCGCAATGAACTATTTTCACTCTCTCTGGGGTTTTAGTCACCTAGATTAGAGATTAGAAGCCCAGGGATTCAGTGTCACTGACATCCCAATCTCTCTCTACAATGGTTAACGCCACTATGCGGACTTTGCAAATTTCTCTCTTCCCCTTCACCTCTTCCCATGGCGATTTCCTTACATGTTTTCCTTCCCTTCGGGTAAAGACTACCTTAACACACAAGGTCCTCAAGCACGCTTCTCCGTCCAGGCCTCCACTATGTAATAACTACTACCTATTTTCTGTTTTTCCATATGCCAAGGTTTAGGTAGGGTTTTTTTCGATAGGCTTTGAATATACAAAGTTCTCTGTCTTCTCTCAATTACTAAAGATAATGAGCTTTTTTTTGGGTTACCTTGTCAGAATGCAATTTTTCCATAAATTGAAACTTTGATCCTATCTAATTGCAGAATTAATGTTAGTTTTGAAACTAGGAGAAATTTGATGTTAATTGATATTAAATTGTTTTAAAATAGGCATAATTGCAAAATTTAAGGTTCTAATAGGTTTCAATTGGTGAAGAAGTTCTTAACAAAAATGATCTTTCTTACAGGCTGCTTGAATGCCAATGGCAGTGTTGCCAGTGCAGAGGCGGTCACTGAGCCTGAGGTTGCCAGAGGGTACACCATGACCGAACTGTGTGACAAGATGATAGACTTCTTTATGAACACAAAACCCAAGACCAAAGACTGGAGAAAACTTTTGTCACATAGAGATGACTGGAAGAAGTATAAAGACAACTTTTATGACAGATGCCGGGTTAGAATAGATACCGAAAATGACGCTTCATTCAAGCAAAAGCTGGTTTTGCTTGCACGAAAAGTCAAGAAGGTATAAAGATGAAACTTCATCTGAATACTTATTATACCAAGCCTGATCAGATATGGCAAGCTGGTCGAGCTCAAGTGCACATGTAGTGTTTTTACCCAATTTTATTTCAGTTATTCCTCAATCATGCAATTCTGACTGAACTGATGATGATGCTATTTTGCCTTTGTAAAACTGGATTGCACAATACAGCCCCACATTAAGCCAATTTTGCATATCTTACACTGGATTCTGCTATAGAGTTATAAGATGACTCAGTTGACCACTTTTAAGTTTTAACATTAAAAATAAAAATGAGCATCAACTTATTTATATCATGCAATTGCAGTTAAGCCTCAATTTAACTCAAATTGGCCACAATGAACACCTCAATAGCATAAGACTCATTTTAACGTTCTTATTAGCCTATTGCATTTGAATTAAATATTTTAGTTGATAACCAATTAACCATCAATTATGCAATTAAGCCTTAGTGTACCATCAGATTTTTCAATCAAACACCAAAGCATGAAAGGACCAAAATTGCCTGCATGGAGAGCCTTGGCTTTAAGTTGGTCAAACAAGTACCATTCCAAGCCTCTTCAGCACAGAACATTTGATACCTGCCTAAATCAGTACTGGATCCAGTTTGTTAACCTACAAGGCAGTGAGTGTGACTTTTTCTTATACCAAACTATTTGTTTAGATTGATGATGAGGTAGAAAAACACATGGATTTATTCAAAGAGGTGCAAGAAAACCCCCTTGACATAGATGCTGTTGTTGCAAGAAGAAGAAAGGATTTCACTGGTGATTTTTTCCAACATTTGAACATGCTTGCTGATACCCACCGCAGCCTTGAAAAACAAGATGGTGAAAGTTTATTCTGTAACTATTTGTTAATTATTTCTAGGTTCCCTCAGACTTCCTTATTGTTCCTTCAGTATTGTGAGATGTTGTGCGTGCTTGAAAAGGGTTACCATACACTAGTGGTTTTTTTAACCATTCTAGTAGCATCTTAGTAGCAGAGAGATACACACTTGTGTTGAGATTATGTAGCTGAGAGACACAATTGAGTCCTCGATTGTTGTCCAAATTGGCCTGTCAATGATCTATAATATGTTTTGGTGACTGTATTGATGCTGTGTGTATGCCTCTGATGTCATCACTCCGAACACCTACTGGCACAATCTTAGGCATACACAATAAATATACATGAAAATAGTCTGTTCTTTATCTGTGTATAATGAAATTCCTTGTCTTACATAAATACTTAACCTCCAAACCCAGCTTTCAAAATTTAGAAACTCTAAAAGTTATCTTGTCCAATCTGGTAAATGTGTTAGTCTTCTATTTCAAATGTAAAATCAATGTTACAATGTGATAGAAATATTCTCTCTGCGGGTGAAAATTTTGTCACATGTAAAAATACTCATATTTGAGTTGACAGTTTTTGGGATATGTAGAGGTTATTTATTCATCTTGCTTGATACATTTCTTTCAGTTCTATAATTGTTAACTTGTTGTTCTTATTAGTTTTCTTGTATCTTCCTTAAAAAGCAATAATCAGGCTAGGAGCCAAGTGCCTATCAGCTGTTCGAGCATATGACTGTACACTGGAAAATCTTGACTCAATGGAGACAGCTCAGTCGAAATTTGACAACATATTAAATTCAGCATCATTGGAGGAGGCCTGCTCGAAGATAACTAGTCTGGCAAAGTCAAAGGACCTCGACTCATCACTAATTCTCCTCATAAATCATGCTTGGGCTGCTGCCAAGGAATCTACTACCATGAAAAATGAGGTTTGTGTAAACATTACATACCTGTACAACTGTTATGTTACATGGCTCTTGTACTGTATGGGTTAGCATCCTGACTCTAGGTTGGTCATATCTGGTGTGTGACTGTTCAACAATGTGTTATTTTAGCTTTCTGATTGAAATAGAAATCCTTGCTTGTACCCAAGGGTACTGGTAGTTCTTGTCTCGTCTAATGGTCACTTGAAACCATATTTTTTTACAATTATATTTCCATTCAATTGTCGGTTGTGATAAGCACCTGACCAAAACAGGGACTAACTTATAAAAGGTGACATGGATTTTTGCTGTCAGGTGAAGGAAATAATGTACCAGATATACAAGGCAACACAGAAGAGCCTGAGGATCATCTCTCCACCTGAGATACGGCTCCTCAAGCACTTGTTGAATATTGAGGACCCTGATGAACGTTTTGCTGCTCTAGCTAATTCTTTCACTCTAGAAGATGATGCCGAGCCTTCAAAAGACCCTTCAAAAGACACTGATGCCTTGTGCACGTAAGTTAGTTTAGGTGCTTGTTCCATGTTTAATCAGATGTTTCAGTAAGGGTTTTTGAACTGTGAGTTATACTTTGGTCCAAATAAGTAACTTATTTGTCCTCGTCCAATTATACGCCAAGTGCCAAACAAATCAACAAACACAGTCAACACAGGCTGTTTTGGATCACAGACTGGTTACATCCGTGAAATCCGTTATGTGGGCCTTCTGGTTATCATATACAAATTGAGTACTGTTTTTTCTTTTTTTCTTTTCAGGACACCGGAAAAGCTCCACAAATGGGTAAAGATAATGCTCGATGCTTACCATCTTAACAAAGAGGAGACAGACCTAATAGAGGCCCGAAAATTGGGTGATCCGATGATTATCCAGAGACTAATTATTCTCAAACAAACCCTAGAGGAAGACTACTTGAAAAGGCACGTAGATGAGGAGGGAGAAAAAGCAAAGGAGGGAGAAGAGGCAGAGGAGGGAGAAGAAACAGAGTTGTTATAATTTTTATGGCTTATTTGATGAAAATTACAAGAAAAGGGGTGCTTCAGGATTTTTTCTTATAGTTGGAAATATGAGGGGAGAAGCCAGATAGTATTGTAGTACATTGTGGCGGTACCGGCATGGAGTAGCATGGCTAGGCGTTTGTATTAACTGCTTGTTCCTTTATTTTTGCCATTGCAGAAAGTTTCTATGAAGTACCTGTCTGTTTGTTGGTACTAGACTGCTTAGAACTACACAATAACAGTGGCATTAAGTATCCATAATTCCATATCATACATGGCAATATTACACTGTAACAAAGAGAGAGAGAGAAAGTGGAATACGCCAAAAGTTTGGAAGATAGATCCAAACAAATACAGATGATAACTTCAAGAAGTATAGAGTAGAAATAAGCTGACATAAGGTTAGGAATTTAGGAACAGCTAGGACAGACTATCACACGCTAGTACACAACACATGCCTATCGGTGCTGCACGCTGCATGCACATTTACTGTTCGATATAATACAGAAATGAATTAATTAGCATTGCTCCATCATATAATGAAAATTATATAATTAAGATATAATGTTGGGCATTTATATTATTTCTCTAAAATATATTTTTATTTCCATCTATTCACCTCATATTAAAAGAAAAAATGATTTTATTAATTATAATTATGTAAAATTAAATCTTTCTTCTTTTATAATTTTATCAACCAAACACAATGAAGATTTCATTGGAGAAAAAAATTTCTTTTATTTATTCTCTCCGTTCCTCCACTCTTCATCCAAACAAGATGTAAAGGAACAGATTGGAGCTTTGTGTCACGTTTGAGGGTAGACACACAAAAAGATGTACTGCTCTAATTTTCGTTTTTAATTTGGTGGACCAAAACAAATTGGTGAACCGGAAATCCTGAATCCCTCTCTATCATATGTAATTGACACTTAACAGAGACAAAGCAACTCTCTCAATGGTGGCACACTGGCATGCAAATATAAAAGTTTCGGTTGATTTGATTATTTTGGTTTTGAAAATTTCAAATCGAATCAAATCAAAGTTATAATTTGACTTTAACAAAACAAACCAAATCGGATCATTAAATTGAAAAAAATAAACCGTTTAGTTCAAATTAATTCGGTTCGTTTCAAAATCAATTAAACCGACCCAATGAACACCTCTAAGCTCTAGCTCTAGGCATGCATATGATAAATAAGCTTGCTTTTGTAGAGACTAGAGAGGAGTGAGAGGACCGGAATACATGAAGAAGCCTTTGTATCCTTCCATGCTTTATTTAGTTGAAAGCCAATGGCGTTATTTCGTCGCTTTCCCTCCCAACCTCTTCTCCCTTCCCTCCTCTCTCTCTCTTCACTTACCACCACCACCACCACCATTCCACCTCTCCACTCTCCGAAACATCAATCCCCTCCAGTCCCCAATCCCTCTCCTCTCTCCATTTCCCCCAACCCCAACCCCCAATCTATGACAATCTCGTCCCTCTGCTCTCTCATCTCCTCCTCCTATTTAGACGGAGACCGGGGCCTCCACTACCTTCAAGTAAACATCACACCACAAGACGCCGTTTCTATCGTAGCTCTTCTCGCTGAGACCGAGGGATCCATGGTTGCATTGGCCTTCTTCTATTGGGCTGTTAATTCGCCTGAAATTAGACACTTTATGTTGTTTTATGTCACGGCAGCTAGCTCTTTGCTTGGTCGGGGAAGCTTCGAGAAGGCTCAGGAGGTCATGAGGTGTTTGATTGAATGCTTTGCTGAGGTTGATCGGTTGAAAGAAGCCGTGCATATGGTCTTTCAGATGAGAAATCAAGGGTTGGATCTGAGTGTGCATACCATGAATTGTGCTTTGAGGATGGCCGTGGAGTCGGGTGATTTGGGTTATGCACAGAAATTGTTCGATGAAATGTCAATCAATCGTATTTGCCCTGATGCTGTTACCTTCAAAACATTGATTGTTGGGTTTTGTAGAGATGACCAAGTGGGAGCTGTAGAGAAAGTCTTAAGCGCCATGAAGGAGAGAGATTTGTGTCTTGACAATGTAACTTGCACTTTATTGGTACGCGCTTTTTGCAAAAGTGGGCGTTTTAAGTTTGTGTTTGATCTCTTCAAACTAATGCATGAAATTGGGTCACCTCCAAATGTTATAAATTACACTGCTTTGATAGATGGTTTATGCAAAAGAGGTAGTGTAAAACAAGCATTTCAGTTGTTAGAGGAAATGGCCAAAAGAGGTATAAAGCCAAATGTGTACACGCATACGTGCTTGATATACGGCCTTTGTAAAATTGGCTGGACCGAAAGAGCCTTCCGTCTTTTTCTCAAGCTCATAAGAAGCAACTCATACAAACCAAATGTTCAGACCTACACTGTCATGATATGTGGGTATTGTAAAGAGGGGAAGCTTGGCCGAGCTGAGATGCTTCTAACGAGAATGCATGAACAAGATCTTGTACCGAATACCAAGACTTACACCATTCTCATAGATGGCTATTGCAAGTACGGAAATCTCAGTCAGGCTTTTAATATGTTGGAAACTATGAAAAGGGAAGGTTTTCTGCCTAATATTTACACCTACAATGCAGTTATTGATAAACTATGCAAGAGAGGAAGTGTCAATGAGGCTTATAGGTTGCTTCAAATGGCCTTAAGAGATGGTGTGAAGCCTGATAAGGTGACCTATTCTATATTTATGAGTGAGAGTTGCAAAAGAGGTGACTTAAATTACGCCCAAGAGTTGTTTGATAAAATGATTAATGCTGGATTTGACCCAGATATTGAGATATATACCACATTGATTGCTGCACTTTGCAAGCAAGGTAAGTTGGAAGATGCCGAGGTAATCTTTGAGAAATGCCTTAATTTGGGGTTGGTTCCCACAAAGCAAACCTACACATCTCTGATAGGAGGCTATTGCAATATCAGGAAATCAAGCTCAGCGTTGAGAATTTTTGAAAAGATGGTTCGAAGTGGGTGCTTACCTGATTCAGTGACCTACGGTGCTCTAATAAGTGGTCTATGTAAAGAGTCGAGGTTAGAAGAGGCACGCAGTTTATACGAGGGAATGCTTGACAAAGTCTTGGTTCCATGTGAAGTTACAAGTATAGCCTTGGCATTTGAGTTGTGCAAGAGAGAAAAGAGCGGTGATGCCATGTCGTTGTTAGGGAGGCTAGAGAAGAAGCATTTGGCCCGCACTGTAAATATACTTGTCAGGAAACTTAGCTGCATAGGAAATATAGATGCAGCAAGTCTGTTTTTGAACAAGTTATTGGATGGAAGTTTTCTTGTTGATCGAGTAACCTATATTGGATTCATCAATGCATGTTACAAAAATAACAGAGACTCTCTCGCTTCGAAATTGTCCCAAAGGATTTCAAAGGGAATTGGAATCTCAAATTCTGAAGAAAGCGTCACCTAATATTATCTGGTATTCCTGAGACTTTATATGTAAACAGTCAAATTGGTTATGATCTTTGTTGTAATTTATTGAAACCTACTTCAGATAGATTTTAGGGCTGAAGAACTTGCTAGCATTAACAACCAACAGATTGCAATTACTAGGATTGCCAATGACCCTACACATGCAAAAATTAGTAGGGCGGGTAAATTATATATAAAAAGTTTGGAGTAGAACTCCTAAGTTCACCGAGTCTCATTGTGAACTTAATTCTAAAATCTACCGGATTGACTTTGAATGAAGAATCCGAACCATTAAAGCCTGTATTTATATGCAAAAAAAATTAACTTTCGAATGAATTTGATATAGAGTCAAGTGGTCAAAAAACATTCAAAATATAAATACATTAAAATTAATTTGTAAACCTTCTAATTTTGACCGCTTGATTTTATACTAAATTAATTTGAAAGTTTAATTTTTTTGCATATAGACACATCACTTGTAACATAGATGAGTTTAACAGTTCGGATTTATCATTTAAAGTTAATTCGATAGATTTTAGAATTGAGTTTCCAATGAGGCTTGGTGAATAGTCATACTCTAAAAAGTTTTTCTTTTTTTTAAGCAGAGAGACGGAAGTGATTTTTAAAATTTTCCGAATTAGATAGACACAATACCTGCATTATAATTTATATCAGTAAACATCAAATAATTTTATGTAGATACTTTATGGTAAATTTGCACCACTTTCTTGTGTTGTTCTTCGATCAGATAATATCAATAAAATAAGCTAAAAGACAATAGTTGGATAGTGTTCGACAAAGTGTGATTTACACGTTAAAGTTGCATTGCTATTTTCATGCTCTCTAATGTTCTCCTCATAATTTGTCTATCAGAACTCAGCTAGAGGGAAAAAAATAAAGTGTTGCGTAATCTACACAAAGGTTGAATCTAGGAAAGTCTATCTTCCACCAGATAACTCCATAGCACTTACAATATTGATAGATCCTTCTCCAAAATCTAACCTCCTTTGCATGATGTCATACTGTGTCCGCTTTGAGATCTCAGCATTTTGCCACTCCTGCCACCTCTGACCTAAGGCCTCCCCTTCTAACATCCGTACCACCTCTGACATAGCAGGACGTTCTTCTGGTGCCTGTTGCGTGCAGAGAAGCGCTATTTTTATTATCTTCTCCACCTCTTGGATGTCGTACTCATTTATCAGGTTTGGATCCACAATGGCATCATATCGTCTTTCATTTAGCAGCTTCTTGACCTGTAAACACATTATTGGCAAGATTTAAATTCCAGTAAACTGTACATAATTTTTCAGGCTTTTACTGTTTGTTAAACCAGGTACTGTTATATATCAACCGGCCTAATTATTAGTACTTGGTTGGTACAAACACAGCAATTTCACGATTTTAATTCCAAAATATTGAGTCCAATTCTCAAACAAAACACCCAAAACTGAAACTATTTAAACCCCAAAGTGTATTAACAGCCCCTAGATACTTCACCTATTATCTTATAATAAAGTGCCAGCTACTAAGCCACACCCTAATGTTCACTTAAAACGGAGGACTTAACCCTAGTTTAGCAATTAATCAACCAATTAAGCAGTAAGAATCATTGTCAAGTACAAAATAAACTGACATGATCAAGCAACAAAACATCATCTTCCTCCTCCAGACGAAAATAACTAATGGCACGCTGTCCCGTGATGAGCTCAAGCAACATAATACCATAGCCAAACACATCCGTCTTTTCTGATGACCTTCCAGTTGACAAGTACTCAGGTGCAATGTGCCCCATTGTGCCTCTTACCTGTTACTAAGATGAAACTATAAGCCCAAGTCTTCTATTGGATGGGGCATCTTTTAAGCTAACTGGAACTTTAAACATAACTCTGGGGAATCCTTGGATACCTACTTTTTTTTCTGGGTTTCCGCAAATTATGAATAAAATTATATTTGCTAGTAAAACATCCGTCTCTGCTGTGTAAGAAGTGAAGTAAAATTGAAATCACATATTTCTAGACCAGTTTACCCTGCCAAACAGGAGTGGAGTGAGGTGCTCCAATGTGGCCTTTAATTTGCTTCAATAAAGTTAAAGCAGCTCGATAGGTGCCTAAACATTTAGTACCAAATATCTAACTTTCAGACCAGTTTACCCTCACTAATTTACCTTTGTAACATAACACATTCAGGTACTTGGTATCCCAACACCATATTGCCAAACACTAAACACTATATGACCAACTTACACCTTCCTTATCAAGTTCAACTCAACCAAATCATTTTTTACTAGTTCATATAAACATGAAAGCCAACAAAAAAGTTTAATTGGCTTGATTTATGTGACGGGTTTATGCTCCTGAGCAAAATGAGGTTCATTAGGTGGAAGCTGTCAAAATTTGATATCTTCCCCTCTACTGTATGTGTTTGTCAGTGAACTGTCTTTTTTTTTTTTTTTTTTTTGGTGTGTGTACAGTTCAACATTAAGAAATGTTGGGTATATTTGCAATCTTGGAAAGTTACGAGGCTTATTTTTATTCCATCGATTCAGTCCTTGCGAGTGATTAGACACCGAGAATTGAAACTAACAAAACCTATTATCAAGTCTTAGAGCAATTGGTCGATTAATATCACCTTGGTGGTGACCGAGGTCTTGTTCACATCGACCAATTTTGCAAGACCAAAATCCCCAACAACTGCCTCGAGATCCGCATTGAGAAGAACATTTGCAGCCTTGACATCTCGATGGATGATCTTTGGATTACAGTGCTCGTGCATGTATTCAATACCACGTGCTGTGCCTAGTGCCACTTGATGACGAGTAGGCCAATCTAGAGTCACCTCATGTGACTTGAACTCTGCAATATCCAATAATAATGTAACAGATATAACTTTTTTTAGTACTCTGAATCAGTTAGTTACCGGTAGCGTACCTCGTAATCTGTATGCAACACTGAGGTTCTCCATAAAGGGATAGACCAAAAGCCTCTCAGTGGAAGTCATACAAAAACCAATCAATTTCAGCAAATTTCTATGTACTGCTACACTTATCAGGTCAACCTCTCGCAAGAAGGCTTCCTCTCCTCCTGGACCAAAATCAGTCAACCGCTTCACAGCTATTTTTGTGTTGTCAGGAAGAACCCCTTTGTATACTTTTCCAAAGCCTCCCTCACCTAAAATATTTTTCTCACTGAAGTCGTCAGTTGCAAGCTGAAGCTCACGCCATGCAAACCGCTTCAGCTGCCCAAACTTGACCATTCGGTCATATTCACCTGTTTAATTACAATTATATTATTTATTTTATAGATAGGGTTAGTGTAGAGTTAAGGTTGGTATCGATGTATTGAGAATCAGAAGAGGGTAAATTCAGATTGCCTCGACCTTCGGAATATCATTTTGACATATCTAATTACTAATATTGCCAACAAAGGACATCAATGAAGTAAGAAATCATGAACTAAACTTTTCATTACGTGCGATCCCATCATTATTATACTAAAGAAATTGATAGTTCATATTGTATCATGCCAGTTATAACAATGATTCTATGCTGGTAAACTCCTCAGCAATGTTTCTAATATGTTACCCTTGTAAGGACAAACTTTAAAAAAAAATAACCTTGAACATCATAAAAAGTTTCTCGGACGCGACGATTTCTTCTCCATAGAAGAAATAAAACTACAAATGCTGCAAAACTTACACCTCCAATTACAGCTCCAACTATAGCCCCGATTTTAGATTTGCTAACCCCTCCTGTTAAGGAGAATAAATTAAGTAAAATAGTAAAATTAGCCATTTCTTCAAATAGTATTTCATTTCGTAATTTCTACATGTATGGCCAATACTGCTATGCATTGTCTTGTCCCTTTTTGTAACAAAAACAAAAAAACAGGAAACTTTTTTTTTTTGCTTCGTTTAGTTTCATTACTGAGGCAACCTTAAGCACCAAATTATAACCAAAAAAGAGAAAACTATAACTACTATATCTCTGTACTATTGTACATATTAGAGCAATTATCTAGTTAAAATATTAAATCAATGTTGGTACTTACCATGACCAGATGAACTTGTAACACAAGAGTGCGAAAAATTACCACCGCAGTTTAGATTGTTATCTGAAAAACTACACAAAAAGAAAGAAAAGGAGGAAATGCATTGTTAAATGTTCATGGATCACATGACTTCAATCTCCGATAGAAAAAGCTCACTTGTATTTGGTAACTTCATATAGCTTAGTTGGTACTTCCCCAGTAAGGTTGTTCACTGCTAGATTTCTGTAGATTCAAATTTTGGTAAGAATAGAAAGAAAAACATTATAAGATACATGAATTGATACACATTTATGCTCTTCAATAAATCTGCAAAAGATGGGAAATACACAAAACAACCTGTATGCAAATGAAACATCTTGCATAACCTATAGTGGAAATGTTTATACAGCAAGAAAAGCATTCTTAATTTGCCTTGTTATATCTTACTATACAGGCACATAAAAGATGTTTGATGCTTTAAAGGGTTTAATAATAACTTCTGCTTATTATTAAGAAAACAGTGTAGTTTCTAATAAGAAAACTTACATATCAGTTAGGCTCGAAAGGTCTGAAAAGGAATTAGGGATACTTCCGCTAAGGTTATTTTGGCTCAAATCCCTGCTCGCGTGTTACATCATAAGTTAAAACAGAAGGCATGTTGATAATTGCAATCTCAGTAAGATGATACCAAAATAGCCATTTAACTTACAAGATTTGGAGTTCCAAAAGATCGCCAAGTTTGCCAGGAATCTCTCCTGTTAATCGGTTATCTTTCAGATTTAAGCTTGTCAGATTTGACAGATTTCCAAATTGCGGTGGAATTGATCCATGTATATAGTTATCTTGCAATGACCTTAATAAAGGAATTAAATGAAAATCTATTTGCAGAAGTACCTACAGCTTTATCATATATTTTATTTCCCTAAATGAACTTACAGTAATTGGAGATACTTGAGCTCTCCAATTCTTGGTGACAAGGTTCCATTACATCCAAGAGATGGCAATTGTCTGTAATTTGAGAACCTTAATTAAAAAACCGACTCACATTTTTCAAATAGAAGATATAAAAAAGCTATCCATGACTCCCTTGTTGTCACAGTGCTATTTTGTTTTCTGTCTACTATTAAAGTTCCTGTTCAACTTCTGATTGCATATTTTTCAGCCTTTTGGGTTTGGTTTAACCATTCAGCCTTGTGAATATTAAATACGGCTACCAGGGGCGAAGCTAGGCCTTTGAACTATGGGAGTCAAACACAATGGGGGTTATTCATATAATATTTTCATGCTAAAAATGGTGGTCAATTTTACGATATCATGATATTTTACTCTAAATTATATAGAAAATCACATATCACTACAAAATATATTTTAAAAGATGGGGTCAATTGACCCCCATTCAATATGAATGAATCCGCTATTGACAGCTACCAGCTCTAACCAATACACTAAAAACTACGACTACAGCTTCCTCTTCCTTTTTTCTTTGGCGATAAAAGTTAAAGCCAAAAAATACACTGAAAAATACCAAACTACCATAGCAGAAGGTAGTCATTACTCATTACCAACATGATAACCACAGCCATAGGCCTGGCCTCTCTATAAATAAAATCAGGTTCAAAATCCCGCAAGAGGCATATAATAAAGCAATGAATGCCCAGGCCCTTCTTTAAAGAAAAATTATAACCAGATATATATCCCAGCATAGTGAGAACTATATCATGTCTCTTCCAGACACCCCTCTAAAACATTCATAGCATATCCCTGCAGTCAATGGATTATTAAAAGTACCAAAATATGCCTGATCTTCAATTCATTTGTAGTTATAGGTAGCAAAGAACGGAGGGGTACTTCGGTCACCTTTTGAAGTAGAAGGTTTATTTTAATGCCTTTTAGGGCATACTTGATAAAATGTGAGTACAATCTAGAGTTATAAATGGAATTTCTACTGAAAGCTATAAGATGTAAAGGATCATACACTGAGACAACGTTATTGCCTTCACATGAGACACCGTAGAAGTTGCATGGGCTGACTTGATTCTGGCTCCAGTCTGACAGCTGATTTCCCGATGCATTCAGTTGCACCTTCATGTCTAACAATGCATCAACTGCTCCCAGCGAGTATCACATTTTCGAGCATTAGTTTATTGTTAGATGTGAGTTATTGGAGCTACAGAATGTGAGTTATTTGTGCTACAGACAAAAAATGCTGCACTTCTAGTACAGAAGCAATTGATATTTTACCAGGCCGGTTCATTACAAAACCCAGAATGTGTTCCAGTGCTTCTTTTAATTCTGGTTGAAACCCACAATTATGTTGAGAGGATGACATGGTCAAGGGTATTTGGGTAATCCTCACCAAAGATTTTAGGAAATCTCTAATGGACTTAGCGTAAACTGCAAAATCTGGTACCAAGCTAATTAAGTGCAGCAATAGCCGACAGTGAAATTATCAATTAAAAATGTTCTTTGGGAACATTCTATTCCAGTCCTGACATACCGGTCTTGCCGGTTTAACATTTTTTTTTTTAACTTAGGCTAGTATGGTACCGGCAGTATAGTGGCCCTGAACCTGATTGGTATCATATGCAAATCCAAGACTAATGTTATATGGTACAGAGGAAACTTATCTTGCAAAAGCACTTACTCTGATAATCAGCAGAACCAAAAATCACTGATGATTCCCAAATTAGAAGCACAAAAGCAATTGTCAGCTTTTTTCGACAGTATTTATCTATCATAGCTGATATGCCAAGAAAGAGATAAATAAGCTTGAAACTGCGAAAATTATCACAAAAAAAGTAAGTTGGAAACCACAAATAACGAGGGAGCTCCGAAGCATCATATTTCACAAATCCATTAATTAGTCACTAAACTTGGACCCGATTGCTACTCATCCATCGTACTTAATTGCCATACTGGTCCCTGAATTTTTAATTCGTTTAAATCTTAACTGTCATTTCTTGTCAGAAAACATATATTGGTCTGAGGAACTGTCGTAATTTGTAATTTACGAAGTTTCAAGCAATGAAACGGGCCTGGTAGCCTTATTTAAAAAAAAAAAGGTATTACTGTCAAATGCAATTATGCAAATGTCCAGAACCATCTTGTTTTTTTAGTGAAGATTCAGGAGCTGAAACCTGAAATCTTCATCAAATTTTCATATCAAGCTTGCAACTTAAAGCAACCGAAAGTTATTTGAACCAGGTTAAAGGCTCCCTTGACCAAACACTGAGAACTGGGGATATAGCATTGGTGCACTGTTGAGATAAACTAGGAAATTATATATTGCAAGTGTATAATTTGCACAGCTCGTAATTGAATCGAAACAAAGAAAAAAACAATTCCAACAGAAGAGGACTATGTTCTCTGGAAGAGAGAAAAACGCAACATAGTGAAAACTGAAAACCAACCTTTGAGCTGGTGAACGAAGAAAGATGAAGATTAATTATACATTAAAACGCTTTGATCGTCGCTTCATTTTCGGACAATTCCGGAATCGAAGCGAGCTGGAGCTCTGTTCTTGCTCACTTAACGGAATTTATCATTCTAGAAGGGTTCTATAAACGATTCCAGAGGAACGAGGTCCAATGGGAGCGCGGTGGTCAAAATTGTCTGCTTAGATTCTTCCACTAATTGGTCAACGCCAAACCGATAAGAGAATTCACATCCCCTCAGGTTACCCAACTGATGACAATTACAATCGGACGGTTTTCTTATCCTGGAACGAATCTCAAAATGGACCCTACGAACCGGATTGAGTTTGATCCGGATGGAATTAATCTGATCCGTTAGTTTTAATTTTGTCTGAGTCAGGTACCTTGGAGGATACGGATCCGAAGATAAGATGGTGGGCTAAAAGTGAAGAACAACCAATCGACAAACCCGTGTACTGAGAGTGCGAATCCACTGAGATACCTCATATTTTGCGTGACCAACGTTTCCGGTGCCTATTCGGGGTTAGCGCAGGAGCCAGTGTTATTTGTGCTTTGGGATGCGTGCAGAACATATTTAAACGGTTGAGATTTTCCATAAAACACGCAAAAAATGAGATATCTCAGGGGATGTGAATTCGTTTACCGGTGGAATTCGGGTAGCAACTTGAGCTCGATCAGATCCAAGAGTCCGCATCGTCTGCATTGACTCGAAAGCATCTTTTTGAGTTAATATATTTTGACTGGTCAATTGTAAACGGAGCTTATTCGACTTCTGACTAAAATATAGGAGATCCTTAATGTTAGTGTGATCTAATTCACACGAATTTTAAAGTTGATCGGACGGTCTTAATTTAACTTAAAAGATTCCTTTTTAATAATGCAGAGGATACGAATTCCAGATCAAAACTTCAGATCTATTTGAGACCGGATATTTCATTTCGAAACGGATTGATCTGAGATCTGATCGGACGATCCGGATCTAAAATCAAAATTTGAGTTATAACTTGCAATTAATTTTATAATTATTTTTTATTATACGATGTGTATACAGTATATATTATATGTTATTGCATCTCATACATCCAGAAGCCGATGGGTATTCATGATCAAAGGTATTAATTTAATGCAAATGAATCAATTAGTTGATTTTATTTAGAAAATGGAAGAACCAAATCACTGCAATGAAATCTATCATGCTTGCATTTTGTCACGAACCAAATCATTTGTTTGGAGTAGAACAAGACAGCGCACTTTTCAGCCCGTCTTAGTCTCCACAGACCTTAGTCGTCTGATTAATATCAGACGGTTCACAATATACCCAAGTCATACATCCAGTTGAACAGTTCGAATATATTTCAGCCCGCATAGAAGCCTACGGGCCGCTCGGCCCGGCCCACTTTCTCCTCTTGTCGGCGTGTCGTGGACACAGTAACCATACATACACTGATCACAACACAACACACTCCCACAGTCACACTTCCATCCTTCCGAACTTGCATTTGCACCTGTTCTCTTCTCTTCCCTTCCAATGGCGATCTCCTCTTCCTTTCCAATCCTCCTCCTCCTCCTCTCCATGTCTCTCCTTCTCTCTCCCATCTCCTCCCAAGCACCATCCACATCTCCCAAACCGTCTCCACCAGTTCCTACCCCGATCTCGCAACATCCTACCATCTCTCCGAGCACCTCTCCGCCTCCATTCTTCCCTTCGCCTACAACCTCTCCTCCAGCTCCTCCCAGCCCCGATCTCGCTCCTTCATTCTCTCCCTCCGGCACCCTGGTACCTCCTTCTACCATATCCTCGCCACCTTCGGAGAGCCCCACTCCACCTCCCACTCCCGCCGGAGGAAATGGCGCCGCCATTATATCCATCTCCGCCGCTGGATGCGCTGCTGCCATTGTGGTCACTGCTATCGCTTTTGGTTTCTAGGAGTTGCTTGGTCGGAGGATGACTGTTGTTTTAACTTGTGTTTTTGCGGTTATGCCCTCTGAAATGCTAGATTTCTATTATATTTGTACCTCTGAGGACATTGTATGTTATTTGGGGTTTTCAAAGGTTACTTTTGAAAAATGGACCATTTAGATTCGTAGAATGTTTAATTTAGTTTCTCTTTTCTTTTTTTACTTTGTTTTGTTGTCATGTGGCTACTGGTTTCTTCAGTTTCGGTTTCAGGTTCGGTCTGAGTTTAGAACGCTGTAACATTGTTGTGCTGTTTTGTCTGATTACTTTTTGCATTAATTTATTTACAGTTTTACCCTGAGAACTGAAACGCCTTTTTACTTTATGGTAAGGGTAGTATAGGGAGACTGGGAGAAGGACGCGTGTAATTACGCGCGAGGAAACCGGAATTCGCATCCTCTGAGATATCTCAAAATTTGCGCGACTTTTTGGACAATCCCAACCGTTCAAATACTTCTGCACGAATCTCAAAGCTCAAATAATACTGGCCCTGCTCTATCCCCGAATAGGCACCGGACACGTCGGTCACGCAAAATACGAGATATCTGAGAGGATACGCACTCAGGAAACCGCGGGAATGCATGTGCTGGGCACTGTGTACTGTTATTAGTCGGGGGCCGCCTGTTCCTTCTTTTCTCAAACTTCTTTTTCTTTTTACTGGTTTTAGTGCTTACCGTACACCCAGTCACTCATGGTTTCTTTAAGGGAAGGCTCTGGAACTGTAAATCTGTAACTTTTGCATGGTTTCTTTCGGCTCAGTATGAATGTTACTGAATCAGTAAAATCAGGGTACTCCTATCATTCCTCTTGTTTTCTAATGTTGAAAGCCTTATGGGCTGCTCAAACTCGGGTGTAAGTTAACTGTTTCAATAAAACGGGCTTCGGCCTTTTTAATCAAAAAGCACTTATGGGCTCACACACCGGTTCTTAAATTGATAGGTGTGGTTTATAAATGGGCCGTGTCTGAAAGGTTATTCCAATTTGTCTTTGGGGCCAGCATAAATTGTGGTTGTGTTTTTTCTGCTTTGGGTCTTGTAGACACGAGGAACAACAAGAGAAGAGCTAATGTTCGAGAAAAAACAAAAGCCGCAGCGTGTCGCCAGCCGCCAGGCCGTTCGTTAGTTGATACTATAATCACAAGATTCAGGAATTATTTATAAATGAAATTTGAATGATTCTTTTTTTTTTGTGATGTTGAACCAAATGCTAAATTATTCGGTTAACTTAACTTTGATCAAATTAAACCAGAATAATTCGTGAATTTTACAAATATTTTCCGAATCTTTCGTGAATTTTTCTTGAATTTTTCCATATAATTTGATAAGAAACCAAGCCAATAGAGACTATGGAGTGCATGTTCAACATGATAGCAAGTTGCTTCATTCAAATCAAATTCTTCAAAAGTCAAAACAGAATGGTTTCAATTCTTCAGCAAAATGCTTCTCAAATTGAATTCTCCAAAACAGAACCTCAGTCAGATAAGCCGTCACATTCAAAACAGGTCTACTAACACCAAATAATTTATTCATCAACATTAATTTATGTTACTAACACTTGCCACTAGAGACTAGACCAATAAGCAAGTCATGTCACTGTATGTTGGTGTGAATAAAGATTAACTTTCCTCATCTAGTACCAAATCACCATCAGTCTCTTTTCAAACCTACTCATTTGGCTTCATCGTTAAGCTTCAGTTTCCCTCGATAAGAACAAAGACTTCATACAAGTTTTATATACTTAACTCTTTATGCATTTTTATATTCATTTTAAGTAATTGATGGTACCTTGTTTGATTTTTCATGTATATGTTTCCTCTACCCATTCAAAATGCCTCGTGACTTTGTCCTTTCCTTAATTTTTTTTTTGTTGGCCCCTCTCTGAATTTTCGGTTTGTAATTCATTTAAATTTAGATTTAAAATTAAAATAAATTTCTTGAATTATGATTGAAAATTATAATGATAAGTTAGAGCATCATAAATTATAAGTTGAAGAGTTATTTTTTTATCGAGTATCCAATTAATTAATGGATTTAAACCCGATCAGCTTTTTTAAATCCAATTTGCTATTTTTTTGCTCCCCCTCCGACCAAAATCCTAGATCGAGCATGGTTTGATTTGGTTTATTCGAATTTTGGCCATAATACATGAGCTAGAAACTCAAGTTATAAAAGTTGTAGATGTTTTCATACGCTTTCAAAAGAATTTTGATTCATCTCAATCATAGTTAATAAAGTTATGACCAAACTAACAACAAATGACAAAATTGTCCATAACAAGTTTGGCTGATATGTTGAGCTTGCCATTTTATACGAACTTTCCGGCCATGATACATTATGTTTCTGAAAAATTTAGAACTT
This sequence comes from Carex pumila, assembly GCA_033356055.1. Taxonomy (NCBI): domain Eukaryota; kingdom Viridiplantae; phylum Streptophyta; class Magnoliopsida; order Poales; family Cyperaceae; genus Carex; species Carex pumila. The sequence goes on from JARJHM010000157.1 coordinate 484,263, forward strand.
CAAAGTTGTAATTTTTTTCGTGTACTTTATATGGAATTTTTATTTATGTCAATCGAAGTTAACACCAAAAGGTTATGGTAAAAAAACTGACATGAGCAGAACTGTCGTTGTCGAGCATGGATTCTAACTTCTGAGCGGGAAAATAAATCTGCTGCAATCCTCTGTAAGTGAACAGTAATTCTAAAATCATTGTTTTTTCGAATATAGCTGTCAATTTTTTTTCAAGAATGGATCTCAAAGCAACTCTTTTCAAGAATTTTTCTATGCATCCATCTCGAAACATTTTAACGATTGAATTTAGAATAGCAGGGATTTTAGAGTTACTGTTGACTCACTAGGATCACATCAAATTTGTATCCTCTGAGCGGAGCTGATGGCATCATAGTGTGGCCCCTGAGCAGGGTTGGCACCGTTAATGCGAGACGTCTTAGCAGGACTAGCACCATCTCAGCTTTACCGTGTTCCTTGGCGTCATCCCCCGCCGTAGACTACATGATATAAGCTAGAGCGAGGTAGTGGCCAACATGACATGCACCAGAGCGAAATGACGACTGACGTAACGTGCACTAGAGCAGGACGAAGGCCGACATGGCTTGCACTAGACTGGGACAACGACCGACATGACGTGTGCTAGAGCTGTGCGGCATTGCATCATGAACAAGCACCGGAATGGACAAAGAAAGCAAATGAGGGAGGACCATTAAATCTCGCTTAGGTCTAAAATAAAATTTGGAGGATCATTGATCCAGAACCAGAATCTTTCGTTAAATTTAAATCTCAATCAAACTAAGAATCTGAAGTATGAGTTAATACTGACATATTAATATTAATGCAGTATATAATATATTAACATTCATTGGATCTAACTTCGGAAAAAATATACCAGTAATGGTATTGCCTAGCTTTGCTACTGTACAGTAACTTTTGATTCCGAATAGAAAATAAAATAAATGACAGTAAATTTAAGTCCAGTTCTCTTGCAAAAGACCCAACATAAATTATGTTCTTCTAGGTTCCTTGTACCAGATACAAATTGGCTTAAGACCGCCGACATTCAGGGATCCGTATCCTCCTAGGTACCTGATTCAACACAATTGAAAAGGACGGCCCAGATTTAATTTCATCCGGTTCTTGCTCGGAATGATTGAGGGGGCAGTATTATTTGTGCTTTAAGATTTGTGCCAAGAACCATCCGATTCAATTGTACTCGGTCCGGTAACCTGAGAGGATGTGAATTGGACATTCAGTCCATCAACTAGTATTCGGCCGATTATTTTGGAAAAAAATATATATATTTACTGCAAACATTTTTCCTCCGGCATCTGTTAACTTAATTGAGACAAGTATCTTGGAGTAACAACTACTTATTAGAAAGCGCTATCAAACTAACTTGAAGTATCAACTGCCAACTGGTACAAAACTCGCCTAGTTTTTGGCTACTCAATTAGTAACAGAAGGTAGCAGAGGCCTAATCGCAGTGTTAAAAAAAAAACAAACAAAAAAAAACAAAAAAACAGAGAAAAAAACTCTTATGTAATATTGGGATTGCCATCCTTGAACGAAATATTCGACCTCAAATATCAATTATGTAATTGACATTAACATAAGTTGCATAATCGCTGCATCTTTGCAGAAGTTGAACAACTGTTCAGTTAAATGGCAACTGATCCAAACTGTTAACCAAAGCTCTGTTAAAAACTTAAAATGTAAGTATATTATGTATGCCATTGGAAGAACAAAGAGCAGAAGTATAAATTTCTTTAAGCTTTAATATTTACAGTTGTGATCATTTCCAAATTCAATCTCAATTATACTGATCTCTCTATAGTCTATACCAAAACTATCTACACCTTCATTAGGCATAATACTGAACTACATATACATTCAACAAAAAGAGAGAAAAAACAACAACAACAATAACAACATAGACAAAGACAATGAAAAGCTCATCAATATACCTTCTCATACATATATGCGCGGGTTCTTCCCCGGGAGATGAATTACAAATTTAACCCTGTCCATGCCTCGATAGAAAAAACCTATTTCCGCCGCATGACCATGACCTAACCAATTCCACTTCAAAACCAAAACAAACCTTCAATTCTTTGCTATTTGATGCTGATCCTTCTTCAAAGTTTTCTCCTTTACAAGCTAATGAGCCCATTGAGGCACTTCGTCGAACAGGTTGAGTGCATGAAAATGATTCACCGTTTCCCTGTGCCCTGCCATCTCCCAAATTCAATATATCACTATCTGATGAATCACCCTCGGTATCAGAAGGTGAAGGAGACATGGAAAACCCACTTGGAGATGGGGCCACAACCGCCGCACGACAAAGCGGACAGCTGGCATGGGCCCGGAGCCATGTGTCAATACATGACACGTGGAAGGCATGGCCACACTTTGGTAGCAACCTAAGCAACTCACCTTCATTAAATTCCCCAAGACAAACAGTACACCCTGCCATGGAGGCCCCACTGCCGCCATCACCGGACTTGTAAGACCGAGCAGAGATGGCATGGATTGCAGAGTCATCCAATCCAACAGTACGTATATACCACACATAGTGCTGATCAGAATCTGGGGTGATATCAGGCGGATTGATATGAAACGGAAGAGGTGCCGGAGCAGTGATGAGAACACGACGGCGACGGCGGCAGTAAGCGAAGAAGAGACAAAGGAAGAGGAAGAGAAAGGAAAGGAAGACGAGAATAGCAGAGGGGATGAGGAGGGCGAGAAGGAGACGAGAGAAGTGGTGGAGGTGGATTGGCGTGGAGGGAGGCGGAGGGGGTAGGGCGGGAAGGGGAGGCAAGGGGGGGCAGAGGCTGTAGAAGCGGCAAGCAGGGGAGCAGGAGGTGAGGCATTCGGTTGTGTTGGATGGAAGAGGGTAGAGGAGTCTGGGATGGCCTGGGCGTGGTTCTGGTTGTGGTGGCATGGTGGAAAGGGGAAGGAGAAAGGGACTAGAGGGGAGAGGAGGGAAGTAGCTGTGAGCCTGTGACTGTGTCTCTCTTCCGAGGAGAAGCAACGCGGGTATAGATCATTGGACGGGATGGGTTGCTTAGTTTTTTTTTATTTTTCATCTTTCCAGGAATCCCCTTGAAAATTTTATAATTTAGATATTACAACCGGTTTTGAAGTCTCTATGTAATTTTCTGAGCAAAGTTAGGGTATGATGTGCTCACTAAGAGAGTTTGGTAAGTACAACTTTAAAAGTTTATCGGATCGATTTCAAATGTCAAATTCAAACTGTTAAAATCTATGTATTTCATAAATGATATATGTACATGCAAAAATTTTAAAGTTTCAAATTTATTTGTTACACGGTCAAGTGGTCAAACTCTCTTGGTGAATATATCACCCGATATATATTTCTTTGTAATATTATCTTGACTTATTAAGTAGTTCTTGTCTACTCGCTAATAACTAATAAGTAATATTATATTGACTTATTAAATAGTTCTTGAATATGTAATATTATCTTGACAGTACATTAAAAGGACCTTAAACAGGGCTTACGGTAGAAGAAAGATTGGAAAGAAGTAGGGCTGTAAATGAGCCGAGTTCGAGCGAATTACTTCCAGTTCGTATTCAGCTCATTTAGTAAATGAGCAGTGAACTCTAGTTGGGATATTAATAATGAGCTGTAAAACCAACTCAAGTTCAATTCATTACCATCTCGAGGTGACTCACAACTCATTTATAACTCGTTTAACCAGTCAATATTCTTAATTATAATTATATACCGGTAAGAATTTATTTAAGCACAAACAATTTAAATAATTTAATAATAATTTATCTAAACACAAACAATTCAAATATAAATAATAAGACAACTAACAAAATAAAAATTCAAACAATAACTTAGGAGTCATTTAAAAGGACATGGGATTTATTGCGACAAATTTTGTGTAACTCGAGTTGTTAATGAGCAAGTTGGGATATCCTCAAACTCAACTCGTTTAATTAAACGAGTCAACCAACTCGAGTTATAAATGAGCGAGTTAAAACGAATAGTTAGTGAGTGAGTTATGAGTGAATTACAAGTTTGAGCGATTTTATACAGCCCTATCTTGACTTATTTAATAATTCTTGAATATGTTTACTAGCTAATAAGTAATATTACCTCGACTCATTAAATAGTATCATTGGTTACTCGCTAATAAATTTAAACTATTATCGTCTTCGTGCGTTACAATAATAAGAATGTGTTATAAGAAAACAAAAAACATTCAAATAAAATAATATATTTTTACAAAAAAATGATAAAATATATTATATAAATAACATATTAAATAACATCTAAATAAATAATATTTTTTAAATAGCATATTAAATGATACCTTTTTTTTATCTTTTTGATATATTTTTATAAAATAATCTCACGTAAATTAACATATTAAATGACAAATAATATTTTTAATGATATAAAAAATAAAAAAAATAATGGCATGACCAATCAATACAAAATTCTTAAAATAGAGATAAATCATGACCAATAAAAAAAATTTAACATTTTTTATGTAACGAGCACATGTCTAAATAAATTTAGACTTCAATCTAAAATTTTATCTTTTAATCAAAATTCTTGATAGATCATGATATCTACCTGTATAGTGTAAAAATGGAAATAACAATAACAAAAATTTTGTTGATGTTATTTGAAAGTTTCAACTTTCAAGTCATCCTTAGATATATTTTAACAAAGTGTAATATAATGGGCATACAAAAAATGGTGACATTAGTGTTCTTGTTTAACAAAAAAGTTATGTCTTAATGAAAGTTTTGAACTAAGTCACCTATTGATTATATCTATTATGTATGTGAATTTATTTGCTGTGAAGTTATTTGCTAGTGAATTAAAATTGATTGTCATTTATTGTAAAATTATATCAATATTGTTGTTGAGAGGAAATGAGAGAAAAAATAAAACTATATTAGTTATACAGATAAAAATCACGCAATTCGTCTAATATGCTAATTATTTTTTAGAAGATATATTCAAAGCATATGATATCTTATAATGTTAGTATATAAATGCAAGTTATAATGTTTCAAAATATTTCCACTTCGTACAAGGCGGAACACAGTGATGGATAACCACCCCCATAAATATAAATTTTATAGTTTGATCTATTAAATTTTATAAATTTTATAGACATTAATATCTTTTATCCTCTACTATAAAATAAAATTACATTATATTTGATTTTTCAGATGCCCAATTTTTATTTTCTAGTTCCGCCTTTAACTTTGTATACATCAACGGCTTTGAATCTTGACATGTACATTGAGAATTTTTCATTTTTATTGAAAGTAGAGTTCAAAAAGAGAAAGTTCTAATGTCTTTATTTTTTGTTTTTATAATACCTTTATTTTTCAACTTTTAATAATTTTTTTTAATTTAAATGTCAAAATAAAATTATTAAATGTGATATATATTATTTTATCTATACACACACAAAAAGTATTACTTTATGTGAATCAATGAGTTAATAATTCAACGTCTAAAATTTATCTGCATCGGTGTATTTTTACAAACTCTTGATACTAATTAAAATACATAATATTTCATATGTGCATAGAGAAAATAATATAAATCATATCTAACGATTTTATTTTAAATTTTAAGTTTTAATTTATTGTAATTTAAAAAACAGAGATATAATATAGACATAAAAGTTAAAAATATTTCTTTTTAATGGTAAGGTGGCAATTGCCATTCTACTATTTTGCATTGATAAAAACTATTTACACAAAGTTAAAGATATTTCAACTCTTCTTTTGAATTTTCCGACTGAAACACTAAAATTATTTTGGATTCAATCAGTGCAAGCAGAGGCGGAGGTACATCAAGAAAATGGGGATCAATTAATTCTCATTTATTTTCAAAAAAGTTATATTTGTATACGATTTTGTATATACTTTAGAGTAAAATGTTATGGATATTGTAAATTGATTCCCGTTCACATCACAAACAATTTATATAATTGATCTTTATTCACATATGATCCCATAGTTTGAAAGTCTGACTCCGCTCTTGAGTGCAGATGATGTCCAAGTACACAGGTGATTTTTGACGATTGTACCGTAGCATTTGATCACCATTATTTTTCAACTTTGCAAATAACTTTTTTTGGGAGGGGCTATGTGATAAAATCTGAAACTTTCACTTTGGGTCAATGAGGTAAACAAAGAGAGTGAGAGATTGATGTAGACGAGCTACTTAATTGAGTGACATTAATCCGTGCATGCTACCGATACTACCTAAAGTTTACTAAAAATTAACTCGGTGTTTTCATTGGCTTGGAATAAATCCGAAGCTTTGATGATCACCGACGTAAGTGGATGCCGTAAGTTCTCTAAGTGCGAATTTATTTTGACAGGAATGCAGTTCGAAATCGCGACTGCTCACCGAGGGAGAGAGAGAAGGACCTGTGGTGTCTTTCTCCATGACTTTATGCCATCCAAGGTTTGTTGAAACACAACAAATGTAGCCATCCGTGTTGCTATTCTCTGTTAGATGAGTTTACTAACCAGATATTTAACCTGGAAAGCTAAGTGGAGAGCGACCGATTAAGATTTATTATTATCTTTTTAATTTGTTGTCGGCATCTTTACAGTAAGTATTTCCTTATTTGTTAAAGTTACTTGTTAGGTTATGAGAGTTCCTGAGTTTAAATTTCACCTTCTATATTATATATTTTTATATTTTATTTTTCAGTTATTTTTATCTAAATTTTTTAATTCCATCTCTAATTGTCGGCTCAATATGTCGGGTCTATTTAGCTCTGATGGGTCGTGACTCGAGGTCATATCCTACGAGGTACCGTAATATTTTGTTTAGATGCAGACCGTTCCATTAGAATTCGGATCAATTATGTTCGAAGTGAAACGTACAAGGTCCTCTATTTGTACATATTATGATCAAATGATCCGGATCAAAATAGAAATATATTTTCCTTAGTTGCAATGAATTCTGATGGTTCGAGTCGTGTCTGATATAATAAATAATTGAATATAGTTGTTTTAAATGATATTATGTAAAGTTAGATGATTGTCGGATATATATTTCTTATTTTAATAAAAGTTATAGATATAGATTTATCTAACTATTTAATATTCATTAAAAAAAATATTGATAACAATCTCCGCATCTTTATTCTCACAAAAAAAAATACACAAATTGTCAAAAAAATCATGGGGGTTACTCAATCATTAATAAGCCGTTAGTAAAGTGTTAGTGTTTAATTTGAAGCATTAAAATATTTATGTTGAATTTGCAAGTATTAATTCCTATATAACGATCTCTATTTATGAAATAATAAATCAATCTATAAGTTATTTCCGAACAAATTTTTTTTTTGTATCGTACCCGCACAATTGGGGACCATTAAATAAACAATCTCCTCATCCAATAATAAAAATTTGACAATTATCCCCACACAATTTTTTTTTTGGTATTGTCCCCGCACAACTGGAGACCATTAAATAAACAATTCCCTCATCCAATGATAAATACTTGTCAAACATAATGATAAACTAGCATCGTGCCCGTGCGTTGCGACGGAAACATATTATAAGATTAAAAAAATATGAATTTTTTTTATTGACATTGACACATAATTAGTAACTTGTGAAATTAAAATGTTTTATTATTCAAATTATTATCCGTGTATATTTGAAATGTTCTAATTTGATTTGGAAAAAAAAAATCCTTAAAATTTGGTTATTTGAAAATAACAGACTGAAAACATTATTACTAAAATATGTTATCGGAAACTTTAGTACACCCAAGTACCCAACTATTTTGTTAATATTATTTATATATTCATCATCATCATCATCATTATAAAAGAGAAGTCCATGCATCATTATAGAATGAAGTAGCACACAGCTCAAAGAAAATATATATGCCATAGTTTTATCACATACATATCACAGTTAGTAAGAACAAGAAAACACATGCATCGGTACCATTAAGTGTGCACAAAATAAATGCCAAACTGGAAAGGTGAATCTTGTATAAGGACACAAGAAAGAAAATATCCTGAAATTCCTTTGCTAACTCAATTACTTGATCGAAGTTCGCATTTGTTTCCTGCCAGTGTAATCAAATATTAAATCAGAGCCAACTATATATATATATATATATATATATATATATATATATATATATATACATATATATGGGTTTCACAACAAATTGTAAAAGATTAAAAAGCTATATAGACAAGCATATATCGAAAGGGTATTGGCATCAGGAGCAATGTCTTTATCATGGAAGCACCACTTATTGACCCCAAGCTTATTTATAAACTCAAATTGTGCTCTCACTGCACCATTTTCACAAATCATAACAAAAATAAATTTAGTATCACACTTTGGTGTCAGATGAGTAGGTGATTTTCAAAGTATCCACAAAAAATGCATTAATATTATAAAGTTTCTGTCACAAAACACACTACAATATAAGCAACAGAATTGGTGTCGTCCTCCCATGGCCATGACTTAGTAGGCACACCGAAAGGATCGGCACCAGTGTCTTGAAAAGTGTACCAGAATGCTACACTAAACCTAAACCAGTTCTGCCATAATAACATCAACAATATGATACAAACAACATGAGAAGCTCAAATTGAAGAAAATAATTTTTTATTGTGCATATGCAGATATATAACATTGTAAAGAGTACCTTCATTTTCTTTCCAAGAATTACTTAGCACCATACCCCTTGTAAGCAAGTGGGTTTTTGCTAGTACGACCCTGATTTGTGTACAATTGGAATTAGTAATCCTGCATAAAAGGGAGTCAACTTAAGGGAACTTTTTCGCACAACGGATTTAAGAATATAGTGATAACAGGATATCATCTAATCATACTCCAATTTGAATTGTGGTAGAAACAATAATGATCAATTGTAAAATCAGAAAATTTATTACCTCATACTTGATTTTGGGAATATCAGGGAAAAATTCACCTTTCCAATCGTCTGAAGAATCATCACCACACTTTGCCTAGAGATTGGAGGGGCAAGTATTGGAGCTACAGACAATCTAACAGCAATAAAATGAAATTGATTGATCAAAAGAACCCTAACTATTGTATTATCTCAAGTATTGTTAGATTACTTACATAGACTAATAAGCTCAAACATACGCTTAGCAATAGCATAAACCTCCCAATTCTCTTCATCGTGCAAAAATTAGCATAACCAAATCCAGCAACGAAAAATCAGTCAAAAACTATTCCTCAAATCTTAACGTTTCAACCTCTGCCCTGAAAGTTATAGTTATAAAATAATAAAATACTGAAAATTACTTGTCACTTGCAGGAATTCTCTTCTGCCGTATTTTTGCAAACCTATCGAATCGACATCAACTCGATGTAAAACAGCTAATGCTCTCGCTGCACCAAGATATATAACCCTTCTTTTCTCTGGTTCCACTCCCTGTTACATGTCAAATATAGTTTAACAAAAAGAACATCAAATGAAAACAATAACAATGGTACCTTTATTTAACCTTCCTGTTTGGTTCTTTCCTTCTTTTTTATATAAAGTTAACTCTTGTCTACATCTTTTATTAGTCTGAAGAAGGAAATGTTTTATACCAGACTATCCCAAATTGGAATTAAATGGATAAAAATCTTGCTCATAATCTTTTATGATAATTCAGTGAAACAGTACTGCCATGTGGATTAATCAAGGAAACAATAATTACCGCTAATATGTTATCTGCATAGATCCTTCCTTCTAGATACTCCATAATATAAAATGGGGTTCCAATTATGCTGGAATCATGGCAGAGGCAAAACACTTTAGGGACAGGTACATTCGTGTGATCGCCTAATGCTTTGAGAACCTTTTACAACCAACATATGATATACATAAAAACATCTTTCATAAATCATAACAATGTCAGATTTGAATAACGGGGTAACTATCTATCACAGGATTCAACAATTGGGAATAAATTATTTTCATGTGAATATATTCATGAAATATTCACAACTGGAATCAATTAGATGTTACTGAATTCACTATGATTTGCCTATTTTAAAGAAAACATTTACTTAATGCTCATCAATTAACTAAAATATGGAACTTTGGCAAAATCACATTCTTAATTGAAGAAAATTAGAAGAAGAAAAGAGAGACAGAGAGAGAGAGCTCACCTGATACTCCCTCTCCACTGCATAGGCGGACTGGAGAATAACACCTGACGGCTTCTTCCTCAGCACATACCGCTTAACGACTGGAGATGTCCCGTTGGAAACAGCCTCAAGGAAGTACTTTGACTGCCCGTGGCCGAACTGCGTGATAGAGAACCTCTCCAATTGGGAAGGCGACAGAAAGCCCTCCACGTGGGCCGTGGCGTACCAAAGCAGCACGGCCGTTGAACCGGTGCGCAGTCCGAGATGATTCCCCGGAGGAGAAATCAAAGTGCTTGTGGTGGCGCCTCCGAGATGATTCGCCGGAGGAGGAGTTGCTGGAGGAATCTAAGAAGCAGCCATGGAGTTCGCAGAGAGAGTTGAATTTACGGGAAGAGAGAGAAATCGTGAGAGATCTCTTCGTTGTGCCGATCTTAGGTTTTGCGACGGCGGGAGAAGAAAGGAGATTCGCGAGAGAGAACTTCCAGCGAAATAGCAGTACGGCTTCTTCAGGAACTCCGATTAGGTTTTTTTCTGAAGAAAGGGACGGGAAGGGGACGACTTTGGGAAGAAACGGTGTAGAGCGAAAATAAGTGTGGTAATACGTATGGCTATCTATGTAGCGGGTTCAATTAGAACTAAATGTAGACTTCTACATATATAAATGATGTATTTAATTAAAGTTGGCAAATTATTTAACTGGAGGGTTCAGATCTGATGCGATTTTATACAAATCAATCTCGATCGTTGGAGTTTCAGGATAGCCTACTCAATTTAAGATGCATAATATAGAGGAGATATTTTATGTTACGTGGATAAATACTTCTCAGGCATCATTGCAACTTTCAGTAAAACATCAATGATAAATATTTTATGTTACATGTATAAATACTTCTCAGACATAATTATAACTTTCAGTAAAACATCTGTGACTTAATTAGATTAGATGGATATTTTATGTTGCATGGATAAATACTCGACGATACAAAAATAAATACTTTGTTTTTTAACTTGTCAATAAGTAATATTTAATCAAATCAATGTATCATCATGTTAGTGACAATGAAAAATAAATGCATAGTGATAAATACTTGTCATAGACAATTATAAATATTTTTTTGAAGTTTGTTCTTAGACTTATTAATAAGTAATGTTTAATCAAATAAATGTATCATCATGTCAGAGAATGATAAATACTTCTTAGAAGCAATTATAAATATTTATCATAAACAATGATAAATACTTTCTTGAACTTTATTATTGAACTTGTTAGTAAGTAATGTTTAATCAAATCAAAGTATCATCACTCAGACACAATGATAAATACTTCTTAGACATTATGATAAATATTTGTCAGAAACAATGATAAATACTTTATTGAGCATCAATAAATAGATAAACATTTATTAGCCGAGATTGTTATTAAAGGACAACATAATTAATGTGGGGATTGTTAATAAAGGATAGTATAATTTAATGCGGGGATAAATGAAAATTATTAGAGGAATAAATGGCAATTAAGAAAATTAATATTGAGAGAGAGAGTGCAGGCATAAATGGGGGGACAAGGATGAGGGGATTTTTATAATTATTCTAAAAAATATCATTCAGACTTTAAATATGTTTTCACATAGAGAGTATTGTATTTGTTATTAAATTAAAAACTAATTATTAATTTATAATCTTTAAAATTATATATTTTTTTATCTTGAAAACTATATTTGATTATTAGCTATCTTAATTGGACCTGTCTAATATTATTAACACGTTAATTAAGTCGCTTAATTGCTGAATAATTTTGTCTTAAAACTCCTGTTCTTCATCTCGGAGAGATGACAGGATTTGTCGAATTCTTAATATATCTCAATTAAAAAATAATAAACAAAAAGTTATAAATGTGTGAGAATTCAAAACTCACCTGGACCACAATGTGAAATGACGCCCCCATAAAGAATGAAGCCGCCATTTACCGTTGCGGCCCAAAAAAAACCTAATTTTTATGCCTGTGAGGTCGATTTTAATATAATTGTTTAATATTTTTTAAAAATTGAAATAACAACTAATGATTTGAATATATTAAAAAGAATATCAAACAAAATAGATAAAATAATTTATAACTTAGATATACTAGAAGGATTCTAAAATATTTTTCTGGCAGGATTTATTCTAGTTGTAAAGAAATTAAACTATTTCTTGGTGTGTCATTGAAAAAAAAATAAAAATGCCTTGGAGTTTTTTTTTCCGAAATAAATGGAGTATCTTACAATTTGAATGTACTACAAGGATCGCGAGAATTTATTTATTAACTATAAATGACTTTTGATTCAAGATCAGTAATTCAGATCCAAAACATTTTTATTTTTTCCAGTAACACGCCAAGAAATAGTTTTTTTTTTTTTTACAGAGAAAAATTATGTCTAAAATATGTTTCAGAGTTCTTCTAGTACATCTAAATTATAAGATATCTTATTTATTTTGTTTAATATTTTTCTAACATATTCAAAATATTAATTGTTCTTTCTATTTCTGAAAAATATTAAACAATTATATTAAATTTCAATGGATTGGTCAAACTTTGGTTTTCAAATGGGACCGTAACATGAAATGGTAGTCCCCCAAAGAATAAGACTGTTATTTCACGTTACGCTCCGAGTAAATTTGAAATTCTCACCAATCTACAGTATTTTAGAAAGAATTTATAAGGATATAATTTAAAAATTTTGGCAGAATTTGACATGACTTAGAAATTCTTTATACATCTCGATCAGTTCCTTAACTTTATATTTTGATTCATTGATTCATTTTCCAGAGAGTAATTGTTCGTCTCCACTCTCCAATGGTAATACAGTAATAATTTTTTTGAATTCGACAGATGAAAAGGACAACAAATATGATCGTTGAAATTTTCCACAAACTTGAGTCTCACTTCTAAATTTATGGCTGTAATTTAAAGTACGATTATACGTATGTGATAAGACTTCACCAAATTTCTTATTAGTCAGTTAAAAAGAATAAACTAAGGGTATGTTCAATTGCTTCCCACAAAATACTGTTTACGTAGAAAAAATAAAATGAATTTAAAATGAATTTTTTTTTCACGTGAATAGTAAATTTCAGTTCAAAAATTTTCTATTCCTATTTTCATTCCCACTGTGCAGCCGAACAAACTCTAAATGTTTGTGTTTCGAATAAATGGTGAATAGTGAAGATATGCTTTTTTTTCTATGTTTGAATTTCGTTTTCATTAATTGTAGGAATGAATTCAGAGTGATACTATGCAAGGTTGTAAAAAACATCTGTTTAGGTCGATTAATCAACCGATTAGTCATTGGCGGTTACTAAAT